>JAJHZJ010000027.1:14580810-14918310 GCA_023548195.1 Bettongia penicillata ogilbyi
TGCCATTAAACTCTTCTTTTAGAAGAAATACTGAAAAGGCAGGATGACACAGCAAAATTCTGTACCTGTAGTTGGAAAGACCTGGGTTCAAATCCCACCTCTGACACCAGCAATGTAGAAATGGGCAAAATGTTCAACTTCTAACCATCAGGAAACTCACTAATTTAAGGCAAAGAGATCAGCTGTGACTTTCATTAACATGAAAATAATACATCAATAAACATTTTATTAAGTACCTACTATATGTCAGACATTGTGCTAGGTAAGGATACAAAAAGAGGCAAAACCAAGTCCCTGCTCTCTCAACAATCTATGGAGGAGAAATGAGCTCACAATCTAATGGAGGGAAAAACAAGCAAACAAAGCCATGCAAAGCAAGTTATACACAGGATAAATGGGAAATAATTAGCAGAGGGAAAGGCTTCCACTAAAAGATGTAATTTTATTTAGGTCTTAAAGGACACAAAAGAAGGAGAACAGTTCAGGCATAATATTTTTCTTTCCTTGAGACTAGGTTTCCCTATCTCACCAGCTTGGAAGTATTCAAAGACAGCCAAAGGCTTGATCCCAGTACTGGCACAGCACAGAAGCTTTAACCAGTTAGTTGCCCAAAATGGGCTAGTTCACTCTTCTTTATGCCTGGTGTTTCCCTTTCCCACCCGCATCTCAGGGGCTCACCATGTTAGGGCCAGATTTTGTGTAGATACCCCATCAGCTAAGTCTACTACAATTCAGTACTCCTGAGTTAAAGGGATCCACCAGCTTCAATACCCTCAAGTAGCATGGATTACAGGTGTGTACCCCTACTCCTGACTTCCTTTAACCTACATTATGAATACAGCATAGGGCCCAAAACCTAATGAGAAGACTAACATCGGTACATTCTTCCCTCCTTTACTTTCTCACCATCCATGGTCACTTATGGAAAGAAATACCCTGAAAATGCTTGCAGCAAAAATCCAACTGATTTAAAAAGTAATAAGCTTAAGAATGTGTTTATAAGACTTCAGCTCATCAGCTTGGATACTGTTCAAGATTACAGTATTCTGACTGCATGGAGAGGGGATTACAAAATGTGATCTATATCTTTCCCAAGACTCTCATTACAAGAAAACTGAGCTTAATCAGCTCCAAACATCAATTTCCCAGTAATCTCAATTTCATGAGTTCAGCAAAGGAAGAGTTAACTGAACCAAGGAAAGGTTCATGATGCTCTCAGGTTCTACTAGTCAATGGTAAACTAGGAAAGTGAAAATCCAGAAAGTGATTGTTCAAAGTGATTGTTCACTCCAAAGGGAGTGGTGGAGGGGGAGGGAGGGGAGGGGAGGGTAAGAGATGATCTCATCCTACAGAAAACTAAGCAATCAAATACCTTTATGCAATTTTTGCTTGCTCTTTAGAATTACAAAAGCTAATGTGGACCCAATTTGTCTATACTATTGGACAACATCCTCATCATTAGATTGACAAGTCTCTGGAATTCAGTTTCCTGAACTGCAACACCCTTCAACCAGTAAGTTGATGAGGTCAAGGCTTGTCAGTAATAAATAGCTACTTAAAAAAGGAAGAAGAAAGAAACCCTTCCACATACCAACACTCCTAACCATGCAAAACCACAAGGGTATGTGAAAAATAGAAAGGCAGTGTTACCTTCAAGGACACCTGCAAAAGCAAAACCTGATGCAGCCAGTTCACAGACTCCCAATGTGGTCACCAGTGCCTAACACAGATTTGCAGGCATCTAATTGCCCAAGGGTGTGGAGCAATGAAACCTAAGCAGGTTGCCGGAGAGTGTCTTCTATCTTCACTGGTTTTGCTCATTTTATCAGCCCTTAGGAAGACATCAAAAACTGACCAAAGGTCATCAAAAGAAAAAGTTCAATACTATCGATTGCCAAGTCTTTTAAACTCTGATTCCATTACATCTCTCAAATATATCCACTTCTCTCTACTCACATAGCCACTGCCTTGAGAGGGAAGAATCATGCAATTCAAATCAGAAGCGACAGTAGAAATCACCCGGTCCCAGAGAATCCAAGCTCCATGAGGGAAGACATTGTTTCATTTCATCTTTATCCCCAGACTAGCCCAATGACTGTACACAGTAGGCACTTAATTTTTGTTCACTGACTAACCAATAGACCAACCCCATCATTTGACAAACAGAAAAAGTGAAGCTCAGAGATGTTAAACGATTTGTCCAAGGTCATGCAAACTGTGACAGAGTCAAGCTTCAAATGCAGGTTCTAAGGTCCAAATTCATCACTCTTCCCTGTGCCATGATTTCCTTCATGGTTCCTCCCCTATTCCCCCTTCACCTGGACTATCGCAAGAGTTTCCTTAATAGTCTCCCTTCTTCTAATCTCTCCCTTCAACCTATTTTCTACACAGCTGTCAAATTAATATTCCTACATCATATTTGTAACTATTTCATTTCCTTGCAAAAAAAACCAAAATAAGTGCCCAAAGGGCTATAAAAATGTGCACACCCTTTGACCCAGCAATAGCGCTTCTAGGACTGTATCCCCAAGAGATCATAAAAATGAGAAAGGGTCCCACATGTACAAAAATATTGATAGCAGCACTCTTTGTGGTGGCCAAAAACTGGAAATCAAGGGAAGGCCCATCAACTGGGGAATGGCTGAATAAATTAGGGTACATAAATGTAACAGAGTACTATTGTGCTATAAGAAATGATGAACAACAAGACTTCAGGGAGGCCTGGAAAGACTTACATGATCTGATGCTGAGCGAAAGGAGCAGAACCAGGAGAACTCTGTACACAGCAATAACCACAATATGCAGGAGTTTTTTCTGGTAGATTTGGAACTTCATTGCAATCCAAGGACTTAAAAAAAAATTCTCAATGGTCTTGTAAGGCAAAATGCTCTCCACATCCAGAGAAAGAACTATGGAATTCAA
Organism: Bettongia penicillata ogilbyi; assembly: GCA_023548195.1. Lineage (NCBI taxonomy): Eukaryota > Metazoa > Chordata > Mammalia > Diprotodontia > Potoroidae > Bettongia > Bettongia penicillata. Next base: position 14,583,733 of record JAJHZJ010000027.1, read on the forward strand.
TCGCAGAATGTAGCAGATCAGTGTGTCAACACAGCATGACTATAGTGAAAATGTATTTAATAGGAATGTATGTGTAGAACCTATACAAAATTGTACGCCGTCTTGGTAAGGGAGGGGAAAATAATAATCGAAGTTATATGGTAGTTATTGTAGAACAATGAAACAAAATTAATTAATAAAAAAAATAAAAATAAAAACAAAATAAGTAAATCTTCAATGGCACCTTTCTGGCTTTTGGATAAAATATAAATTCATTGTTTGAAGTCCTTTACAATCTGGCTCCAGAGAGGAGGAATAAGAATAACATTCTATAAGGTTTGCAATGATCTTTACAAATATCTCATTTTATCTTTATAACCCTGAGATTTAGGTGCTATTCTATCCCTATTTTACAAATAAAGAAACTGAGGCAGGAAAGAGTTAAGTGACTTGCCCAGGGTCACAAAGCAATGGATGGAAACTGCAAAAAAAATATATTTAGGATTGGATATAGGGGGAAACTTTCTATCAATTTGTTGCTGTTCAGTCATTTCAGTCATGTTCTGACTCTTTGTGACCCCATTTGGCAAAGACACTGAAGTGGTTTGTCATTTCCTTCTCCAGTTCATTTTACAAATGCGGAAACTGAGGCAAAAAGGATTAAGTGACTTGCCAGGGGTCACACAGCTAGTAAGTGTCTACGGTCAGATTTGAACTCACAAAGATAAGTCTTCCTGATTATAAATCCAGTGCTCTATCCACTGAGCCATCTAGCTGTTAATAATCAGAGTCACCCAAAAGTAAGGATAATGGGTTCCCTAACCCCCAGATATCCTGGTGAAGCAAAGGCTAGGTAATCAATTATCACATGTGATATACAGTGAATTCAACAGTAATAATAACTGATATATGTGTGTGTGTATACATCTACACACACTTAATATATACCATCATTTGGTCTTACATATGGCCTCTCAGATTTCCCCTAACTCTCCAATTCCGTGATCATATGAGGAGACACAGTAATGCAGCAGGAAGCTGACCTAGAACAACTCTTTACTACCTGAATGACCTTGAACAAATCATTCTACTTTGTTGAGACTCATCTGCAAAATAAAGGAGTTGAAACCTCCCACCAAGACGGCTGTCTGAAGAGGAGACAGGCTCACCTAACTCCCACATACCTATACCAGCAAAAACTGAGAAGTTGGCACCAGATCAAGAAAAGACCAAAAAATCAAAAACTAAACTACATACAGGAAGGAAATATTCAGATCTTCTACCCTAGATCTGCACGAGTCCAGGGAAGGGCTACTCTCAAAGCAATCCTTTGAAGTGACTGGTACAAATATATTCAAACCCATTCTACAAATGAGCAAAGAGTCACAAAGTTAGTTATCAGCACAGACAGAGCTTGATGTCTATTTATCATACCTGGAATGAATTCTCTCCTCCTTTTCTTAATCCTTCTCTTTCAAGACTCACCTTCTACATCATGAGACCTTTACCAGGGGTCTAGGAACTTTTTTTTTTTCAGCATTTTGATCACTGGATTTTAATATAGTTGGTTTCTTTTATAATTCTATAATGTGAAAATAATATTCTGAAGAGTCCATAGGCTTCTCCAGACTGACATAGAGGATTAAGACACAACAGTCCTCTAAATGAAGCCTTTCCAATTGCTAGTGCTTTCTCTCCCAAGCAATCCTATATTTAACTACTTTGTATTAATTCATATTAATTCATTTATCCAAGCCTCAGTAGGTTGAAATCATGTCTAAGGTGCCCTAACTCTTAATTTACCATTTTAGTACTCCCCAAAACTCACTAACTTGAATAACAAAGCAATATTCCTTGATTTTTTCCTTCATGCTCTTTAAATAACTCATACAAAAAGCACTCTAAGAAACAGGAAAAAAATAAGGAATTAAACATTCTCCATTTATACTGTTAGCTTGAATCTGAGAAACACAGAAGATGGAAATTCTATGGCCAGGGATAAGTTGGTACAAAAGCTTTACAGAGGGAGTAAGCTACTAAAACAGGCACTGCCCCCATACACATTCCTCCTAACTTAAGATACAGGAAGATTTTACACCTTGACAGATCCACTACAGCACACTCACCTTGGACTTCAAGAAAGTAAACAGGGAGAGGCTTCCCCTTCACAGCTCCAAGTTCATGAGGGACGGGTAAAACATAGAAGCAACTAAGTATCTGGTCAAAGGTTGGCCCCAAAGAAAAAAGTAAGAAAATTAATCTCTCTCTTCTTTCCAGAGGTGGAAAACTAGAGGTGTAGGCAGAACACTGCCTAAGTCCAGGGTTGTTTGCATGCTGTTTGCCCCATCAGAGTGAGCTCCCTGAGGGTGAGGAATGTGCTTTTTTTTCTTTTCTTTTCTTTGTATCCCAAACACATCTAGCAAAAGGGTGGGGAACCTGTGGCCTTGAGGCCACAAATGACCTTCTAGGTCCTTGGGTGCAGCCTTTTGACTGAGTCCAAGATTTACAGTTTTTTACCCTTTTATTAAGAGGATTTGTTCTGTGAAGTTTGGATTCAAAGGGCCTCACCTGAGGACCTAGAGGGCCACATGTAGCCTGGAGGCTGCAGGCTCCCCACCCCTGATCTAACATATAGTAAGTATCTAACATATGATTACCAAGTAACTGTCAACAAGTAATGGTTCTCTTGGCAGGGAAAGAGGAAAGGATATATTTGAAAATGAAGAAAATATGTAAAACAAAAGATAATAAAATTTTTAAAACTATAAATAATTTAAAGTATCAAGTTAATTCCTCATCTTAAAGAAAGAACATTTGCATACACATATAATCTTTAAAAAGACCTTCACCCTTTTATGTGCTGAGACAGAATGAAGCAAGGAGAACTTGGAAAACAAAATACTTGACCACAATCATGTAAACAAAAGGAAAAAAAAACAAAGCCCAGAATTATATACTCATAAAGCTCAATCTTGGAAAGAAATACACCTCTCCTTGGAGAGGTGAGGGACCTGAAGTACACAATGTTGCATGAGAAATATCAGACGCAGTCTCAGTCAAGTGGCTTTGCTTAAATGTTTTTCCTTATTCAAAAGGAAGGTTCACCGGATTTTTTTTTGAAAGGGAGAAATATATACCCAGAAACAACTATGATATAAAAACAAAGCACCACAAAATTATTAATTTTAGGGGTCTTCAAAGCAGCGTAGCAACCAGTCTCGTCCATTATCACACAGCAGACCAGAAATTTCAGACGGTAGAGTTCTATCATGTAGCAACAGAAATATTCTCCACACCCTTTCTCCCATACATCTTTGTGTTGATGTAACTGTGCTACATTCTGTAGCACCTGCTCTCCAAGCTATTTGCCATCTCAAAAGAATATTTAAAACCCCCTACAAATCCTCTTTACTGAAACCAATGAGGAAGGCTGCAAGGCATGACTTTTTGATATTCTGTCAGGTAACTCCAGTCACGCAAAGCTTATATTTGCATTGATTTCTAGATTATCTACAATTCCACGGTCTGATGTGAAGAAAGTAGGCCTTCATTTCCATTTTCCCCTAGCAACATAAAGATACCCACTACAAGGCAAAAAAAAAAAAAAAAAAATCTGGTCACATGCACAGCTTCTCAAAATCCTTTCCAGTCAACCACAAGAAGTGTGGTTAGGCTATCAGGGAAAACATTGTATCAGTCACAAAGAAAAGTGGGTTATCGTTCAAACACAAACACCCACAAGAGAAAGCTTCCCTTAACCAAAAAGGAAGAAAAACAGAGATTTCACTGCTCAGTATATCTTTAAAAAAAAACCAACCACCTTCAATTTACAGCCACAAAGCATATCAAATGAGGCTTGGGAAAAGTGGGGAGAAAGAGTGGGGAAACATTGAGCTGTCAATGTTGTGGCCTTCACTGAACAGGCATAGATAAAACAAGTACTGGATGGGCCTTTAAGAGATGTCTTGTTTTGTCTTATCTGTATGCGGACGTGTATGTCTTCCCAATGCATCTTGCAGAAAGCATGTACTCTACAAATGTTTGAAAAGCTATCTGCCTGCCTTTGGAATTAACTCCTTCCTTATTTATTCATCTCAGAATCCTTACCTTCCATGTTCATTTCAGATGCTGCCTCCTCCCCTGGTACACAGTGGCGGGGAATGACCTAGGTACAAATGTCAGGTCTATGGTTTGAGACCTGGCAAGCCACTGAATCTCTGAGCCTCAGTTTCCTCATCTGTAAAATGAGGAGGTTGAAAGAGATGTCCTCTAAAATCCCCTTCGGGTCTAGGTCTAAGATCCCACCACCCCTTCAAGCCTCTGTTCAGCTTTAGTAGTTCCATCCCTCACCCCAACCTTGCACTGTGTACATGGCATCCTGGATTTTCCCAATAAAATATAACTTTCCTGGAAGCTAGGACTTTCATTTTGCCTTTGCATTCCCCAGCATGCCTAGCACATGCTTATTAATATATACTGTATTCTCTAGCTATTTTGCAAAACTGCCATTTTCTTAATCAGAATATGTTAAATCAACACAAAGACACATGGAAAAAAGGAATGGAATATTTCTCGGACATATGACAGAAATACATCTTCTGAAATATGTAAAGTCTTTAAGCCTGGGATGAGGTACCTCCCCAGTGTCCCCTCCTAGCCCCCAGCATGAGACCCTCAGTCAATACCTGGGGAAGTCCATGGATCCTTTCTCAGAATCATGCTTAGAAATGCATATAATAAAGCACATAAGATTACAACAATGCTGTGTATTAATTATCAAAATATTAAAGAACACAGTGCAAGGACCTCTGGTTAAGAACCCCTGGAGCAGATGCTAAATCAATACCTGTTGATGGTTTAAGTGGTACAGAGCCCAGCCCCAAGTGCAAACTGGCCATTAGCCTTTGGCAACAGAATAAATTAAATGCAGCCAACTCCAGCCAGAGCTGGTCAGACAAGACACAGGAATCACAGGACAGAAATAAGATGGAGACCGAAGGAAAAGACAAGACGATAAACAGCCTTAAAACAACATCTCTTGAAAGTATCTTATTTGTCAAAGTTCATTCCATGTCATCTCACATTTCTAATAAACAGGGAGGAGACCTTATGGAGCAAGCAAGCATACTCTTGAAGCAGGATGTGTGCTCACAAGTTTTCATCCAAAAAGGCTTATGGCCAACAAGCAAGCTATTTTAATCCCCCAAATTAAGATCTCCAACAGGGTCCCTGGTTGGCTAGCAGATGCTCAGCTATACTTTTAAATACAGTTACACCACCAGTCCAACAAAGCTCATATAGATATAAATATATATGTAGCTGTATGTGTAAATGTGCGTATATGTGTACATTGTATGTGTGTGTGTGTACATACATATACATGCACAAATATAAAATTTCCTAGAGACCATCAAGCCTCTGCCTCTGCCTCCCCAGCTGAAGTGGAAACTGTCAAAGTGAGATCCTGTGCAAACACACTTTTCTGGTTTTGTTTTTGGCTCAGGGGCAACCCTCCTAAGTCCTACACTTTTTCTTCCGTTTTCTAGGCTTTCAGTCTAGGGAGCCTGGATCAAAGGGGAATAGGAGAGAGACAAGAGAACCAAACATAACAATCTGAAAATAAAAGAAATAAGATAGATGTGTTCACAGGGAGGAAGAAATGGGCTAGAATTCTGCCAACAAGAGATTTTCTGCCAGATCTGTTTGAAAATGAACTTATAAATTCTGAGTTCTCTCTTCATCTCCACCCCGTCCCCTCAAATCAGATCTTCTCTACCAGACAAGCTCTGACACCTGCAGCACAGTGTTGCAAGGCGAGGAATACAGTCCCATAAATACTGGGTCAGATCACCTTTGTTCTTTCTGACAGAAAAGCTTATGGCTCTACAAGGTTGGAGTGGAAAGAGGAAAGAGAACAGAGAATGCTGACAAAGAGAATCAGACGAACCTTATACACTGGGATTAGCAGTCGCTTTCACAAGGATGAAGGAGGAGATGGAGGAGGAGGGAGACTTTGGAAGAAAAGGGAGAAAAGACAAGACGATAAACAGCCTTCAAATAAACTGCCTAGGGTAGGAGGGGGTAGTTTAGGAATGTGGTGACAGGTCACATTTGTATGGTACTTTCCAGGTTTGCAAAGCACTTTAAAATTACCATCTCGTTGGATACTCAAAACACCCTGGGAGGTAGAGGCTACAATTTTGCAGAAGAAGCAGCTGAGATAAGGAGTGATAACATGACTCGCCCAGGGTCACACAACTAGGAAATGTCTGAGGGAAGGCCACTCTCTCATACTCCTTTCCCATACCCTGGGCAGTTTTTTTTAAGGTAATTTAACTTCCTGTCATTTCTTTTTCTCTTCTTCCAAAGTCTCCCTCCAACTCCACCCCTATCAAACCACAGCTAATTCAGAGGTCCATCCACTGAACCAAACAATGTGCCAAAGGGAGTACCAGCATTTCAGGAGGCCCTCCCAAAAAACTGCAGCACAGAAAACTCATGAAGCTCCATGGGGAGGAATCTAGGAAGGAAGGCAGACGTGTGAGTACAATCCCCACATTCTGTGTACTCAGATCCTTAAGGATGGCTCTGTAAGCAAGGAGGGGCTTCAAAGTGCAGGAAAAGGGCCCAGATTGTAACACTGGAAACACAAGAACGGCTTGTTCCTCAGTCTCAGCGAGTACAGAGGCAGCAAACCTGAAAGGCAGCCCAGGGGCAGTTAGCTCTACCTCGATTTACAATTTCCCTCACCGGGAAGCAGGAGCCTCCCCTAGGTGGAAGTCCTTACAGGCAAATCTGGAAGTTTTCAGGGGGCTGATTGGTTTTCCCAATGCTATTAAAATTTTCAAGAAAAGATCAAACTTTCAAAAGAAAACAACAACCAGTATTGAGGAGAAAAAGAAAATTAATTTTGTTTGGTTATATGGCCCCTGTGTAAATCAAGTAAATCCTGGGATTACTCAGTGTTAGACACCCCAAGGTACACTTCCCCCCATCCATCCCACCCCTCCCCACAGCCAGGCTAGGCTGACAGGCCCAAGACAGTCAGAGTGGGTGCTGGCCCCCTGCCCACCAGGTCCCACAGTCCTCAGAACCCCAGGGCCCCCTGCTGACAGTGCACTTTGGCCAGCAACGTATACAACAAAGGCTTGTTGTTCCCCATCAGCGCCTGCCCGGGCACAGTGGCTCAACCAGTTGGCCCAGTAGCCTGGCTCTGTCCCTGCGGTGACAAAGGCTCCCCACGGCCTCTGCAGGTGGTGTCGAGTTACAGAACCCCAGCGGGTCATCCACCAGACCAATGGCGTGCAGAGCAGAGCGGGAAGACCAGTAGACGGAAGCAAAATGGTCCAACAACGTGGAACAGTTTCCCACTCAAATCCTATTTGATTTCCACTACTCCCCAAGTCATGGGAAGGATTTGGACTGGTTCAGTTACATGGCTGATTAAGGAAAAAAAAAGTTCTTAAAATTTTGGCAAACAGTGGAAAGAAAAAAGTACCCAGAAGAATTCCAGTACCTACTGGAACTAGGTTTTACAACTTGGAAGAAGAGGAATCTAGTCCAAAAAAAAATAAACAACATTACCTCTGCAGACATTCTCTTATCTATTTATATGTTTACATACAGTTTCTTTTTTAGCGTGAACCCCTTGAGGGCAGGAGCTGTTTCATTTTTGTCTTTGTGTCCCCAGCACCCAGAAAAGCATCTAGAAGTGCTTAATAATTACTCAATTTAATTTTGACTTTCTACAGAATACAATGGTCCTAACCTTGAACCAGTCCCTAAAATAAGTAGACATCACAAGACTAAGGCCCCATTTGCCAAAGAAAAACACAGTATTTTGTTTCAACCAGTCCGCAGACTTTTTTTCTCCTTTTTACTTACTTCAACTTGAGCCACGTGACAACCACAGGCAAAGTCATGTTTTCCTTTTAACAAGGAAGCATCCTCATATTTCAGAAGTTATAAAACATTTCTCTGACAAGAAAACCTCAACAAGACAAAAGGCAGTGAAGATCATCTAACCTAATACACAAGACTGGAAGATCCATAAGGGCAGGGCTCCATCTAAGCTTGGTCTCCTCCCAGTGTTGCAAGATCAAAGTAACTCAGAAACTCAAGGTCCTCAAGTAGCCCTGGCCCCTCAGTCCCCTCCCTCCCTCCCTCTGATTGGAGAGAGTGGAAGGTAGACATGAAAAGGTCCTCCCAGATCCTCAAAGGGGACCTCATGCACACATTTCATCTTTTCCCACCTGATTGAAGAACACATGCCTTCCTTCCTCCACCCCTTTTCAGTTTTTTTATGTGTTCTACCCCTGGCCCCACATTACAGTCATAAGCTCCTTGAGGGCAAGAACTTTTTCCGTATCTCCAGGACTAGGCACAGAGCTTGTGGCTAACTGACCATCACTCTTGATGAATGAATAAATAAATGAGCTTTTCTTGAGTTTTATAATAATTACAGTAAACTGAGGTCCAAATTAGTATGAGGTAGGGATAGGAAAATAATATCATCTGGAAGCAGCATTCAATATTGTGGAAAAAAGATTTATGTAACTACAGAGCTGTAGTGCCATTAGAAACAGAAATTTCCAAATAAATCTGAACACTTGTCTTTATAAATAAATAAATGAGCCCTAGATATGACATAGCGCCATACAATAATATTGTAGAGTGGAAGAATGTCCTTCCGCCAGACAAATCTTACCCATCCTTCAAGACTCAGTTCAACTTCTAACACTGCTAACAGCCTTTCTGCAAATGCTCTGGCTCTCCAAGCTCTTTGGTGTCTCTGGTCTTTACCACACAATTTAGTACTTAATTATATACTGCCTTACGTCATTAATTGTACCCCCAGAACTTTCCCAAACAGATTATGAACTCTTTTAAGCTGGGGACCATTCCTTATTTATCTCTATCTTTACAATGATATCCTGATGAATACAGAATAGCTCCTAATAAAAATGACTCATAGTTCAGAAGACAAGGAATGAGTCCCCCATTGTGCTGAACAATCTTAAAGATATGGACTCACCCAATTCTATTCCTTTCTAACTCAAAAATGTAGATCCAAATTTCAAAACAGATAGCATAATCCTGACCGTATAAACAGGTTCTCTCATTCTCTGGGATTTCCCAACCAGGCCTGGCTTTAGTCTTACCCTGGAACCTCTCACCCCTAATGCTGCTTCACCCTGGACCATTCATTCTTCCCTGTGAACTTCTTACCTTGCACTGTCCCTCTGTGTGTCAAGGAAGTGGGGGAGCAGGTTCCTTCATGGATTAGTTCTTCCCTCTGCCTCCACTTTGGGGAGCAACCTAAGCATACCAACCACCTTCATTGCTTTCCCACTTGTGCTTCTGACTTTCTGGACTCCAAGGCCACATACCTTTCTAGGTACCCTCCAACCTTCCTACCACACTTTTAGCTCCCTTTGGTCTTCCCTAATAAGAATATAAAACTCCCAGATGGCAGAAATTATCTTTCTTTTTGCTTGCATTTGTATCCCCAATGCTTAGCACAACAGGCATTTAATAAATGTTTGTTGCATTTCCCTGTCTTTTTGCCTAAACAAAAAAAAAAAAATGAAATTTTAAAAAATCAGTCCAAGATGCTTCCCCAGGAATGCAATGAACATACTCGTTCATTCCCAACAACAGACTTGCTCTTCATAGCTAAAGTGTAGAGACTTTCAAGTGAATTGGTCTGACAGCTTTCAGTCCTTCCAACTACACTACATTCACTTACGCTAATGGAAAATTATACTGTGAATCCTCCAGTTATGCAAATAATCACTCTTGAATTTTTCCTTTGTTGTAAAAATTTAGATCACTGTATTTAGGAAGCCTCCAATAAATAAAATTTATACAGGGAAAAAAAACCTTAGAACCAAGTCATAAGCCCAGTGACCAGGAAAAATCAAGCAAAAGATATGCAGTAAGATAAAAAACTTTGCCATTCACCAGGTCAAATCATGTCTTGCCTTGGGATATCAATATCGGAACCCTGCACATGCTATCATCAGAATGTTCATTCATTCACACAACAGTTAGGTACTTAAAATATGAAATGAAAAGCAAATAATAAAAAAAAAACATTCAGTAAGCACCTATTATGTTCCAAGCACTGTGCCTTTCAGTAGGAATACATAAAGAGTAAAAGACAGTCCCTGCCCTCAAGGATCTTACAATCAAGAGGAGGGACAAATATTTACAAAACAAGCTATAAATAAAAAATAATTAACCAAGGCAAGGTATCGGAATTAAGACGGGTGGAGGAAGGTTACTGGTAGGTAGGATTTTAAGTTGGGACTTAAAGGAAGGCAAGGAGACCAGCAGTCAAAGAAGAGGGAGGGCTTTCCTCCAAGCATGGGGGAAAGCCAAAGCAAATGGATAGAGAGCTGGTCTGAGAGTCAGAAAAAACTATATGCAAGCCTCACCTGTACCACATACTAGCCCTGTGACTGTGGGGACAAGTAATTTAACCTCTCAGTAGTCACAGGAACTCTGAGATTATAGATGGCAAATAAAGTTCAGTAAAAAGCCCTACCCTCAATAAAATCAAAAGTCTGGGAAATGAAAGGTGGGTGCTGGAAGAGATAAATAAGGGAGGGCTGTGCCCACAAGAATCAGAATCCAGCAGGGATGTCAAATAAAGACATCCAAATGTGAACATAATTTCACATGACTCCCTCCTTGCACTCACCATTTCAACCAAAGAGGACCAGAGGACAGCCAGTTTTTCTTCAGAGTACTTCATTTCCAGCCTGTGCCTTTGCACAAGATATTATCCTCCACACAGGAAATGTCCTTCTTCCTCACCTGGTCCCTGTGGTATTCCTGGCTTCCCATAAAGCCCTACTGGTGGACCATTTCCTACTAAAATCTAAGAAGAGACTTTTCCTAATCTAGCCCAGTAGCTAGTAACCTCCCCTTTTTGAAATTACTTTGTATCAGAACCTACATTATAAATTAAAATTACAACCTGGAAAAAGAAAAAAATCCAAACCTGAACGCTGTGCAATTATAATGACCAAACTAGTCCCAAAGAGAAGAAAATGTACCTCCCTCCTTTCTTTACAAAGGTATGAAACTATGGGTGTGGCACTCTGCAGATACCAGCAGACTCAGTAGATGCCTCAATTAGATTAGTTTTGCTATACTGCCCTTTTTTTTTTTTGGTGGGGTGGGTGGGTAAGGGGGTGAGGGAGGGAGAGAAGAAGGACTTCTCTCTGGAAAGGGTAATTCAGAAATGAAATTGATAGAGTAATAAAATGAAAACAAATTATCTTGCATTGTTTTATATGTGTATGTAATTACACACACACACACACACACACACACACACACACACACACATATTTACATACCTGCCTTAAACACAGGATCAAAGATTTAGAGCTGAGGGGAACTTAAAAGGTCATAGACCCCTCACTTGGCTATCAAGGAAACTGAGGCTTAGGAGTTAAGTACGTTGCCCAAGATTACACACCAGAGCAGTGATAGGAACCTGAGTCTGACTCAGGAGTCTGTCTGGCTCCTCATAACCTCCCTATTACTGCTGAGGACCCCACCATACACCTGGTCCCCCAGGCTCCTCACTCTCCCCTCCCCATATCCATTGAATTGTCAGATCCTGAGGTTGTCTCTATTTAATGTCTCTCTTACCTGTCCATTTCTCTCTTCTAACACTGGCACCACCTCGGAGCATACCCTCTTCACCTCAAGCCTGGACTACTGTACTTCAATAGCCAAAGGTGAGAGTCTTCCTGACTACAGCCTCTCCACATTGCAATCAATTCCTCCATTCAACTGTCAAAATGACCTTCCCAAGGTACATCTCCCTATTCAATAACCTCCAATGGCTCCCAATTAGCTCCAGGATAAATATAAAATCCTCTGGCTTTCAAAGCCCATCATATCCTGACTCCTTCTAATTTTTCTGGTCTCCTTATATCCTACTCCCCCAACACATGCTCTGGACCTCAATAACACCAGTCTCCTGGCTGCTCCTTGACAGGGATGCTCCATCTCCAGGATCCAAGAGAAATTCCTCAAGATCCCCTCATTCCAGCTCTAAGCTTTCCAACTTCAATTCCCAGTCAAGATTTTACCTTCTGCAATTAAACATATTTGCAAAGAACTTAGGTACTGTAGTACCAAGAAGGCACTTAATTAATACTTATTCCCTCTTCCCTTCTCCTCCTCCAAAACAATCTTCCCCAAGATTATCTCCAGTTTATCTCCTGTCCCTATGTGGTTTGTTGTATGCATGTGGCCTCCCCATGGACTATAAATGCCTGCAGAAACGCCTTTCAGTATATCCCCAGCGCTAAGCTCAGTGCCTGGTAAACAGTGGCACTTAATAAATGCTAGCTGTCTAACTCCAAATCTTGCACAGTGCTATGCAGCCTCCTGTTTTAAATTTCCCCCAGTAAAAGGAAAGCTTCTCAAGGGCACAAATTATGTTGGCTTTTGTCTTTGTGGCACCAGTTGGTAGCACAACTTTTTCCAATAAATACTACCAAAGTGAATGAGTTCAGAGGAGATGGAGGAGGGAAAGATCAAGGAAGGGCAGCAAAGCCAACAGGATATTCAGTGCCCACTGTCAGCATGGCATTAGTGTGGCATCATTCATCAAGAAGTAGGGATGAATTCTCCCCCATCAGACTCTATCTTTCGCTCTTCCTGTATCCCTAGCACCTAACACTGTACCTGGTACACAGCAGGTGCTTAAGAAATGTTTACTGAATGACTTTTTATTGACTGGATCTTCACTAAGTCATCTGCACTCTCACTCTCTAGAAGTTGGCTGGTCAGGTACAGACTGTGGCTAGAGAATCAAGTTTTATATATACATGTACATATACATACACATACATAAATACTCAATTCTTAATTTATTGTATTTTGATTTACTTTGACTTATGTTTGATTCTTTTTATATTTATATTCTTATATTTGTAAAAGTTTTTCCTACTTGTAAAAATTCCTACACCCTGACTTCATCTGATATAAATCTTCACAGTCTAATGTAAATCTTAACGAGATCCATACAGCAGGCTCCCTATTTTAGCGGTGGGGAACCTGAAGTACTGAGCTCACCCACTGCCCAGTGGGGAGGGGGCCAGGCTAAGGCTTCCTGACTACTCACCAGTATGGGGATGAACTCGGAGCCCTGGTCCCACCAGCACAGTTTAAGTCACCAGTTTGAAGAGTCACATTTGGGGAACTGAGAGAAAACTATGGTGATGACTTCATTCAGAACAAGGTATGTGACAAGCAACTAATGAAATTACATCCACCACTGGTTCACAGACATGCTACATGTCTCTCTAACTAGGCTGTGACCATTAAGAAACCTTGGCACCCGGGCACCTTCACACATGCCCCATTTCCAGAGGTATTCACAAATGAGACAAACCAGTCCTGGGCTCACTCATTCAGATCCTACCTCTATCCCATCCTGCTTCCTACCCCCCAAAAAAGTACTAGGTCATCCCAGAATCAGTAATCAGTCTTAAGAAAGATTGAGATAGAGTAAAACATAAGCAGTCCTCTTGTCCTTTAAATCTGAAGTTCAGTGGCCACTAAATCCAATCCAGGTGATGTTATTTTTTCCCTCAGCATGGTTCCTCCCACCCCAGCAATGCCCTATTTAATTCTGTCCACCCAAATTTCATCAATAAATAAAAAAGTTAACCAAGTAGGCAACCCCTGGAACACCTACATTCCTCAATCATCACCCATTTCTTTCTAGGCTTCAATCTCTCCTTATCTATGGGTTTCTTCCCAATTACCCACAAACAAACTCAAGTAAGTCTTGCACATTCTTTTTAAAAAATAAAAAAACAAGAAAACAAAACAAAAGAAAAAACCCTCACTAGATTCCATCACCGCCTCAGGCTCTCTCTCTCTCTCTCTCTCTCTCTCTCTCTCTCTCTCTCTCTCTCTCTCTCTCTCTCTCTCTCTTTCTCTCTCTCTAGCTATCTATCTATCTATCTCTATCTCTCTCTCTTTCTCTCTCTCTCTATCTCTCTCTGGGTCATGGAAAAACTGGATTTGACCAGTGATGAATGCTCTTACATTTCATCTATCTCCTAGTACAGTAAGAGGACCTGGAGAACAGGGACATCACCTAAGCATCTGGCAGAGAAGGGATGCGAGTATATATCAGTTTACAAGTCCTGAGAAGGGGCTCAAATGACACAAAGCACTTTAAATGCCTTTGCAAACTTTTTGTGATGTGAGCTAAGTTACAGTAACAACAACACAAGAAACTGAAAAATTAGAAGATTTCACAACTCTGTTCACTGCAACGATAAAATACGATTCCAGAAGACTTCCTGACAGAAACAGACTTAAAACGTCAAATGACACATGACCTTTTGAATAAGGTCAATGAGGAAATTTGTGCCTATCTGTTAGAAGGGTTTATCTTTTAATTAAACAATTAAATTTAATTGAGGTGGGGTGAAGTACTTGAGAGAGAAAATAAATGACTATTACCTGGTAAAATAATAATTTTTTTCGATATCTATCAACTTTTTTTCCTACTGTTTTTTCTCCCTACTTCTCCTCCTAATGAACCATTAATGAAAATAAAGTACTAAAAAGGAAATAAAATAATGCAAAACTAAGCAAATCAAAAAAGTCTGATATTATATGCAGTATCCCATACCTGTGGTCTCCTAATTGAGGGGGGGGAGGGGAGAAAAAGGGCGCACATCTTCCTCTCTTGACTTTTGGAGCCAAGTTTAGTCCTTAATAATAGGCAGCTAGGTTGCACTGTGGATAGAGTGCCAGGCCTAGAGTCAGAAAGATCTGAGTTCAAATCCAGACTCAGACACTAGTTGTGTCACTTAACCTGTTTACCTCAGTTTCCTTGTCTGTAAAGAAAATGATAAACCATTCCAGTATCTTGGCCAAGAAAACCCAAAATGGGGTCAGGAGGAATTGAACACAACGGCAATGACTGAACAATAGTGGTCCTCATAATTTCACAACTTTCAGCTTCTATTCTTAGGCTGGTGTCCTCTCACTTACATTGTTGCAGTGACTGTAGAATATCATTTGCTTAGCTCTGCTTCACTTTGCAGAGGTTTATATAGCCTAGATAAGTATATATAGATAGATATATAGTATTCATTATATTCATATTTCTAATGGCATAATAATACTCCATTACAGTCATGTATCACAATTTGTTTAACCAATCCATGGGAATCTACTTTGTTTCCAATTTTTTGTTACTATAAAAAGTGCTCCTATAAATATTTTTATATCGAGTCTTTCTTTTTGTCATTGACTTCCTTTGAGGTATATACCTAGCAGTATAATTTCTGGTTCAAAAGTTGTTTAAGTCCCTTTCTTCCAATAATTCCAAATTGTTTTCCAGAACAGTCGAATCCATTCACAGCTCCACCAACAATGTACTAGGTGTGCCTGACTTCCCAGTATTTCCAACTTCTGTCACTGCCAGTTTAGTAGGTGTGAGGGAAGACTGCAGGGTTGTTTTGATTTTCATTTCTCTTATTATAGAGATTAAGAATTGTTCCAGGTTGTTATTAATTGTTTACAGCTATTCCTTTGAGAAAAATGTATTCGTATCCTTTGACCACTTGTCTTTGGAGAAGAGGTTTTGGTCTTATGTAATTCTGTTAGTTGTCTCTATATCTTGACTTTCAGGCCCTTATGAAAGATGTGTGAACACAGCCCTGAATTTGGAGGTCAAGTTCTAAGTTTGGGTGAGTTCTGGTTGTAGCATTTACTACGTAAACTTGGGCAATTCCCTTCTTCTGTAGGAGTCTATTTCTCATCTGTAAAATGAGAATAACATTTGTATGACCTTTCCTTAAAGAGTTATGGTGAGGAAAATGCTTTGGACACCTGAAAGCATTAGACAAATGCCAGCTAGTGTTATCATCTTCATCTCCTCCTCCTCCTCATCCTCATCCTCATTATAACTCCACTGAAGTCTCATTCCAAAGCTCTGGAGTGAGTTGCACAAAGGTGACCTTGGATCCTCCAGAACTAACCATGGAAGGAATGCTGACTCTAGTAGATCCTACCAGGGTGAAAGAGGCCCAGAATGGGACTTAAATTCAGAGAGGTTCACCAGGTGAGGCCATGTAATTAGGAATTTTTTTCAGCTACCGTGACTCTCAGAAAACCACTAAGACACCACAGGATAATGTCACACATGAAGGTAGGAAGGATTGGCTTCAAAATCCCACTCTGGTCTTGTTCCTAGGTGACCCTGGAAAAACCTTCAGTCTCTTCATCTGTAAAATGAGGAGGTTGGAATTAATGACCTTTAAGGTTCTTTCGAGCTCCACATCAAGGACCCTATCTACCATCCACTAAGTGACAGAAGATGGCCATCTCAGTCAGAAGCCAGAGCACGGATGTCGATAAAATCACAGATCTCTAAAGTATGCAAATATTAAAAATGATTAATGACT
Source organism: Bettongia penicillata ogilbyi (assembly GCA_023548195.1). Lineage (NCBI taxonomy): Eukaryota > Metazoa > Chordata > Mammalia > Diprotodontia > Potoroidae > Bettongia > Bettongia penicillata. Next base: position 14,600,175 of record JAJHZJ010000027.1, read on the forward strand.
TCTATTTATATAATCATAATGGTTTGCATTGGCAGAGTAGTACTCAAACACTTAAAAAGTGCCTTCCTCCCTTCATTAGACTCCTCTACCACTCCTCACTCATGGGCTGTTTAACACAACTGGAAGAAGTTACACAGCCATGCTAATGGGGTCCACTACACGCTCATATTTCTTAATCTTATCTTCTTACTCCCCCAACTGATGATCTATCGCATTCCCGCTATGACCTTCTCCAATCTTTTTAGTTGAAGTTGCTGCTATTCAGTCATTTCAGTTGTGTCTGACTCTCCTGACCCCAATCTGGAGTTTTCTTGGCTCATTCCAGAGTAATCTGCCATTTCCTTCTCTAGTTCATTTTTACAGATGAGGAACTTAGGCAAACAGGATTAAATGACTTGCCCAGAGTCATACTTTGGCTGAAGATCTCACCTCTTACTTCACTGTGAGAAAATCAAGGTCATTCACCTGAGCTCCCTCCAGGTCCCTTTGCTTATCACACATACATACCCCCTAACATCATCCCTCACCACTTCCTCCTTTCCTCTGCTCTCTGACAAAGAGTTAGCCTTTCTCCAAGAACAACCTATGACCATCACCCCTCTCTGTGGTGTTCCATCTCTCTCTACCTACTGGTTGCTTCCCCATTTCTCACAAACTCATGTCTTCTCCATTCGTTAAAAGAAAAATACTCACTAGACCCCCAACTACCATCATCCCCTTACACCAGCCTTTCAGAGCCAAACTCCTAGAAAAAGCTGTCATGCTCCCTGCCCTTAACCTCTTTTCCCCTCACTTGCTTCCCAACCCTTTGTCACCTGGCTTCCAAATTCATCTTTTAACTGAAACTCCAAAGTTACCAACAATCTATTAAAGTACCAAATCTGATGGCTTTTTCCTCAATCTTACCTTTCTCAATTGGGCAGCTAGGTGGTGCAGTGGATAGAGCACCAGTACAGAAGTCAGGAGGACCTGAGTTCAAATCTCACCTTAGACACTTGACACTCACCAGCTGTGTGACATTGGGTAAGTCAGTTAACCCCAAATGCCTCATCCTGGCTCATCTCCAGTCATCCTAATGAATATCTGGTCACTGGATTCAGATGGCTCTGGAGGAGATGTGAGGCTGGTGACCTGCACAGCCCTCCCTCACTCAAAACAAAGTAAAGTGCAAGTCATGTCATCATTTCTCTGATGGCATAGTCTTCTTCGGCTCCGAAGGATGAACACATACATCTTTCTCCGTCTTTCTTCAGCATATTATTTTTGACTACCCTCTCCTCCAGGATCCTCTCTCCTCTTGAGTTTTTATGACTCTATCCAACTGATCCTTTTGTGATTTCCTTGTTAGTTCATCACCCACATCATCCTCCCTTGTATCCCAAGGATCAGTTTTGGGCTCTCTTCTCTGTCTACACACTTTACTTACTGACCTCCTAGGCTCCCTTCTTGGGTTTAATTACCATCTTTGCAGATGATTCACAGATCTATATATCTAGCTCTCACCTCTCCTCTGAGCTCCAGTCCAACATGCCAAACTGCCTATCAAAGATGTGAATTGGATGTGTCACAAACCCAACATGTTCAAGACAGAATTCATTCTCTTTCTCCTCAAATCTGCCCTTCTCCTAAAACCCCATGTTTCTGTTGAGGGTGTCTCCATCTGTCCAGACTCCCAGCTTTATAACTTCAGTTTACCCTCACCATTATTACCCTGTCACCTCACAAATCTCATCACTGCCAAATCTACACATCTTCTTTCTACCTCACCTCTCTCAAAGTCATCCCATTCTCAGTAGTTACAGGGACACTAACCTAGTTCAAGTCCCATATTTCTCTCCTAGATTACTGCAACAACCTTCTCATTGGTCTTCCTGTCTCAAGTTTCTCCCTACTCCAGAGACATCCTTCCCTCACAGAGCTGCCCAAGTAAGTTTCTTTAAGTTCATCTTTGACCATGCCACTCCATCACTTAACAATCTCCACCAGGTTTCTATTACCCCTAGAGTCACAAAGATCTTCTCTGCCTAGCATTTAAAGTCCCTAACACATGGTCCCAACCTGTCTTTGAAGGCTCATACTATATTCTACAATCCAGCCAGACTGGCTTTCTTGTACTGACTGCCCAATGAGTGGAATGAAGTTGCTCCTTATGTCTATCTCTTCCTTCTAAGCTCAACTCAAGCTCCCCTTTCTAGAGAAATGATAAGATCACAAGTCTAGAGCGTATGGGACCTCAGATGCATCTGTTCCTACTCCTCATCTTAATTATGAGGAAGCCAAGGCCCAGGGAGGCTGACTGGTCGCCCCTCCCTCTACTGTTCATACTTTCTCCCCAACATTTCCTTGTTTCTATTTTGTATTTGGTTGTCTATTTACATAAGTACACCTGGTCTCAGCCAGCTAGACTAAAGCTCCTAGAGAAGAGATAATTTGGGGGTTTTCATATCTCAAAGTCTAGCACAATACCTGGCACACAGCTCTCGCTTAATAAATAAAGACTTGCTGACTCAATTTGTATTTCTAGTACTAGCACACAGGACATGCTTAATAAACACTTTTTAAGTGAATGAAGAACTAACACGTGGCACAGTGATTCCTACTTATTCCCAGAAGGCAGCACTAGGAATAACGGGTGGAGAGGTATTAAACCAAAATGACCCCTCATGTGGTATGCCATCTCCCACCTACCTTCCTACTTTTTCACAGGTTGTCCCAGGGTTTGTAACATACTTCTTAAGAACCTCAAGCTTGTTTCAAGTCTTTCTTGTTCCCAGTAGATTATAAGCTCCTGAAGGGTAAGGCCTTGCACATAGAAGAGTTAATAAACATTTACTGAATTGAATTACTACTCTTTCCCCTGCACAAACTTATTACTCATCTGTTTACATACTATCTCCACTCTTTCTCTACTTACTCATAAAGTTAATGTAGGCTCTTTGAAGGAAGAAATTTCATTTTCCTCTTGCCTGTTGTATCTCAGTATAGACAATAAATGTTTATTAGACTGGGTCGGATTTCCTGTTCACAAGTATTTGTTCACACACAGAGCCTCCCCCACTGTGTAGTGGAGAGGGGGAAGGGGAGGGACCATGAAGCAATCCAGGCTGAACTGTCTATTAGATTTGCAAAATTACTCCATGATGAAGCTGTGAGAAGAAAAGCAGTAAGATTTCCTGAACTCTATTATGAACAAGGAAAGGGGAAGGGACACAGGAAGTGAGGGAGGGCAGCTTCCATCTTCCCTTTCCCCCTGCCCCACATTCACCCATATTCAGGGAGATTGTCAAAATCAAAGTATAAGTATATTCTCTGGCCCAGGTTCCAAGCACTTTGGGTAGACTGGCACCAGAGCCAAAACTGAGCACAGAGATGCCAGGAAGAGATTCAGGCATTACTTCTGCCACTAGAAATGCCCTGAGGAGAAAGGACTCCTCGGATCTTATCTCTGGCCAATAGTCATTTTTTGATCCAATGTTCTAGAAGACACCCTCAACTCAAGGAGCTATTCTGAGCACCCGGGGTAAAGAGCCAGTTGGGTCGTGAGGCTGGGACTCTGCAGAACGTCAAGTCTAATCACTTCAGGTGACTGTCTGGGGTTTCCCAAGGAAAGCTCAGGCACAGCCTCTTCCCTGCCTGAAGTGGGACAGCTTGAAAGGCCTGCACAGCTTTCTCTTGATATCCTGGAGGTTCTTAGAAGGTTCCTTTGTAATCCTCTATAATGCACTTAAAAACTTTATTCTGAAAAGGTCTGAGAAGCTGCCAAAGAGATCCATGATACAAAAAAAAAATCTGTTCTGGTGGCTCTCTGTGATTTCAAGGCAGAGATACTGGAGTGCTTTGCCATTTCCTTCTCCAGCTCATTTTACACATGACGAAACTGAAGCAAACTGGGCTAAGTGACTTGCCCAGGGTCACACAGCTAGTGATTTCTGAGGCTGGATTTGATCTCATGAATATGAATCTATCTGACTCAAGCCTGGTACTCTATCCACTATGGCACCATGTAGCTTCCCTCATGTATATAGTATGCACTTAATGTTCACTGATTTGGCATTTAAAGCTCTTCACAAACTGGCCCCTCTGTACCTGCATATTCCTTCCCTCTAGGCACTCTACATTTATTAAGCTCCTCTTACATGCCAGGCACTCTGCTTAGGGCTGGAAGTGCTATGCTGAGCATTGAGCACAAAAGTCACAAGCCGGTCACATGGGCCTACTTGCTTTCCTAATATATTCCAGTTCTCCTCTCCATACCTTTACAATGGCAGTGCCCTGTGCCTTAGAATGCCCTTCCCCCCCCCCATATGCCACTCTTGGAAGTTTCCTTCATTTTGCTATTCCCTCTTCTCTCTCCTCATTCCTGTATCTTTGTCTCTGGGTCTATCTTTTCCCCTCTTCGTCCGTCTCTCTCCCCCTTTTCTTTCTCTCTGTCCCTCTCTTTTCCCAGTGTGTCTCTCTGTGTATGTCTCTCCTATCTCTGCATTTGTATATCTGTGGCTATCTCTTCTGTCTCTATGTGTATTTCTCTATCTGTCGCTGTCTCTGTCTCTCTGTGTCTGCCTCTCTCCTCTCTCTTCTCTGTGTATATCTCTCTGTGTGTCCATTTGTCTGTCTCTCCCTGCCTCCTCCACTCTTCTATCTCAGTGTGAATCTCTGTGTCAGACTCTCTCTTTTCTGTGTATCTCTGTCTCTCTTTGGGTCTCTGTTTCTCCCTCCTTCCCTCCCTCCAGATGAGAAATTGAAGTTCAAACATATTCACACTGTCTCTCCTGTTAGAAGGGAAGCTTCTTAAAGGTATGAAGAGTTTCATTTTTGTCTGTATATTTCCATCGTACTTCTGAGCACATTAATAAACGCTTTTTGGTTGGGTGGTTGATTGACTGATTGGCTCAAGTACTTTCCCGTCCCCTTCCATCTTTGATCACATCTGCCCATCTTTCAAGGCTCATCCAGTTTACAAATACAGGTTTTCTAACTCAGTGCCCAATGTTTTTCCCATGACACCTTGCAGTAAGGGAACCTCCTAAGGCAAGATGAATCCCACACATCATGCCTTGTGTCCTAGAAGACAAGAGACAAGTCTGCAGCCCCCTGAGGACACCCAGAGTCAAACAGATGTCCACACATCCTGGGAGAGCAACACCTAACAGAGAGTTACCATGGAAGCATTCTTGACGTAAAAACCTGACAGTGTTCCCTATCCTTTATCAAGCAACACTCCGGCTCCTCAACCCAAACACTGCCAACTCTGGGTTATTTTCAACGATACAGCTCAGCAGCCTTCTGAAGCGATGCCAAAGAACAAAAATAGTTTTCTATTGCTCTAGGAGAGCAAAAGAAAGACAACAAAGAAAATTCAGAGGGCAGGCTTCTCGCACCCTTCATCCAAGTGCTGGGGCTTAAAGCACACCCAGGAAAATAACCAGAAAACAGCAGAAGAAACCCCCTGCAAGAAACATAATCTCACTTCTGAGTCACAGTCTGCATTTCCTTCCCAAGTGAATTCTCCCACAAGTCTCCTTAAAGTCTAGATCTAAAGCCTGCCCAAGGCTCCAAGTACAGAAGCATTCAGATGTGACATTCCCATGGAACTTCAGATGGGTCCTCGGGGGTCATTTAGTCCCACACCTTCCTTTTACACAAGAGGAAACAAGAGAAAGAAACTGATTTCCCCAAGGTCACACACAAATTAAGGTCTGACCCCAAACTCAGAGCTCCTTCCACTGTACCATGGATGTTGTCCCTATTTTAGGACAGGAAAAGAATGGGACCTCCTGATTATTAGACCTGGTTGCTCATTTGAGAAATGAGATCAGAGACCACAAGTCAGACATGAGATCAGAGACCTCTCTTTCATACAGTCCAGCTCTTCATGATGATACTAATAGCTACTTACTAACAAGTTCACATTGAAACAGCAATTTATAAGTTTATAAAATGTTACCCACTAGGATACTCTCCTGAGATAATGCCAACTACAATTATCTCCACTTACTGAATAAGGAAACTGAGGCTAGAAAAGGTTAAATGACTGTTCCTGAGGTTCCCTTTTTTATGGAGATTTTCCTGATCTCTGCAATAGCCAGTACCCTTACACCCCCAAAATTTAACTTGTATTAAGCTTGTATCACTTATTTATGTAAATGATGCCTACCCTGTTAAAAAGTAAGCTAACTGCAGCCAGTCAGAGACTATTTTTGTTGTCTTTGTAGACACAGTATCTACTACATAGTAGACAAGTGTTTAATAAATTAATAGCATTTAATAAAAGCTTTTTGATTGTCCCAAAATCATAGCAAATACCAATTCAAGAGAGTTTCAAATCTAGATCTCCAAATCCTAAGATCAGCTATCAGGCAAGGAAGCGAAAGTCTCATTAAAAAATATTGCCAAATTCAAAAAAGAGAAATAAATGAAGAATACCAACTGCTCTTCTCAAGTCCAGTCATTCTTCTTTCCAGGTTATATGTGAAGTGGGTACAATAATCTAAGGTGAACATGGTAACATCTGGAATTAGTGGAAGGTTTCATCAGTTCTACCAGTGAAGCTGGAGACAGTGATACCTTTCCATTCATTTTTTGTTGTTTCTTTTTTTTCTCAAAATGAGCAGAACTGAGAGGTTATTTTCTATAAGGAACAAGGAAGGAACCCACATTAAGTTCCCTCTCATATACTCTCCCTGGTGTCCTGAATTTCTGTTCAACCTGCATGAAGTAGCCAGGTGGGTAAGATGCCAAGGAACTCTGGAAGTAACCTCCTTCCATAGAGGAAAACTCCTCTCCAGGAAATCAGCTTTCCAGGAAAAGCATGGCTCTTAAGAGAGACCTGGTTCCTAGTCCCACTTCAGCCACCAATTTCAGTGAGCAAATTCGGGAAGGTCACTTCTATCTCTCTGCTCTCAATTTCCTCATCTGGCAAATGGAAAGAATCATCCCTGCTCTCCCAATTTCACAGAGTAGCCTTAAAGATCAAATGGGCCTGAAAATACATTATAGAACATAGACTATTAAACAAAGGTTACGTATTATTATTAAATTGTCTCCTCCAAAAAACAACAAAAGTGTCTATCTAAAAGCTCTGATTAGCAATTAGCATAAAAGTAATTTTAAAGTATTTTTTTCCCTTAGAGAAATAGATTTTTGATTTATCTTAAAACTCAGGAGGGCTTTTTTACATAGGTGTGGGGGAATATAGGTGTGGAATAATGTGTAAACTGGCAGGTAAGATTGATGTGTTTTGCTGAACCACATTCTTACTCTTTGATTTTCTGTTATAAAGGATGGCTTGCTCCATAAGGGAGAAAGGATATATTTGGGAATGAATGCAGTTTGAGAACACAGATATCAATAATTATTTTTCAAGGAAAAAATTCAAAGAAGAATAATTAAGCACCTGTGGGTGGGGATGCTGACAAGGCAAATTTACACGTTCTGAAGAAAATATGCAAGAAGATTACTTGCCCAACTACCGAAGTGAAAGACGCTGCCCTGGCTTCCTTCACATTCCATCAAAAACCCCACCTTCTATAAGAAGCCCTTCTCGGTCCCCCTTAATCTTAGAGCCCTTCCTCTGTTTGTCCACAGCTGTGTGTACTTCTCTCCCTCGGTGGATGGTGGGTTCTTTGAATCCACAGTGCTTATTAGCACAATGCCTCAAACTTGTACTTAATAAATACCTGTTGACTGACAAATTTGTTTTTATCTAGTCATCTTTTTTTCCATTATAGGACTTTTAGAAAAATAGGAGTACTACATCAGGGATTATGAAACCAGGGTCCTTGGAAAGATTTTAGAAGATCTGTGAACTTGCAAGGGGGAAAATATATATATTTTCATTAACCTCTAACTAAAATTTTGCATTTCCTTCCATTATAAATATTTGCAACAAACTCCAGTAAGATTAGCAATAGCCACCAGTAGAAATCAAAGATATTTTCCTATCACTTTACAATTGTTGCCAATATCTCAAAATATCATTCATGTTTATCACTACTTTGAAATTGAGGGACAGCTAGGTGGTACAGTGGATAAAGCACCAGTGCAGGAGTCAGGAGGACCTGAGTTCAAATTTTGCCTCAGACACTTGACACTCACCAGTTATGTGACTTTGGGCAAGTCAATTAACCTCCCCCCAAATGCCTCATCCTGGGTCATCTCCAGTCAACCTGAAGAATATCACTGGATTCAGATGGCTTTGGAGGAGAAGTAAGGCTGGTGACCTGCATAGCCCTCCCTCACTCAAAACAAAGTCAAGCGCAAGTCATGTCGTTATTTCTCTGATGGCATAGTCTTTTTCGGCAACGAAGGACGAACATACACATGCTTTGAAATTAGTCTAATAGATCCACTCTTAAATCATGATGTTTTCTTGTCTGGGGCCTGCATTTCAATATAAATAGTTTCCTTTGCAATCCTAGATATTTTACTTTATGCATTTAAAAACATTTTCTGAGAAGAGATCCCATAGGCTTCACCAGACTGTCAGAGGAGTCTAGGACATACACATAAAAAAAGGGTTTAAGAACCCCAGGCTATATTAATCATTTTTCTTTTCATTTGTAAGTGTTTTAACTTTTGCAAAGCACTTTCGAAGTCATTATCTCCTTTGATTCTCACTTTGCAGACAAGGAAACAATCTCACAGAAGTGAAGTGACTCACTGAAAATTATAAAGGGAGTTTGAAGCGGAGCCCCGATGAGATGTCAAGTTTCTTCAATGCTCTTCTAAGGTAAGAAGAAAGGGTGGGAGGAAGGGAAGGAGGAAGGGGAGGGAGAAGTGGAGAGGAAGAGAAGAAGCATTTATTATGCACCTACTATTTGTCAAGAACGCTGCTAAGAGCTTTACAAACCTTATCTTCTTTGATCCGTGAGAATGTCCAGGCTCAGGGAGTTGGAATTTGAGCTGTACTCAGGCTTAGACAGATCACATTAGGCATATTCAGTTCTGCGCACCATATTTGAAGATATATACCTAACAAACTGGAGGGTGTCCACTAGAGGACAATAAGGATGGTGAAGAGTCTTATGTTCACGACCATGGATAGATCAATTAAAGAAAATAGGGGAACGCCAGGAGAAGGGGTGGAGCCATGACCAGACAGTTATCTTCAAATATCAGAAGGATCAGACTTCCTCTGTTTGGTTCTAGAGACTAGAGCAAGAAGAAATAATGTTGAAGTTACAAAGAAATAGACTGAGGCTTGAGGTAAGGAAAAATTTCCTTACAGTGAAAGGCATCCCCAAGCGATAGCTATTGCCTTAGTAGGCAGAGGGTTCCACATTACTTGATCATGTCAAGCAAAGGTTGGACGATTAATTGGCTGTTGATGATAGCAGAGGAAGATTCTCAGTCACCTACTGGTTGAACTGGTTGGCTGATGATTCCCCTTCCAATTCTATAGGAATTTGTGTATCACCCAAACACACACACACACATGTGTAAATATGTGTGTGTATATGTATATAACACACACATATATTTATACATACACACATACATATAAAAAAAATATAGGTGTTTAATAGATGTTTATTGACTGACAAAAGTAAAGACAAAGAACTCTGAAAAGGGAAGGAAATAAAGTGTCTAGCAGATTCCAGGCACTGTACTATTTACAAATATCTTATTGGATCCTCACAACATTGGGAGTTATCCCCATTTTACAACAGAGGAAACTGATGCAAACAGAAGTTAAGTGATTTGCCAAGAGTCACGGTGCTAATAAGTGTCTGAGGCTGTATTTGAACTCAGGTCCTTCCCGACTCCAGGCCCAGCATTCTTGTCAACCTCACAGCAGCCTCCTCTAGAAACATTCAGGCACCCTGAGCCACACAATGGACAACCACAATTCCAGATGACTCAAAATAAAACATGACACCCACCTCCTGACAGAGAAGTGATAGTTTCAGGGTGCAGGTTGAGACTTTCTTTTTCCTTTTTGGACATGGCCAACATGGGAATGTGTTTTGCTGACTATACATATTTTTAATGCAGAGTTGTTGTGCTTGCTTTCTCATGGGGGAGGGGAAGGGAGTAAAAGCAGATTTTCATCTAAAAAATAAGAAAAAAGAAATGTGCTGAAGTAGGGAATCTTCATCTACTCTGACGCAACCTTCTATAAGATTTTTGAAAACGTTTGTTCCCCTATCGAGTCATTGTTTCCTTTCTCCAAAGGCTCTTCCTGACTGCACAGGGAACATAAAAGGGCCCTCAACACTGAAAACTGCAATGACCTCACTATTTTGTGTGTGGGAACAACCTGCCTGAGCTGAACCACCTCATCTCAGAGGGAGCAGCACACTATACAGTATCAGTTCGGTAGGAAAGGACAAGGAGAACTAAAAGTTATCAGTGATTCGTTTAAATATGGCAGCACTCCTGCCTGTTTGAACGTGCAGGAAGAAAAGGAGGCAGTTTATCCCTCAAGATGTGATTTGTCCCTGAAACAAGGAGTGCTACCTACAACTACAGAATCAGTTTCTGCTCCATTAAATGTCAATGATTTTGAACGTGAGACACAATTGCAATCTCACAAACAAACAAGCGTCACTGACTGGGTGACTCCGCCAATTCCTGAGATTTTTTTTTTTTTCAAACAAATCAAGAACGTGCAAAAATTTTGCTCCTGCCTAAGAAATCCACATTGGCCCCAAACAGAATTAATGATCCAGTCACCGCTCCTCCCACCATCTCCACCTCCTGCTACTGTTTCCTGTCCCCCTCTGCTCAGGGACCAGTCTAAGCCTAGACACATATACTCAAAGAGTTGTGCTCAGCCCTCCCCCAGCTGGACGTCAAGAAGGCTAAGGAAGGGCCAATCACAAAGGGAATGACTGAAAGCAGAGGCCCAGCCTCTTCTGTCTCTCCTTGGCTGCTGCCTGATTCTCATTAGACCTGAGCTTATTTTCCTGGACTTGTAATATAAACGTTTCAAAAACATCCCAGCAGGAACAAAATGACCCCTATAAACTCCTACTCTTCAAAGAACGTTTTCTCTCCCAAGGCTCCCCAACACAAGCCCTTCCACTCTAGCCAGATGAATGTACCTAGCTGTCCTCCATCCACACACCAGGCACTTTTCCACTTCCACACATCTTCCTAAGCAACTCTTCCTCATCCAAACTGCACTCTCCACATGTTCTCATCCCATCTGTCAAAGCCCACCTGATCACTCTAGAGGATGCAAGTTCACATTCTGACCCTGCTTCCATTTCCTCACCTATAAAATGAGAGGTCAAGCTAGATAGTGCCTAAGGCCGCCTTCCAGGGACCCCTCTTAATTCTGGTGCCTTCCCTCTCTTACTTATTTCCTGTTTATCCAGTCTACAACTTGCTTGTACATATCCTTCTTTATCGTTGTTCTCATTAGATTGTTATTTTCCTGAGAATGGGATCCTGTTCTGTACCCTCAGCACTTTTAACATAGTACCAAGTAGGTGCTTAATACATGTTAATAGACTGACAGGAAAAGCTTCCTATAGAAGAGAGGGTAGAGATCTTTCCACCTCTAAACTTACCGCTCATCAGATTTATTTAGCACTAACCAAACGCCACCCTGTACTAGTTAATTAGCCTTTTCTGTTTGCAGTCCCTGTCTCCATCCCTAGAATACAGTCAACGAATCAACAATTGTTGATTAAGAAAGCACCTGCTATGTATACTGTCCTATAAGCTCCTAAAAGACAAGAAATGCAATTTTCCCTTCACAAGAAGTCACTCAATAAATGCAATGATTGATTAATGCACAAATATCACCAGGCATTTTAAGGGATCCTTTCTTTTACAAGTCATCAATTGCCATGTGTTTAGTAAATTTAAGAACACAGAGATGATTACAGAAGGGCTTCCCAGTCAATGAAAACTCCTAGGAAACCTGGGGAAATAGTTTAGCAGAAAACAGATTCAAACCAGTAGCTTATACAATACAGCACAGTAAGCTACAAATGGATGAGTGCACTAACTGCATAGAAAATGTCACCTAATCAAAAGATTAGAGGAGCAAAGAAGGGATCCCCCCCTTTCACAACTATGGCTAGAGAGAGAATTCATAGCCAATGGCACAGGAGATCCCAAGAGACAAAACAAAACAGGAATTCATAAAATTTTAGAGCTTTTTTAAATCAATGCTCCTAGAATATGAGGAGACTGGAGGGAGGAGGGAGGGGGAACCTTTGCATCAAACATCTGGTCAAAGTCTGATATGTTCTATGTAAGGAGCCAATACAAACCTAAGACCAAAAGTCATTCACCAGTCAACAAATGGTCAAAGGATATGAAAAGTTAAAAAAACACAAAAACAGGCTATCAACAACCATACAATACAGCCAGGTGTGGTGACACATGCCTATAATTTCCTGCTACAAAGAAGGCTGAGCATGGTGGCACACAAGCTCAAGAGTTAGCCACAGTCGAGTGAAAACTAACGGTCTTCTTCAGCAATGAAGGATGAACACAAAACAAAAACCAATATGGCGAGCCCCAGCGGGGAGGGAGAAACCATCAAGCTGCCTAAGGAGGGGCGAAACTACTCAGTCAAAGCCTCTGTGCCAATCAGTAATAAGATCAGGCAGGGTCATGGTGGCCACTGCACTTCCAGACTGAGAGGGGTAGGGAGACCCAGTCATGGGTGTTTCTCCCATATACCAAAATATATTCTCTTTTCTCTAGGATTTTGGGACACCTCTCTCTTCTGGTTTTTCTCTTACCTATCCGACTGCTATCTTCTCTGTCTCCTTTGCTGGGTCGTACTCCAGATCATGCCCTCTAACCATAGGTTTCCCTCAAGGGTCTGTCCTGGGCCCTCTTCTTCTACACTACTTCCCTGGGTGATCTCATCATCTCCCATGAATTTAATTACCACCTTTATGCTGATGATTCTCAAATCCACTTTTCCTGTCCCAATTTTTCTGATCTCAAATCTTCTTGTCTATTAGGTATCTTGAAATGAATATGCAGTAGACATATTAAACTCAACATGTCCAAAAGAGAACTTATCTTTCACCCTCCTTCCTCATTACTATACAGAACAACACCATCCTCTCAGTCTCCCAGGCTCACAACCAAAGAGGCATTCTTGATTCCTCACTATCTCTCACATCATCCTCCCCATTTCCAAAGTGTTACTGAGGTCTGTAGATTTCCCCTCTGCAACATTTCTCCTATATCCTGTTTTCTCCTCTGACACTGCTATCACTGTAATTTGGGCCCCTCATCACTTCATACCTGAATTACTGAAACAGCTTACTGGTGGGTCTACGCCTCATGTATCTCCCCACTCCAATCCAACCTCCATTCAGCTACTAAAGTGATTTTTCCTAAAATGAAGGTCCAATCATCAAATAACTATAATACAAAAGAGATAAAAGTATATAGCAAATTAAAGAAAGTACTTAAAGAGATGTTAGGAAGGAGAAAGGGAGGAGAAAGAGAAGGCAGGAATGAGGGAAAAGGGAGGATGGGAAGAGAAAAAAGAAGAGAAATGCGGAACAATGCAGGGGAGAAAGACAGAGGAGAAAAAGGAGAGAGAGAGAAGGGCAAGACAGAGATGGACACACAGAGAGACAACCAAAGAAATAGGGAACTGAGTCTTTGTAACTCAATCCACTTCAACTTTGTGCTGTGTCTAAGCAACCACTGGTCAGAACAGTTAAACCTAGGTGGCTTTAGCTTTGTTGCAATAAAAAAAAAAAATAGAAAAGGAAAAAAAGGCGCTCTCTCACCACTTTGTAGCCATCCATGCCATAGCGCTCTACACTAAATTTAGTTGAATGTGTGAACCTATCCCTCTGGGTGAACATATCCTCTGGATATGTTGAATGTGTTAAACTAAGCCAAGGAAAAGGGCCTATGATGAAATCTATGAAGCATCTCATCCATCCTATTTCTCATCCCAGAATCCAGTCTTGCAAAAGATTGAATCAGGCCAGAATGGACAACTGAAGGACCTTGAAACTAAGTGTCAGATCCTAGTCCCAGCCCTATATGAGACAACTTCACCTGACTGAGCCTTTGTTAACAATTTGTTATCATTCTAAGTCACTGAGGAGATGACACAGGATAATAAAATTATCTTAGGCATGTAAGAAGAAACAAGTATGGCCTTAAGTTATGGAATATTTAATATCAAGGGTACAGACCCCTCCCAGGACCAGGAAGATGCTGGCCTGGTGATACCCTCCATACAACAGTAACTATTTTTTATTAGCCAAGCATATGTGCCTGACTTATTTGTTGGCAATTTTTAAAGAGCACCTTCCAAGCTGAAAGGAAACCTAGAGCTTGTAAATTAAGGCAGCAGCCAAAGGCAAAACTGTCCTAGAAACAAAGGCTCCACCTTCCTCCTTTCCTTGCCTAGGTAGGGTGCTATGGGTGTGGAACCCTGTATATGTGATGTCAGCCTTGGCTGATGTGTTGGTAGGCTTTAATGAACTCTTTTCTATTCTTGGTTATAAAGGACAGCTCTCTGGGAAGGATGATGGCATTTCAAATGAAATCGATAAAAAAAAAAAAACACTTAAAAGAAGAGAAATGGACACACCACTAGTTTCTTCACCTTAACTTATTTCTGCTACTTCAGCTACCAGAGCTGCTCCTGCTCTGGGACACAAGACTGGCCATTTCCTGATGGAAATCACAGAACCTCAGAGCAAGAAGGGACCTTAAAGGTCCTCTGGTCTAATCTACCCCACACATGAATCACTTTGACTGTATCCCAGAAAGAAAGGTCACCTAGCCTCTAAATGGTGATGGAAATCTCGTTACCTCACGTTTCCAAATCTAAATAAATTATTAGGAAGTTCATCTTTATGTCAAATGAAAAAGCTTCCTCTCTGTGACTTCTGCCCAATGGTCTCAATTCTTCCCTGTGGAACCACAAAGATAAATATGTCTACTCTCTCTTACAAACAAAGAGTCCTTCAAACATCTGAAGAAAGCCATCTCATTTCCTCCCAACCCCTTGGTCTTTTCTTTGACCCCAGTTACTTTAAAAAGTCATCACATGACATGGTTTCTGGCTTTCTCACTATCCTTATTGACCCCAAAACTCATTCTAATCTGACAATATTCAAAAATGTGACCCATATCTGGATGCATCATTTCAGACATAGTGTGACCAGTATAAGATACAGTGGGATAGCTGACTCCCCAAATCTGGACATTACAAATTTTTCCAAGTCTAACTGCCCTGTCCTTTGACTTCAAGTAGTAGTAGGGGCTGCTAGGTGACACACTGGACCTGGTAGCAGGAAGACCCAAATTCAAATTCAGCTTCAGACACTTACTAGCAGTGTGATCCTGCACAAATCATTTATTCTCTGTCTGTCTCGTTTTCCTCAACTGTCAATTAGGAATAATAATAGGACGTACCTCCCAGAGTTCTTACGAGGAGGAAATGAGATAATATTTGTAATATTTAGCGTAATGCTTGGACAGAATATATGCTTAATAAATTCTTCCTTCTTTTTTTGGCATATTTGCTGAACTGAGTGGTACCTAAGTCCAAATTCTGCTTCTCACTTTTACTTGTGTGTCTATGGGCAAATCATGTACCTTCTTCAATTATAAAATATATAAATTACAATTCTAAATTATTAAATCAATTATAAATCATAAAATGAAAGAGTGGCACTTAATGCCCTCTAAAGTGCCATTTCACTCTAAATCTATGACCCCAAAAGAGCTACTTTAGTACAGATCTCTCCAATGGCCCATCTAGCAAAGTAGCCACTCTTATAATCCCCTCTATCCTTTCTACTGCTATAGATCTCCTTGCCTTTACAACAGCTGTCTTTCTCTTGGCCCCACAAATTTCCTTCCAGATAGGGTCCAGCCAGGTATTCCTCTCCCTGTTTTAGAGAGAGGGAGACTAAATTCCAGAGTTTAGATAATTTCCCCAAGGTCATAGCAGAGTTCATGGCAGAACCAGAGCAAAAACCCAAGACTCCCGATTCCCAAGTCAGCTACTTTGGACCCTGCGTTATCAGGAGAGCATTCACAGCCATCTGAAAGGCAGTGTGCTGCCTCCACACGAATCCTGGAATCCAGTCCCAGTGGGTTTGACCTTACTCGTCTCAGTCCTTGCCAGGGAAGTGACTGATAACTTTCCACCTGCTTCCATCAGGGGGCTGCTGCAAGAACTGAAGAGGTTAGTGTATGACCATGAGAGAGAAGCATGCCTTCCCCATCCTCCACCCACAGCTTTAAGTTAAGTATTAATTTACCCCATACTGGCTCTGTGTAGATTATTTTCCTGGATGACGTGAAGAGGACTTTGGCTTGCTAAGGGTCACACTATTCATTCAATATAATCAGTCTGCCCGGGTAGTAAGCAGGGGGAGGGGTCAGCGTGGATAAATGTAATCCAGACGTCATTCAGAGACCTCATGTTGACCATTCATTTTCCACTTCTGCTTCCAAACCTTTCTTGTTAAACCAGACTATAAAGCAGAAAGAAAAAAGTAACTGAGTGGAGGTCTGTCTTCTCTCCCTTCCTTCTCTCAGTCCTCACAAACTATTGGGTTATTTATGCCATTATAGTTTATTATTTTAAATTAGTTACTGGTGTGTCATAATCTCCCTCTAAAATGAAAGACATAAAAGGGCAGGGACCATGTCATCTAAACTCTGTATCTCCCCAGGAGAACCTAGCACAAGAGGAGGCACTTAACAAATGCCTGTGGAATTAAATTCTCCCAACCGTTCATTGTCCAGGGGCAGGGGGAATGAATAGATGGAAGGAGGGGAAGTGAAAAACAAAGGGAGAAGCAGAAGGTCCTGCATGACAGAGAAACTGAAAATTCAGCAACTCAAAAATTAAGTTAGTAGGCTCCTACTACCAAAAATGTTCAGCATAATTCCATGCAAAAATAGATGGGGCTTTATGTATGTATGTGTGTAGATCTATGTCAAAATTATTCCATCTTAGCAGGTTTCAGGGAAACCTGGAAAGACTTGGATGAACTGATGCAGAACGAAATGAGCAGAACCAGGTTTTAAAAACAACTTTGAAAGACTTAAGAACTCTGATCAATGAAATGACCAGCCATGCCATGATGCTAAGGCATGTTAATCACCTCCTAACAGAACAGTGATGGACTTAACTGGCAGAATAAGACATTTTCTGACACCTCCAATGTGAGGATTTATGTTGCTTGACTAGGATATATGTCATAAGTTTTGTTCTGTTCATCTGATTTTTTTTAAGGGTAGAAAGTGGGAAATGGAAGAAGGAGAGGGGCTGGCAGTAGGGCTGCCAAACCAAAAAAAGGGGGACGGGGGAATCACTGAAGCATTTTTTAAATGCACAGATTAAAACAGAAGGAAGGCAGGAAGAAAATACAAATAAGACAGCTTTGAAAGTGGTATCTTGAATTTGTTAGATAACTTAAAGGAAAAGTAAGTTATCCCTCATCAGTATTTGTAATTTCATGTACAATCTTCTTTTTCTATTCTACTTTGTATAGGAAAATGTTCATCTAATTTGGCACTTTTAAGTTCAGAATTTTTATTAAATAAAGATTATTCTCTGTAGTTGTCGATCCTAGTAAAGTCCAGACTTCACAGCACTGAAGTCTCTCTACAACGAAGAGCATTTAATGAACTTTACTGACTTTTCCCCAACCCACCCCCAAACACTGACAACCCTCCCCAGCTGGCCAGGTCTACCCACTTAACTCATTCAACGAGCATTTCTCAAGCATTTGCTTTGTACCAAGCACAGCAGGGCACAACAGAAAGAGCATCAGAGAAATGATGGAACTGCCAGACTTTAGAAAAATCTGGAATGACTTATATGAACTGATGCTAAGTGAAATGAGCAGAACCAGGAAAACATTATACACAGTAACTGCCATACTGTATGAGGACTGTTTATGACAGACTAAGCCCTTCACAGCAATGCAAGGACCTAAAACATCCCCAAAGGACTCTTGAGGCAAAATGTCATCCAAATCCAGAGAAAGAACTATGGAATCAGAACACAGAATGAAGCAGACTCTTTTCTCTTGTGTTATGTTTTGTTTTGCTTTGGTTTTTCTTATGGTTTCTCCCATTTGTTTTAATTCTTCTATGCAACACGACCAATGTGAAAATGTGTTTAATAGGAATGTATGTGCAGAACCCAAATAAGACCGCATGTCATTTCGGGGAAGGATAGGAGAGGGAAGGGGAAGAAAATGTAATCCTTATGAAAGAGATTGTTGAAAACTGAAAACAAATTAATTAATTAAATTTTTTTTAAAATAGCATCAGATTTGGAGACAAAGGATTTGCAGACAAGTGGAATATTCTCACTTCATCTCCTGGGCCTCTATTTCCTCAACTATAAAACGAGGGGTTGGACTAGAAGGTCTTGGAGGTCTCTTCTAAGCTCTAAATTTACAATACCATAAATATGGTAAACTGGATCTATATAAAGTCTCAGTTAAATGCTTGTGGACTGACCGCTGCACTACCTCACAAAGACATCCCCTCCTATTTTGACTGTCACGTTTCTGTGCTACGCCCTCATTATCATCCTCTTGGTCTACAGCAATAATCTCCTCCATAGCCTTTTCCATCTCTATTCTCTTCCTTCTATTAATTCACTATTAATACCACTGTGAAATTAATGTTCTTTATGCATTCAGGCCACATCATTCAAAAGTCTCCAATGAATTCCAAGGCATTCAAAGCCCTCCATAATATGGTCCATCTCTAGCTTCCTAGGCTTCTTTCATACTATTCCCTTATATTTGGATGACATACTCTATTCTAATTGGATTTATTGCCTTCTTAGTGCCCGTCTCTCCAGCATGCCTTCATCCACACTGCTTTCTGTACTAGAATGCTCCTCCTCTATGCCTCATTTCTGTCCACCCATCCTTTACAACTTAACTCCAATGCCACATCCTCCATGAAAGTTTCCCTGATCCTAGGACCCTACCCCAGTAAGCAACAACCTTCATATAGCATTTGAATTATGCCCCTTTTGGCATCTTATTAAGGATCATTTTGGATTATGGCCTATGTAGGTATCATAGCCCCCTACTCTGTTGCTGAGTCATGTCTGACTCTTCTGTGACCCCATTTGGGGTTTTCTTGTCAAAGATACTGGAGTGGATTGCCATTTCCTTTGCCAGTTCATTTTATAGATGAGGAAACTGAGGCAAACGGAGTAAATTACTTGCCCAGGGTCTGGTTTGAACATAGGAAGAAGAGTCTTCCTGAGTCTAAGCCTGGCATCTATCTACTTGGCCACTTAGCTGACCTGCCCCCTACTCTGCTATGAAGTTGAGGACAGGGAACCGTGCTGTACTCATTTTTGAAGCTCATCTCGAACCTAGGACAGTGCAATATACATAAAAGGCCCTTATCAAATGTCTGAAGGTGAACAAAAAACATTATGCTAACTCGCCCAGATCTACTAGCCACCACAGACACACAAGGAAGATTGGAGGAGAGAAACAATTTCAATTCACTTCTACTTCACTATCATGACAAAAAACACTGGACTTGGATTTAAAGGGCCTTAGTGGGAATTTCAGTTCTATCACTTGCTTACCTGTATGACCGTAGTCAAGTCACAACCCCTCTGAGCTTTAGTTACTTCATCTGTAAAATGAAAATGCTGAGGAACCTCTCAATCTAATAATACTATGATTCTAACAGCCAATTATCAATACACACCTTGGAAACCTTTAAACATTCATTCTCAGACTTTTCGAAAATGAAATGTCTTCTGTTTCATTTATAACACACCTCCCCTCTCTCCCAAAATACTATAGATGTCCACTTGATTTTTTTAAAATCTTGGCATTTAGGGGAGAAAATGGGAAGTTTGTGCAGATCTTTAATACCTGGAATTATGCATCACAGAAATCATCTAATTCAGTTGTCTCAATTTACAAG
Source organism: Bettongia penicillata ogilbyi (assembly GCA_023548195.1). Lineage (NCBI taxonomy): Eukaryota > Metazoa > Chordata > Mammalia > Diprotodontia > Potoroidae > Bettongia > Bettongia penicillata. The sequence continues at coordinate 14,620,062 of JAJHZJ010000027.1, forward strand.
TAAGGAAATTGAAATATACTTGCTCAGTCACACAGGAAGTAAATAGATGGGCCAGGATTAGGATCCTGGTCCCCTAGTTCCCTGACCAGTACTTTTTTCCAATGCACCACACTCACTCTGTAATGTTACAAAACATGTTTTAGGAATCATTGTTCTGTAGCAGGAATCCTTAACCTGGGGTCCATGGACAGATAGATATACCTTCATTTTCATTAATCTTTGTTTTCTTTTGTAATTCTATGGATTTCATCTTATGCATTTAAAAATATTACTCTAAGATGGGCTTTTGATTGCCAAGGGAGTCCTCGCACAAAAAATATTAACAACTCTTGCTCTAAAGAATAAATATCTTAACTCCACTGCATCTCTGGATCAGCTTCTGACCCCTAAAGGCACCTTTAACCAAGGCAGAGAAAGCAAAAAGGACATTTATCTACAGAAAACGATGTGTTTATTTCAGATACTCCACAGAGTCCTCCCCTAGTGTCTGTGAAGTTAGCCATGCCAGAAAAACATGAGTTCCATCAGGTTCTACTACACTGGAAAGGCTTTGAGTATAGTCTAATGACAGTCTGCTATCTGAGGACCATCCCAAACAAGTTTGGGTTGGCTGATCACCAAGATCTTGGCCCTAGGATTGGCCAAATGGATTATCTGGCCACATCAACCCATAAAACACATAAAAATGAGACATTTAAAAATTACTTTAAATTGGGAACTATTTGAGATTTTTATTAATTGTAATAATAAAAATCACATACACAGCACTTCAGAGTATATAACAGCAGACATTTATAAAGCATCTTAAGTTTTACAAAGCACTTTACACAAAGTGTCTTATTTGATTCTCACCACCACTCTGAGGGAGACGGTAGGAGTGTTACTGTACTCATTTTACTGATGTGGATGAGGAAACTGAGGCTCAGAGAACATCCTGGTGAAGTGGACCAAGAGCTGTACAATGTCCAGCACAAGGAAGGCACGAAATGAATCCTTTTTGAATGAGGGAGGGGAAGAGAGTGTTAGAATTAGTCATAGGACCCAAGCTTCAATGCCTTTCTGCTAATTACGCCCTCCATGTGACTTTGGTCAAATTTCTTCACTTCCAATGAGAGCTCCTGAAGATGAGATGACCTCAAGTAGTCTCTTAACTCTCCAACTTAGAAAGTTCTGACTTGATCAAGGTCACAGAGCCCAGCATCAGATATCGATCTTGAAACCAGGTGCATTAATTCCAAACCCAATGTTTTTTTCACAATATCCTACTGCATTCCTTTAAAAAGCAAGACTACAATCTTAACAACTAAAGGGAGAGGTAATTTGATGGAAAGGGCAGGGAACTGAATGGGTAAAGACCTGATTTCAAATCCTTCCTCTGACACTGACTAGAGATGCAACTCTGAGCAAGTCACATTCTCCCTAAACTCCATTTCCTTAACTGGAAAATGAGGAGAAAAGAAGAATACCTGTACCTACCTATCTTCAACAACAGTCAGTTCAAACCTGCAATTTCATCCACGTAGAGAATTTCCATTGTGGTAAATTGACTATCTGTAACTATAGCATTAGAGTTGCCTGGCATACAGAGAAGTCAGCTGACATCCACAGTCTCACAGTTATGTTTTAGAGTTAGCCCTTGAATGAGGCATCTAGTTGACACAAAATAAAGCACCTGGCCTGGAGTCAGGAAGACCTGAATTCAAATATGACCTCAGACACTGTGACCTCAGACAGCTGTGTGACACTGGGCAAGTCACTTTACCTCTCTGCCTCAGTTTCCCTATTTGTAAACTGGGCATAATGATAGCATCTACTTCCATGAGTTGTTTTAAGATCAAATGAAATTAATATTTGTAAAAAAAAAAATGCTTAGTCCAGCACCTGATAAGCAGGCACTTAATAAACACTTGATTTCTTCCTTCCTGACTCTAAGACTGGCCCTCTATTCCAAGTTCCACCTATCTACTCAGAATAGAGCCCCATATAAAAAGGTCAGCCAGTAGGATCATTAATATTCAGGCTTTAAAAATGTGAATCTATACTCTGAAAAAAATAGTTAAGCTTAAAAAAATTTCCTTCTAAGTTTAATTTTGATCAATCCAAAGGGTCAGGCCAGTTCCTCTCCTAACACCTGACCCACAAATCGAACTGCTGAAAATGCCACATCATTAGGACAAATTATGGTACTTCTTGCATCCTCAAAAGCCCTCCAGTCCTCCTCCAATTTTTTTCTTAATCAGACCTGAGATATGAGATATAGGGAACTCCCAGAAAGAAAACTCTCTCCACAAAGCAGATCAACAACTGGAATGAAACTCTGTAATTATCCTTCTAGAGAGCCACCTGAGGCACAGAACAGTGAAAACAATGTGCCCAGGGTTACCCCACCAAGAACTGCTAGAATCAGAATCTGAACTTGGGGTTTCCTGACTCCAGGGCCAACCTCCCATCTCCTCCACCACATTGGCTCTCAAGCTCATCTGCAGAATAAAACATAAAGTGTATCCCACACAAGAATATTTCAAGTGAGGCAAGAGAACAAGGAACTGTAACAGACACAATGAATGGGCTTTACATTGTAGCTTTGAAGGGGAGGGATGGAGACAGGGAGAACTGGCAGGGCCCTAAACCTAGACAAGCTTCCCGTATAACCAATGCATTCCGAGTCACAGTTTCCTCCAGCTTTCCAAACAAGGATGAGGAGCCTGATACACACCTCACTGGCTTGTTATGGAGAGCACCTAATAAAAATGATTGTCTTAATAAGCAAGGCTTTTAATGGCCAAATGAACAGGTCTGGATCTGTTTCCCCACAACCACTGAGGGCATATTTCTCAGGCCTTTCTCCCAGCTCTCTCCAAAAAAGAGGGTCTGGCTCTTTAAAAAGGTGGCATCCACTCCTCCCCTGCCATGCTCCAAGTGCTAAACAGTAACAGGTGTCAATTAAACAACTCAAAGGAAGAACTCAGTGATTTTAGCACTCTGGGGATACCCCTGGGCAAGTACCTCCTCCCACTGGGCTTCACCATGTAAAAGATGTTAACATCCTACAGACACAGTCCCCAAAATAAGCCCCTGGCCTGCTGAACCCCTGATCGAAAATGCCTAAATGTCCCTCACTCAAGTGCAAATTTCACACACATTCCAACAGAACCAGGAGCACCAGAAAAGAAGCAAAGGAATCCTTAAAACCTTCATCACATCCTCAACTCTGGGAAGCAAGTGCAGGATCAGAGCTGGACCCCAGCAACAACTTCCCTAGTTTTTCCACAACAGGATGTCATTTCCTCAACTTCTCTCACTTCATCTTTTCCGAGAGCCTGCAACAGGCCTTACTTTATCATCACCCACTCTCCGCTTATGAGATGTTTCCCTTTAGGGCTTCATCTCTGGGACTGGATCTCAGGTGACAAGAGAGAGGAAAGGCCAAGGTGAGCTAACAGAGGTGAGCAGATGTTGGTGAGATTCCAACCAGAGCCTAGAAATACTTAGTTGCTTCTACTATCCAAATGAAAAGTACAGAAACAGTCTCCCAAGGGAACTTCCTAAAGAGATTTAAAAATAGGCTTAACCAATATCCACTGAGTAGTGAAAGCAGAAAACAGGACCAGATGGCCTCCTGAGGTTTCCCCCGGTTCACGCGGATTCTCAATGGGGATTCTATGGGTCAATGGCAGCCTTATACATACCTATTTACAGGCTTCCGCCGCACTGTTCCCAAACAGGATAAGTTAGGAGACCAAAACCTTCAGGGATCCCATCTACCTTGTGGGCAAGGTCCCCATGATCTGGGCGGGTTCAGTATCTCTCCACTGCAGTCTATAGGAGCTCAAGAATTAAACTTAGAAAGGGGAAGGAGGCTGGTTCTGGTCACAAAAAAAATCTTTTGAGATGTTCCCCAAAGGAGGGAACCTTTGAGAGAGGGACCCAAAGAGAGAATCCTGCACTCACCTGCACCGTCCGAGGGCTGCGGGGCCCCTGCCACTCCATTCAGGTAAAGGATGGGGAGCAGGTGAGGCTGAGTCTTCTCCAGGGCCACCCGAAGGTCCTGGAAGTGGTCGCGCTCCTTGGAGAGCAGGAGCTTGAGCAGCAGCTCCGCCTTGGCCCCGGGGCCCCCAGCCCCTCCGGCCGCGGCCGTGTCCTCTTCCAGCTGCCGCCGGTCCCCGGCACTCAGGGCTCCGGCCGCCTCCAGCAAGCCCAGGACGGCTTCTACCTCGGTCATGGCCTGAGCCAGGCTCTGCTGACAATGAGCAAGCAGCTCCCGGTGCTTTGGCTCCATGGCTGCAAGGAGCTTCACCCGTGGGCTTCCCCAGCGGCCTCCCTCGGCCAGGAGAGTGTTATGGGAGGGGGGCTTCTAGCACTCCCCCAATCCCGGGGCTGATGCGCCCAGAATCGGCAAAAAACAAAAACAAAAAACAAAACCAAGCCCTCTTGCCCGGGGCTGGACACAGGACCGCTTGGCTGCTTCTGCCGCTAACGCTGCTGGGGCGCCCCCCAGGCTGGCGGGCGAGCGGGCAGGCGGGCGGGCGGGCGACTTAACTGCAGGCCTAGTGTGGCGGGAGCCGGGGCGCCCGGGGGGCCATGGGCTGGAGCCGGGGGCCGCGGAGAGGGGCGCAAGGCTCAGAGGCGGCCGCGTCCCGGGCTCAAGAGCGCAGCCATGTTGGCTGCTGCAGCTGCAGCAGGGCTGGAGAAGGTCCGGGCGGCGGCCGTGGCCGGGGCGCGCCCCGAGGCCGGGCTCCAGCCGGGCATGCCCCCCACCTCCCCAGCCCGCTCCCCCCTCCGCCTTCTCCGACCGTGCCCGCCCAGAAACACAAAGGCAAAAGCAAACGCCTTAATGTGGGCGCCGCGAGCCCCGCGACAGCCGCTCAGCCCCGGGCCCGGCTGCAGCAGCCGCGGCGCTGCCCCCGGGGCATGGCCCCCGAGCCTCTCGGCCGCGCTCACTGAGGCCCCGCGGCCCCCGCAGCCCCGGCCTCGGCCCCGGCCGCCGCCTCCCGCTCCGCCATGGCCCGGCCTGGTCCCCGCCGCCGCCTCCCGCTAGCTCGGTCCCTCCCTCCCTCTTCTCTCCTCCCGCCGCCCGTCACTCACTCCACGCCTTGAGCGCCTGGGCGGCCGACTCCCGAGAGGGGGAGGGGGAGCAGAAGAAGGAGGAGGGGGACGGGGGAGAAAGGAGGGGGCCCCGCCTCCCCGCCCCCGGCCCGCCCCCAAAGGCGGGGCGCCGCCCGCGCTGTCCCGCCGGGATTCCGCCTGGCACTGGGGCTGTGGAGGAGGGAGGGTGAAAAAGTGCTGGGGCTTCAGACCACCCCCTCATCCTGGATGCCACCCTCTCTTACCCTCATCCTAAAACCCAGTCCTCCCATCTCTTCTGCCTAAAAGTCCTCCTTCCCACTCTTTCATCCAGGAAGCCAACCCTCCCACCCCCCACCCTCCACCTAATCAAACTTTTCCCAAAACTGGGCTTGAGAAAGGGAAGGGGAGAAGCATTTAGAAAACTCCTATGGACCAGGCACGGTGCTAAGCGTTCTTTTAACCCAGAAATTCTTCAGCCTCGGAGTCCCCTCTCTCTGTCTGTCTGTCTGTCTGTCTGTCTGTCTCTCTCTCTCTCTCTCTCACACACACACACACACACACACACACACACACACTGAAGAACGTTCCCTGTTCCTAAAAGCAAGACCACCAAGACCACCTTACATCTGAAATCTAGAAGTGCTTCTGGTCGGCTCCACCTAAATGCCTACCTGAGTCTTACCTGTTCGCCATTCCTTCTGCCCCTTTCTCGATCCAGCCCCTCCAGTAAGATTGGAAGGAGAGAAACTGACCCACTTCTAGAAATTGTTGCATGGGGCGGACCTGGGAGTCAGGTTAGCCCATAGTCTCAAGGCATTTGGATTCTGATGCAGTGGAGCTGGGAAGGCGGGAGGAGGGATTTGGAGGTGAGGAACAGATCGTAGACTCCAAAACGGTAAGGGACCTTAAATCATCCATTATTCAATCTCCCCTCATTTTACGTGGAGGCAACGAGGTTGGAGAGGTTGATGTATATCTGAGGTTACACAGGTAGTAAGTATGAGTCGCTGGATTCAAATACAGAGCCTCTCGTTTCAAATCCAATGCCTTCTTTGTCACAAAATACTTCCAAGAGTGATGAGCCTCCTCCATTGCAACAGGGAAGACTTGTTTTCCTCACTGGCATTACAATTTTACAGGGGAAAGTGGGAAGAGAATTTATGTAGATAACCTGGAAGGCTTAGCTTTATTGTGGGGAAAGGAACAATGCAAAAGGGATGTCTTGCAGAGTGACTGCAGTACATCTGTGTCTCTTTTCAAGCGGATACCTTTCCCTGTCCTCCTCCCCACCCCACCCTATCCCCATGTCTCATTTCTGGCCCTTTATGGATGGCACACCTGTTCTTCCCATGCCTAGAATTAGGGTCCCCCTTCTGTGACTTTTATCCTCCCAACAACCTCTGGCGCACAATTCTGTGGTTCAGACAATAGCCTCGATTTAATTTGGGCTAGAATCTACCCTCCCTTCTTCTTGACCCAGGTTTGGTACACTGATTACTGAGGAACCTTGGGGAGAGTGGCAGAGGGGAAATGGTGGGGGGAGGGGAGGAGTTTGGAGGAACCTGACTTTATAAATCAAATCAACAAGTGAGCTAGGTACCAGACTTCACAAATGTCATTGTGACAGAAGGTGGCAGAAGAAAGGCAGCATGCTCTCTGTCAAATGCTGACATTCATTCCTTTGGCAGACAGAACCCACCTGGAATCGTGGAAAAGGCTCCCTTCAACATGCATCTGTTTTCCTCCCACCCCCACCCCTCCAACTGTGTGTTCTGGTATTCCCTACTTTAATCAAAGCTGACTAGCCTTGTGGGATACTTGGGGGAGGAAAAGAGGGGTTGGAGGAGGGGGAAGAGAGAAAAAGGTTATAGTCAAAGGAGCTGGATTAAAATCTTAGCTTTGTTAGGATCTGTGTGTCATTGCCCAAGTACTGTACACCTCAATTTTCTAATCTATAAAATGGGGGGAGGGGCAGGAGATAAGACTACTACATCTCTGGAGTCTCTCTGACAGCTATAAATCTACAGAAAATTAGTATTCAAAAGATAAATTAGGAGGTAGCTAGCTATTCACTTTCCTGAAGGATTTATCACAGATAAGGAAGCTGTATGTACACTTGCTTTAACTTTTAAAGCCCTACCTAACCTAACCCATTTTTCTCCTCTCCATTTTTCTCTCCATGCCCTTCACTCCAGCCAAACTGACTTTCCTCTAATTGTTCCTCACACAGAGCACCTCATCTCCAGTGTCCTCCTCACCTCCACCTCACAGAATAAGTCAATAATCATTTATTAAGAACCAGGCTTAATGTGCCAGGCATTGTGCAAGGCATCGAGGATCCAAAGAGTCAAAAGACAGTCTCTGCCCTCAAGGAGCATCACTTTCAGTTTGAAGTCTTTCTTGATCTCCCCAGCTGCTAGTGCCCTTCCTTCTCAAACTTCCTTGTATTTGTTTTTATTTATTCTCTTTATATTTATTCTATCATACAAAAGAGCTGACCTCCCCTATCAGAATGTTAGCTCCTTAAGAGCAAATTTCATTTCATCTCTATCTTTGAAGACTCAATGCCTGGTATATAGTAGACACTTCATAAATGCTGATTGATTGATTGATTACCCAGTCATCCAGCTGGGGCACAGGTCCAGAGCTTTGTAAATAGAACCTGGGGTCCAATTCCAGCTTTGCTACCCATGTGACCTTGGACAAATCAGTTAACCTGACTGGGCCTCAATTTCCCCGTCTTTAAAGTGAAGATAGTTGAACTCTAAAGCTTTTCCTACTACATCACATTGCTTCTCCATGCACAAATAAAATGTTCAGCCTTGAAATAGAATTCTCTCCCTGTTAGCATGAAAATCACAGGGAAGCAGGTGGAGTACCAGGAGAGTCGGGAAGATCTGGGTTCAAATTCAGACCTTGATATTGACTAGTTATATAATTCTGAACAACTCACTTCCAGTCCCTGGGCCCCCTAAGACTTCTCTAAAATAAAGAATTGTAACCCGATGTGCTTTGGTGTAAGGAGTTCCCAGACAGAGAGCGAAACCACAGACCACTGACTTATGGCATCCTCCCCAACACCTACCCCCTGAACCTTGTAAATAGCAGAAAATAGGATGTTTGTTGAATTGAGGAATGATGATTTCAGAAAAGAAAATAGGGTATAGGAAAACTGAGACCCAGAAACGTTAACTGACCCATCTAAGCTCACACAGTAAGTCAGGGGCCAATTTGAATTCAGGTCAGAGGATCATCTAGAGAAGGGAATAGCTAAATCACTCCAGTATTTTTGCCAAGAAAACACCAGATGGGGTCATGAAGAGTCAGAAGTGACCTAAATGACCAAACCGCAACAGAAAGTCAGAAATTTAACTCTGGAAAGGTTCTGGATAGATGACTCTCCAGTTCAACTAACTAGCTTTACACATGAAGAAACTAAAGCCACTTGAAATTAGATGACTTGCTCAAGGTCACATAGCTAGTTAAGTGTAAGAAGTGTAAGAGGCAAGATTTTTAACACAGGTCTCCCTGTCTCCAAGATTGGTACTGTAGCCACTTTGCCAGACTGCCTAAAGATTCATGTAATAAAAAATGCCACTGCTCTATTAGTGGTTGAGGTTAAGAGTATCATTGTTTATGAAGCAACCGGGTGATTAAACATGGTGTATATCTCCAAAATAGGTCATAGCATCATAAATGTGGGGCTGGAATGGGTCTCAGAGGTCAACTAGTCTTTCATTTTGCAGAGGAGGCATTGTGACCCCCTGAGGTTAAGTTTGCCCAAAGTCTCATGGGTAGTAAGTAGCAGAGTTAGATTTTGAACCCATGTCCTCTGACATCAGAGCTTTCCACTGTGCTGTTGCAAGAGAGGAATTCAAACAGTATCAAGAAATGAACAGATAGTCCTACTTACCCTCTGACCAGAGGTGCTCTTCCCTGCAGTCCCTAAAAACCTCCAGGTTATGATATCACCTACTCTATCTAGCTATGACTTCAGAGAGTGAGTTCTAAGTGTCCAGGATAAGATAAATATCGGGGTATATCAAACTATCTACTTGCAAGAGGACATCAACTAAACTTCGTGACCCTCCTCAGATAAATGCCCAGACTGTCTTGTTCAGTCTATCCTCAGTTAAAGCATAACCAGGCAAATCATGTAAATAACAGTCTGTTCCAAAAACTTTCACATGGCTGCCCCTAGCCCTAGCCCATCTGTCCCCAGGCCCCAGGCAGCTTCCAAAGAGAAGGCTTCAGGTCCTGGTTCACAGTCAGACATTCTGGCTCGGTTCACTTTCCTCGGGCTGATTGTAATTGAGCTGCACCCAGCAAGCAGGGAGTGAATATTTCCAGGCATGGGATGGGAGGCACAACTGGGAGACACCCTCAGAGATGGAATCCGTTCTTGAACCCAGATTTCTCTGTTTATGCTGCGCTTTAAAAAAAAGTTTCAGTTAGCATTGAGATCACACTTTCAAGCGGCACATACGTTATCCCAAACGATTCTCCCAACAGCCCTGTCATTATTCTTATTATCTTCATTTTATAGGTGGGGAAACTGAGGCTGAGATAAGTGACTTTTCCAGGGTCATACCACTGGATTTGAAAAAGAATCAGCATATAGGATGCCATCAATTCAGTTCAATCTAAAAAGCATATAACAGCTAACATTTATATAGCACCTGGGTACATTGTGGAAACAGCCAGAGCGCACAGAGAATCAGGAAGACTGAGTCTTTCTGAGTTCAGATCTGGTTTCAGAGCCTTACAAGCTGTGTGATCCTGGATACGTCACTTAACCCTGTTTGCCTCTGTTTCCTCGTCTGTAAAATGAGCTGGAGAAGGAAATGGCAAACTACTCCAGCATCTCTACCAAGGAAACCTTAAATGGAGTCACAGAGAGTCAGACAGGACTGAAAAACAATACCTACTATGTGCTAGGTACTATGCAAAGGGTTTTTTAATTATTATTTCATATGATTCTTACAATAACCCTGGGAGTTGGGGGCTATGATTATGCCCATTGTACAGATGAGGAATCTGAGGCCAGATTTTAACTCAGGTCTTCCTGACTCTAGACTAGGTGCTCTACCCATTGCACCACCTATCCATTGCCCTCAATATATACTTAGCTACAGAGGTACCATGCTAAGCCCACATCAGAAAAATGGATAAACAACAAAAAAAGGTGACTTGGACACAGAGTAAAAATGAAAAATAATTAATAGAAAGTTTTCATGGTATTGACATGATGTCAAAATCAACCTAGAGCAGAGGTTCTTCACTAAGGGGTCTAATGAGTAGATTTCTGTGGTTCATGAACTTGGATGGGAAAAAAATGACATCTTAAATTTCACTATCTTCTTACTGAAATTTAGCATTCCCTTCTGTTATGAAAGTAGGCAACACAGCAGTGTCAGCAATACCTGTGACTTTGTCACTGATAAAAATCATGCACATTTTCATAACATGTGATAGCTGTTTTCATTTGTTCATTCATTCATTTTTAACATTCATTTAAATTCTCTCCCCTTTTACCCATCCCTCCTCCACTCAATGAGAAGGCAAACAGTATGATGCCAATTATACATCACATTATAGTTGTCATATATATATATATCTAGAAATAAATTCAATTAGATAAAGCATTGATTGATTAAGTACTTACCAGGTTGTATGGGGAATACAAATTAATACAAAACACAAGAAATATGGTTTTTGCTCATCGCAATAGAAAATTACCAGTATTATTAGGACTCTTGCTGTATGCATTACCATATCACAATTTTGGGGGTTTTTTTATACTATTTTGATAATTACATTCCAGTTACCAAAACTAGATTTCCCTTATAATCCTATGTATTACATTTTATATTGTGTGGGCAGCTGGGGGGCAGAGTAGGTAGAGCACTGGACCTAGAGTCAGGGAGACCTGAGTTCAAATTCAACACTGGACATTTACTAGCTGTGTGATCCTGGGCAAGTCATTTAACTCTGCTTCAGTTTCCTAATCTGTAAAATGGAGACAATAGTAGCACCTACTTCCCAAAATTGTTGTGAAGATGAAATGAGGTATTTGTAAAGAGTTTTGCCATCCTTAAAATGTTATAAAAATTAAAAACATTATTTATAGAATGAGTTCATAGGCCTCCCCAAACTGCCAAAAGTTTCCATAACACACAAAAAAAGGTTAAGAATTAAATCTAAAGAAAGGTTCTCAGCCTGTTGGCTGGACTTCTTATGGTAGATGTATAGGACAAGAAAGAGTCAGTGTATTGAAGGAATGGATGGATTTCAGTCATCATCTTTGAAGAGGATATCCCAATCAAAGAGATTATCAACTGAATGACCCCAAAATACTTCAGTGCAGAAAAATATTCTGTGCTTAAAAGTTCTCACTTGGTTAGCTATCCATGACCAGAAGCCCTAATTATCCAATGTCTTGGAAACTCCATATAGATAGGTGGTATAGGCTACTGAGGACTCATGGTCTAGGACACATTCCAAAAAATAACCTGATATCCTGCTGCTCCTCTGAAGAAATTGATCCCTCTGAGGTTCCTGTACCTAATTCCCATGCACGAAGAGGAAGGAATCTGCATAGTCTGTGAAGTGCGTATATCTCTGGTTTTTTGTGCGTAAGTGTATGTGTCTGTGTGTTACAATCAGAGGTGTGGATGAGAGTGCATAAAGATATGTGCATATGAACATGTATCAATACATATGTGAATGGAGAAAAATGGGATTTAGTGATGGCAGAAACATTAGGGCTTTATTAAAAATATGAGAGACAGAGTGGCATAGTAAGTGAAACGCTCATCTCAGAGTCAAGAAATTCTGGTTCAAATGTTGACAAGTCCTTTGACTTCTCAATGTAGAAGAAAAAGAAAGGAAGAAAGAAAGAAAGAAAGAAAGAAAGAAAGAAAGAAAGAAAGAAAGAAAGAAAGAAAGAAAGAAAGAAAGAAAGAAAGAAAGAAAGAAAGAGAGAGAGAGAGAGAGAGAGAGAGAGAAAGAAAGAAAGAAAGAAAGAAAGAAAGAAAGAAAGAAAGAAAGAAAGAAAGAAAGAAAGAAAGAAAGAAAGAAAGAAAGAAAGAAAGAAAGAAAGAAAGGCAGTTAGTTTAACACTGAATGTTGAGTCAACAAACTAAAATTCGCCTATTAACTTTCCTTTGTTTAATTCATTTCAACACATGAAGCATACAGCCTTCTCATTTTTTAGATGGTAAAGTCTCAAGGGATTTGTTCTGTGAAGTTTGGATTCAGTCAAAGGGCCGCACTTGAGAACCTAGAACCCACATGTGGTCTTAAGGCTACAAGTTCTCCACTCCCTCATCCAACATCCTCTGACTCCCACCTGTGGAAACTGAAATCCAGCAAATGACTTGCCCAGGTTCACATGACACTTACAAGTTTGTAAGTATCAGAGTCAAGATTTGCACCTCAGTCCTCTGGTACCAGGTCAGGGCTATTTCTACCATACCAGGTGGCTTCCATGTTTATCAGCTCCTTTCCCCAACATCTAACAGAAGGCATAATTTTGAAAGAAGAGGACAAGGAGAGAGATAGATCTACTTTAGTAAATGACAAAGACAGATTTCTTTGCCTTCTCTTTGTCAGCCCTGGTAAACTGACTTGGTAATCTAGCATTTGAGGCCAGTTTCTTGCAAAGGCATAAATTGAGGGTGCTTGGAAGAGCTTCCACCCCTGAAATATCCTTTAAATGCCTTCCTGTGTAACTCCTGAAATTATTTAAATAGGAAACAGTAAAAGGTCAAACTTAAAATGCAAAGTCCCCAGGGAGAAGGACATGCAAGTGTTATGTTTGTCCTTCATTTTTGAAGAAGACCATGACGTCAGAGAAATGATGACACGACTTGCACTGGACTTTGTTTTGAGTAAGGGAGGGCTGTGCAAGGTCACCAGTAAATATGAGATATAGAAATCATTAGAGCTGAAGGAATCTTAGAGATCTAGCTGAAGCCTCCCATTTTTCAGAAGTTAAGTAATATAAGACCATAAACTTCATGAGTTCAGAAAGCTGCTTTTATCTTTTTAAAGTTTTGTAGATGGTTGGTCTTGGAGTAAGGAAGACTTGGGTTTGAATCTCACCATTAACTATATGAGCCAGGGCAAGACATTCACCTCTCTGGCATTCAGTTTCATCATCTCTTAACTTCAGGGATTGGGTTCAATGAGTCCATCTATAATCCTATAATAAATGTGATGTTGTTATTAACACTTATTTAATACTGCCTTACCTAGTACTGATCACAGCCCTATGTATGTTTGACAAATTGAATTGGAACAAACAAAATGAAAATCCATACTTAGCAAAAAAGATACATTAAAGGGATGATGATTTATATGACAAAAGTAATAATGAAAAGGGTGAGATACCCCATTCCCTCCCTCCCTCTCCCCCAAGGCATTGAATACAGATTTCGACATATAAAACTGTAGTTTACACATAACTTTTTAAGTACATTTAGACTCAGAAAAGTCGATCCCACAGCAGTGAACTTCCAATTTAATCTTGGCAAATGGTAGCTTCCCATTCCTGATCCTTAAATCCTTTCACTTTGAATGACCAGAGTTTAATGATTTCACCAGGGGGGCCAATCCCTTGTCAACACAGATGGCAGATAATGTTCTCTGAACAGCAGACTGTCTCTCAGAGTGGCTGTGGTCCAAAACAATATGCATCCCCTTGTTCCTCACCTTCTTGGTCTTCAGATGACAAAAATGTAGTTAAGTCATTGGGTTCCCGCTAAAAACTTAATAGGATCTCCTGGAGCTGGCACTCCACTAATACAGCCTTTGAGGGTTCCATATTCATTTCCATGCCACAGAAAAACCCTAGAGGAGGACTTAAGTGGAATAACTCACCTGAGTAAAGGGGTTTTAGGTTTTCTTTTAAGATTAAGTCTCTATCTTAAGCAGGCTGGAAGTACAAGAAGCACTTATAGGCTGATGCAACTCTGATAAACACAGGAACTGAGTTCACCCCTCCTTAGGTAATCTAGTATCCTTTTTCCCCCTTCTCTGTGCAGCACTTAGTGTGGACACCTGATCAGTTTAGCCCATGCAGCTCAGAACTCCAGAGCTCAAGAGATTCGCTGACCTCAGCTCCCTTCTTATAGGATTTATATATTTTATGTTTTCACCATGCCTAGTTATATTTTTCTTCTAGACTATTTTTTTGTCTTTGTATTAGTAGGAGGGCTGCCTGGAAGCCAAACTGGGAAGACAGTGAGTTAGGAAAAAGCCAAAAACAAGTCAATCCAATTCTGATATCATGGTATCATGTTTTGGAAGTAGAAAAGGTCTTAATAATCATTTATAAATGTAACATGGAGCCTAAGGCTCCTCAAGCTCTGGGATCACATAGACCAGGTCCACGCTTAGAGGCAGTCCTAAAAGAGTTGTACCTCTTTTGGCTCATTGACTCCCTATCACTCACCCCTAAAGGGAAAAAAAGAAAACCTACTATACATAGCTTGTATCTAAGTTTCTATAAATGTAAATAATAAGATCTTCAGTTTCCACCAAGCACTCAAGGTAACAAATATATATTATGTATAGGGTGGCCTTTGTTGAGTCTCACAGAAAATGCAGAAGATGGAAAGGGCACATAAAGAGATATGGAAAACACATGAAATATTCACATTAGTTCATAAACAATGACTATAACTGGAACTATAATTAGGAAAAATAACAGTCCAGTGGAGGTTTCAGGAATCAACAACAGACTAATAGAAGAGGTATCTGAGGATTTGGGGAGAACTTCAGAGAGTTTCTCAAATCACATCCTACAGGAAGCCTAAGTCTAGCTATGCCTGAGACCTCTGGTGAGCAAAGGGGCCCTGCTCTAATGTTTCATGCATATCTCTGCCAGGTTAATATTTATCAAATACCACTTTTACCATACCAGTCCCTTTAATACCAGTCCCATGCTCAAGACAATTCAGTAACTCCCCTCAATGAGCCTAAAACATACCTTCAGCTTTCCTGTTTGTGCTTTGATTCATACTTTTTCCCCCTGCTGAAATGCTCTTCTACCCTCAACTTCACCTAGTCAAGTCTCCTGATCCTGGAAGGCCCATCTCCTCCATAAAAACTTCCCAAGCCACTCAGCCCACAATGATCTGATTTGATCTCCTATGTCTCACACCACCATATTCTTTCTGCACTAACCACACAATGACTAGAATTATTTGTAACCTTTCCAGTGGGGTATATCCTGTCTTCCCAATTAGAACATAAGCTCATTGAAAGCAGTGATGGTGTACTACAAACATTCTGTATTTTCCCTTACTTATTTAAAAGATCCCACCATCCTTCCTTGGTTCTGAGGACACAGTCATTTTCCCTGTGCCCAGAGCTGATCCTGGAGATCTTGTCTTTGACCATAGGACTCTTGAACTCATTTCAACTTCTCTGATCTTTAACATTTTATTGTAGGTTTTGAGCCTATTTACCTAGCCCTACCTACTTGAACCTTTGAAATCAAAGACCTACAGTATTAAAAGTCTAATTACCTGGGAACAGTGTAACCATCTCCTGGTACCCATTCCTGGTACCCACCATTTTCTTTCACTTCCCCAATTGCTCTTCATTTATTACTATCCTCCCTTCCCCTACTTTCCCAAGATTGGTTTACGAGAGAAAAGAGAAAGTATAAATTCAGAAAAGATAAACACTCCAAGGCTCATGTCTTTCCTTATTGCTGGATAATGATATTCCACACCTAGCAGAATCAAATTCTCTGTTGGAGAAAGGTAGAGATGAAAAATAGGGATACTAACGCACTGTTGTTGGAGTTGTGAACTGATCTAACTATTCTGGAAAGCAATTGGAATTGTTCCCAAAGGGCTATAAAACTGTGCATACCTTTTGACCCAGCAATATCACTACTATCCCAAAGGTCTCTATCCCAAAGAGATCAAAGAAAAAAGAAAAGGACTTTTATGTACAAAAATATTCACAACAGCTCTTTCTGTGGTGGCAAAGAATTAGAAATCCAGGGAATGCCCATCAATTGATAAATGGTTGGAAGTGTCATATATAGTTGTGATAGAATACGATTTATTGCGTTATAAGAAATGGCAAGCAGGATGCTTTCAGAGAAAAAAAAACCTGGGAATTCTTACATGAACTGATGCAAAGTGAAGTGAGCAGAACCAGGAGAGCATTTTACATAGTAACAGAAATATTGTAAGATGATCACCCACGAATGACTTAGCTAGTCTCAGCAATACAACGATTAAAGACAATTCTGAAGGATTTATGAAAAAATGGCAGCTACCTCCAGAGAAACCTGAGCCTGAACACAGTTTGAAGCACACTTTTTAAAACTTTCTTTATTGTTCTTGGGATTTGTTTTGTTTTCGTCTCTGTTTTCTTTCACAGCATGGTTAGTATACGGTTAGTATGGAAATGTATTGCATGACTACACACGTATAGTCTATATCATTTGCTTGTCTTCTCAACAATGAGCAGGGACAGTCTGGAAGGAAGGAGAGAATGTGGAACTCAGAATTTTTTTTAAAAAGTTAAAACTTTTTGCTTGTATGTAATTGAGAAAAAAATAAAATAAAAATTAAATGTGAAAAAAAAGAGACATGTAAATGAAGTATCTATTCTCAGTCTAACCCTCTGTCACTGGGATGCAACTAAGGTCAGGAGAGGGTTATAGCCACATGTTGTCTGGGACTAGAAGCCTCAGTCTTAGCACCAGCCTGTCCCAGGAATTGGGATTTCACTAGAATATTAACACCTTGAAGGCAGGGACTAACTTTCATTTTTTGACTTTGTAACCCCAATGTTACACATTGGGGCACAGTGCCCCACCCCCCCATAGGAAATGCCTAATAAATTTTGTATGTTGATTTGGCTAGATAGACCTAAGCATTCTAAGATTCCTGATTCCCACAGAATTATTTGATCTTTCTCATACCCCTAACATAGCTAAAACAACAGCAACCCCTATCTTTTTATGTTGTCTTTACTATTCACTATCAGCTACAGTGATACTGTTAAATGACTGTGATATTATTTTACCCGTCCTTTTTTGTTTCCTTTGCATGTCTTCTTGAAATCTGTAACCTCCGATTGGATGGGATGTTTCATTTTTTTCTTTCTGCCTTTTCCTGACTTCCCTTGGCACCAGATAAAAGCAAGAAAGATGGAATGAATTGCCTTGAGAATTTAACATAAATCCAGTGGCCTCAAGTTGTTCAAATGTTGCACTATGGGGGAGATATTTGAAAAAAGAGCCGGCCGGGGTGGGCTTTCCAGGAAGACAATGGAAGACACCAGAAGAGTTGAGAAATATTCCAGATACTTTAATACTTAAACCTCTCCTCATCTAGTTGAAGTCTCCTGTGCCAGACCAGTTTTCCTGGGTGGTGGCTAGGTGTTGCGAACAGTCAAAAGTAGACAGCTTTCACCTGATTCGCCAGCCAGAAAGCTGTGAGACAGGGCTGATAACACTCCTCTACAAATAGATTTTGGGTGTGTCTGTTCCTGTTGTGAAAGGAGGGAACAGAATGCAGAACATAGGATACAGGAAATTGAGATTAACATAATCAAGGCAACAAGCATTTATTAAGTGTCTACAATGTATCAGGTACTATGCTAAGCACCAAAGCAAGTGCAAAAACAATCCCTGCTCTCAGGAAACTTACACTTTAATAGGGGATTAGCAAAATATCCCAGTTCTAGAGTTCAGAGCCGAACATTGTTCAATTCACATTTCACTGTAGTAAAGAATGCTAGGAAGTTGAGGTTTGAGACACTGCCCAGAGTAGTCTTGTTTCTCAGAATTTCTAACTCTACACTTGATTCATTTAGATTGTTCTATAATGAAAAATATGTTCTATTTATGAAGAAAAGAGATGAGGGTCTCAGTGGGAGAGGGGTGAATGTAAGTAAATATGTTATTATTTATTGTAGGGAATGCATTCATATCCTTAGATTACACTGGAATGAACCTAGACTAGGATGCTAATAGGAAAAGATGGGAGGCAGGCAAATCTTAACTGCATAAATTCAGAGGAACTAAAATAAAACTCAAGACTTAGAGAGTTATAAGTCTTTCGATCACTTACACAGAGGCAGCTTGAACTGCTTGGAACAGCTTGAACTCAGAGTACCATCTGTTGGCTTATATGGATTGCACCCTATTTATTCTATCCTTTCTTGGAATAGAAGCATTCTCCCAAATCCTTCACTAATCTAAGCAGGCCAACGTGCATCCTGTGAATATACATCTGCCTCATTATAACATTCCTCCTTTTTCCTTCTAATTTTTTTTATGGTTGTTGAGTCACCTTTTTTTCCATTGGAATTTCATGAGAGTTTCATCTTTGAGAATTTTTTTCCCCTCTTGAACCAAAAACATGCATAGTATTTTAGGTCATAGGATCCTACCAGTCCTTTCTCTGAAATCTTTTCTCCCTATGCTTAAGAGGCGCTTTGACTATATTCTATTTTTTCCTCCTCTACCACTAACCCTAAGATGGAACAAGCATTTTCCCAAGATCATAGGTTTGGAGATTATTCAATTTCTCACTATTTCTTCTCTGATAATTAGTTTTGCCTTATTGATCAGAATCAGGTCCAAAATTGCAATTTTTATTACTGTCTCTACTTTTTGGAGGTTTGTGTTGTCATTAAGGTAAACCAAGGAGAAGTATTGCTTTGATTTTTAGCAGAAAGACTTTCAGCCAACAGGAGGAGCAGAACCTTCAGTATTTTATTCTCTCTCTCACTCTCTCTGTGTCTCTGTCTCTCTCTCTCCAATCAATTAACCTGTTTTATTCACCCATGAAAATATTACTGTTGTTGCCACCTCAATAAACCCTTACTAAAATGCTGTCTTCCGTGTTTTTCTCCTCTAGTCCTTGGATCTCATCTCACAAGTTTATCTTCTCAATACACCATGTTGCCTCATTAGTTATTTTCTCTAATCTGTTAGGATCTTCCAAAAGAATGTTCCTATCACAAATGGCTACCGTCAATCTTTGGTGCCATCTGAGACCACAGGTTTTATTCTGTCCTTTCTGGACATTGTCCCCTTAAATAGTGCTTGACACAGCCCCTGATGTATAAGAAGCACTTAACAAATTTTCATTGACTTTGTTCTCTGAAAATTATCGATCTTCTTCTACTGTTCTTCCCCTGTC
Source organism: Bettongia penicillata ogilbyi (assembly GCA_023548195.1). Taxonomy (NCBI): domain Eukaryota; kingdom Metazoa; phylum Chordata; class Mammalia; order Diprotodontia; family Potoroidae; genus Bettongia; species Bettongia penicillata. Next base: position 14,639,312 of record JAJHZJ010000027.1, read on the forward strand.
ATAATGTAATGCTCTGCATTATCAGGCTTGGCAGATGGATGTAGGTATTTTTGTCCTTCCATTTTCACTTTAAAGCCTTTGATCAGAATCATAAGAATTTAGTCCCCCAAAATTTTTTTTCTAGCTCTTATACATACTTCATCTCTCTCTGAGAGCTCACCATTGCTATATCTTATGCCATGGCCTAAACAATCAAATTCTATTCTCAGATATCATCTTCTAACTAAATTATTTCTGAAATCCACCTTCAATTGAGCAACATTAATTTTAAAAATATCACTTGTGCCCTTAAGGTCTTCCATTTCTTGCCGAGAACTTTGTAGTCATTAGCAATGCTTTATAGGTTTCTTCTAGCAACTTTAGTCATCTCCACGGGAATCCTTTAGTTGTCTCCATGGGAATCCTCAAAAGATGGGTAGTGGTTTTCAGCTTTGACAGTTCTGGGGATATACCAGAAATTATGTTTAGACCATAAACTTATACCAGATAACACAATAAGCTCAAAATGGACACAGGACTGAACACCAAAGTTTTCACCAAAGAAAGAAAGAGAGAGAGAGAGAAAGAGAGAGACAGAGAGAGAGAGAGACAGAGAGAGAGAAAGAGAGAGAGAGTGAGAAAGAGAGAGAGAGAAGTAGAATCAAGTATCTTTCAAAACTAGGACAAAAAAGAGAATTCCTTTTTTCCACAAGGCATTCCAGGTTAAGTGATTTTCCCAGAGCAACATAGCTAGTGTCAGGTATCTGAGATCACATTTGGACTCAAGTTCTCCTGACTCCAGAGCCAGTACTCTATAGGCACCACCTAGCTGCCCCTAAGAGGGAGAATTCTTAACCAAATAAAGAAGAGGGAATACAAAAAACAATAATTGTGCATTGAATTGCACAAAGTTTTTAAAAACCAGTTTTTTCATGAGCAAAATCAATAAACCAGAAAAAGAAGGGAAGGTAAAGATTGGGGAAAAGAATATGGGCATCAAATATCTCTGATAAAGTCTTGTTACTAAGATATCAAGGAAATTGATCAATCTAGAGAGTTTCTGTCTTATCCCAGAATTTCACCTCAGGAAGACCGAATCGCTCCCTATTGTTTGTGGTGGGTCAATGAATGGCACCTCGCTACTCCTTAGCAGACCGTGGCCAAACATCACATGCCATCTCGCCTTCCTGACCAATATGCCATGACTTTTTCCCTCATGGCTTCTGTGAATCTTCATCCTTTTAAGTGAAAAAGCTGCTTTATCTCCAGGGTCTCCATCTTTCTTAAACAGTTCTTCTGAAGGCTCAGTGGTTCTTTCTTTCATTCTCTTCCTCTTCTAACTTTGTAACATAGAGTAAGTCTTTGCCTCTTCAAACTGTTTTCTTTTTTAAAGCACTTTTTAAAAAGCAATGTTTTATCTTTTAAGCACTTCTTTCATTATTTCAACCTGGAATATATAGAAATGTTTTCTAGTTCTTCTATCAAATGAGGTAACATTTAGCACTAACACAGTACCTGGAACGTAGTAGGTGTTATCTATGAATATTAATTTCCTTCCCACACCCCAGAGTGTGTTGTTTTTCCCCTGTTATGATATTAACTCTTAGAAAGCAGGAACTGTCTCCCTTTAATCTCCATATAAATGGTGCTTGGAAAATAGTATGTGACTAATATGTATATTCATGATTCATAACTTCATTCATCATTCATTTTCACTCACTCATTCATTCATTCATGCATTCATGCGCTCGTTCATTCCTTCCAACCCCTTAACTACTCTTTGGGCTCCTGGGTAAATGCTATTGGCTACAGTAGGTAGGCTTCCTTCAACACCCATTTTTCTGGCAATTTCCCTACCTTTTCAAAACCATAGTATAACAAAACTCTGGAGCCAATGGGGAGTCACTGGGGTTTATCTCCTCTAGAGCAGGGGCACCAAACTCAGATAGAAACAGGGCCACTAAATCATACCTAAGAATCCCAGCAGGCTACATATTAAATTAGAAAACCTCACATGTTTACATATTTTTATTTATTCATTCATTTTTACTTTCATGTATTTATTTTTAATTAATACATCACCATATTAAAATCAGATAGGAATTATATTTGAATCTCGTTTGGATGCTGCTTACGAGGGTGGTGTGCTGTATGTGGCCCACCAGGGTGTTTGACAACTTTACTGTAGAAAATTAACATGAAGGGTCAGCTAGGTGGTTCAGTGAAATAGAGCACCAGCCCTGGAGTCAGGAGGACCTGAGTTCAAATTCGACTTCAGACACTTCCTAGCTGTGTGACCTTGGGCAAGTCACTTAAGTCTGATTGCCTCAAAAAAAAAAATTGACATAATCAGGGCTGTGATTCAGGAACATCCCTTTGGTTGCAGGATCAAGGATAGATTGGAGATGGAGGAGACTTGCAAGTATTCAATCAGTATTTGTTAAGTACGTTGAGTGAATAAAGGAAGGGTCAAAGATGAGGATGGAAAGGAAGGAGCGGGGAAGAGATGCTCCCTCCAGGTGCCTCAGCAGTCACTGCAGATGCACAATAAAATTGATAAGATACATTGCAAACCTTAAAGTGCTACATAAATGTGAGCTATTAATAATAATATTTATTAAACTCCACAGATTCCCCCATAAGACCATGAAGCTGCTGCTGCATGGAATCATTAACTGAGGGATGCAACAGATAGAGTTCTGAGACTGGAGGCATGGAGACTTGAGTTCAAACCTTGTGTGACCCTGAGTAGGTCATTTAACTTCTCTTGGCCTCAGTTTCCTCACCTGTAAAAAGGGAATGGTAATAGCACCAACCTTGTTGGGAGGAACAAATTAGATAAATATAAAGTGCTTTTCAAATCTTAAGCAGGGATGGGGAACTTATGGCCCCCAGGCCACATGTGGCCTTCTAGGTCTTGGGGTGGGACATTTTGACTGAGTCCAAGTTTTACTGAACAGATCTTTTTATGAAAGGGATTTGTTCTGTGAAGTCTGGGGATGCACTTGAGGACCTAGAAGACCACATGTGGCCTGGAGGCTGAAAGTTCTCCTGTCTTAAAGCAATATAAGAACATTAGCTATTTTCCAAAACAAGACCTTAAGAAAGACATCCTTGGTGGTCCTCACCAGCCCTCATAGCTTCTTGACCTGGTGCTTCATCTGTGTCTCTCCAGGTCCTCTTTGAGGGGAAGCATCTGAATCAGCAAGAGTGAGTGGCAAAGAACAGAGAAGTTTGTTTTGTTTTATTTTAAAAGATATAAGAACCAAATCGAAACCATCTATAGTCTTATGAGAAAATGCTCTAAATCATTATTGATTAAAGAAATGCAAACTAAGAGAACTCTGAGGGAGCACCTCATACTTATCAGATTGGCTAATGTGGCAAAAAAAGGAAAATGACAAATGTTGGAGGGATATGGAAAAATTGGAATACTAAAGAACTGTTGATGGAGTTATGAACCAATTTGGAAAAGAGGTTGGAATTGTACCCAAAAGGCTTAGTCTATACTCAAAATAGAAAGGGAAAAAAAGGAAGGAAGGAAAGAAGGAAGGGAGGGAAGGAGGAAGAAGGAAAGGAAGGAAGGAAGGAAGGGAAGGAGGGAAGAAAGGAGGAAAGAAAGAGAAATACCTTTATGTACAGAAATATTTTTGTGGTGGCAAAGACTTGGAAATTGTGAGGATGCTCATCAATTGGAGAATGGCTGAACAAGTTGTGGTATTTGATTGTGATAGAATACTATTGTGCTATAGAAAATTACAAGCAGGATACCTTCAAAAAATTCCTGGGAAGATTTACATGAACTGATGAAAAGTGAAGTGAGCAGAACCAGGAGAACATTATAGATAGTAACAGCAACAGTGTATGATAATCAGCTATGAATGAGTAAGCTTATTTCAACAGTACAATGATCCTACCCAATTCCAAAGGACTCATGATGAAAAATGTTATTAGCCTCCAGAGAAAGAACTGATGGAATCTGAACGCAGATAAAAGCATACTTTTTTTTTAAATGCTTTATTCTTCTTGGTTTGGTGGGGGGGCGGTTTCTGAACTTTTTTCTTTCACAACATGACTAATACGGAAATAGGTTTGCGTGACTGCACATGTATAACCTATATAAAATTGCTTGCCTTCCCAATAAGGGGGCAAGAGAGGGAGGGAGGTAAAGAATTTGGAACTCAAAATTAAAAAAAAAATGAATGTTAAAATTTTTTACATATAATTTAAAAATATAATATTAAAAAAAGATGTAAGAACCCAATCTCCTACAGAGGAATAATAACATTCTAACCTGGAAGATCTCTAGGAAAGGATAGCTATAGCTAGGTTAATGTAGAAATATGTAAATAATATGCAAATAACGTTTATGCCTTCCAAAGCATTTCCTGCACTTAGAAGTGGGCTGAGACTGTCTTAAAGGCAGCTGCCATGATAGGGTTGGGTAGGACAACTGAGGTTGTCTAGAATTCTGGATTTTGCATCTCCAAGTTCTAGGGTCCAGTCAGGACATTCCTTCTCAGGTCCAAGAACCTCCAAGTTATGCAGGTCTGTTCTATCTTCTCATACAGGAATCAGCAAGCTTCTTTTTACTGTTCAGTCTACGACAGACAATAGGCTAAAACCACACAGGCATACTAAGGGAACAAAGTCATTCCACCAAGTTAAAGGGATAGCCTCCAAAAATCCAAAAGCAAGTTTCTTCTCCAAAAATTAGAACTCAGATATGATTTCCAAGTTTGTGAATTTTTTTTCCTCAAACAGAACAACTGAGGTCAGTTGCCACTCCTCAAGGAATGATCTCCAGATTTCATCAGGCTACACTGGCCAGTTAACAGCATGAACTGAATTTCTGTATACAGTTAATGCCCTTGGGAAGCTTACAGTCCAGTTTCAGAAACAGAAAAGGGAGAGAGAGACAGAGACAGAGAGACAGAGATAGACAGAGACAGAAAAGAAAGAGAGAATAAAAATAGTGACCTATAACAAAAAGAGCAAGTTAAAAGTCAGTTCTCAAATGTAATGTATTGCATTGATTTTAGGTCACATTTCCCATGTCAGGCTTCAACAAAATTCATAATTTTGTTACTGTTCAGTATACAACTACATTTCAGAGTCATGACCTATATTCAAAGAAAGCCTGGTTAGACAAAGGTTTAGAGACAGGGGTAGGGAGGAGTTAATAGAACTACCTGTAGTAAATCTTGCTGGTACATTTTTGGTAAGTGCTTCCTTTGCTTAACTCCTTGTTTTGTTGATACCTCCAGTGTTCTCTATAGACCTCATATGCAACCTTCCAGGGAAGTCTTGAAATTTGGACACTGAACCACCTCTTTTGTTCCAGGTTTTAAGAAAGAACAGCTATGCTTTACTGAGTGCTTTGCAACAGGCTGAAAGAGAAATGGGGTCAATCTTCAGCACAGAGTGGCTAGCAAGGAGGAATTAAATAGATATAAGAAAGTAGTGATAAAAGTGAAAGACCTGAGTCATCTAAATGTTATTTGTTTCATTATTTAGTTTGGCTATTGATTTTTTTCTTTCTTTTTTAAGATTCCTTTCTTGTTTGTTTTATTTCCCTTTTTTAAAAAATTTACTGAAGTCTCTTGTTTTTACATGACATCCAATCCAGTTCTCCCACAAAATATGTTCTTCCATGTAACAGAGAAAAACAGTTATGCAAAACCAAGTAAAAAGGTACTGCCTGACAACAGATGCAAGGGTTTATACTGATAGTCCCTCACCTCTACAAGGAGAGAAAAGAAATTCTCCTTATCTCTTCTCTAGAGCCGAGATTTCTTTGTTTTTCTGTTTCCTATTTCTTTGGCAATTCACTTTCAAGAAGGCATGCCCATCTAGAGAAGCAGTGTGATGTCCTAGAAAAAGCATGATCTTTAGTTTCAGGAGAAACTAAGGTTCAAATTCTTTCTTTGGTATTTACTAGCTTTGTGGCTATGGGTAAGTCATTGAATCTCTCTGAATTTCAGTTCCCTCCTCTGAAAATGGAAATGTGTAAATAGCAACTATTTTGATATTTAAATGTTAAGTGTGGCACCCAGGGCTTCTGGCTTCCAAAAAACTACCCATTCAATCTATCAGTATCTACTAAATATCAGCTAAGAAGACTCCATTGATGAGTTTTCTTTTCTAGACCAACCCTAGGACACAGTAGTTTAAAGTAAAAGACAATTTAATCAGACACTCACTGGGAATACGATTAGAATATGATTAGAAAGCATAAAGGAACATGTATGTAGGAAAAATGTGTGGCCAAGGAACACAGGTAAGGTCTGTCAAGGACTGCATATGGAAAGATATGTGAATGACCACCTTGGTTCATCCTTTCAGTGTTACAGTGATCCCAATTTCCTCTGTTGATATTTTCATGTTCCTTTTTTTCCTTTCTACACATTGAGTAATTTTCTTCTGTTGTCTTTGTGCGTCTCTGCTAAAATGCTGTTGCTCTCTGCTGCCATCTTTTGGGTGTTAGCTCTTTCACGATGCAGGCTCCAGCCAGCCACACTTAGCCAGCTGGATAGAGAAATCTTTAGGCATTTTAAGTCTATCTTTTGAACTCTTCTTTCCATTTCACTTCTTATCTTAACTCTCATTAACTCCTATCCAACCATTTTGTTGCTTTCCTGGGTCACCTTGAATCATATTACAGTCTTCACTTATCCAAACTGTAAAGGTACTAGTAAAGTTAGGTTCTGGTTTTACATATATTAATTTAGGAGCCAAATTGAGAAATTCTTGTTAAAACTTGTAAATGTGGCAACCTTCGCCCTACTTTTTCCTTCCCACCCTAGCAACCAAAATATTTCTACATTCACTCTATAAATAAAAGCAAATCCATTCCAATAAAAACAAATCCATTCCAAAGCATCCAGGCCAAATATTAATGTGTTTTCATTATATATAATTTTGGATTATCTACACCTTTTATCATCTCCAGAACTGTGAATAACCAAGTTTTGAGTGACTATAAGATTATATGGGTTAAGGCAATTAGGAGTAATTAGGAGGAATGGGGAAGGGCACATGTGGAAAAAGGGGGTCTATCATCTCATCCACTTACCCCCAACTGTAGACTTTATCATTTGTCTTAGATTTAAAAAAAGCCTGGTTAAGAAATAGATAACTTAGACACCATGACTCCAGAATCATTTTGAGGTGATGGAGATCATATTTATTGGCTGAATACTATAAAGGTATCTGCTAGGAACCATTCTGGAAGAAACCTTTATATTCATTGAACAAGACTTCTTCATTGCATTTGAAGCATGCAGACATGAGAAGAAAAAAGCTGTGACAAAATTGGACAAAAGCAAAGCCTTATTTTCTCAGAGGAGAACAATTCAGTTCTGCCTACTGTGTAATTAAGAAAAGAAAAAGAAGTAGTGAGGCTACAGAAGGATGTTTCCACAGTTTAAAAACATTTCAGTTACAAGACCGGCAATTCCAATGTTAAACCATGAACCCCTGGGTTGGCTTGACTCATAGGCGGAATATGTAGGCCCTGCCACAGTTTGATATTTTTAGACTGGGGAGAAAAGGCTTTCCCAGTGTCCATGAAAGCTCCTCACCCTACCCCTAGCACCTGAATTTATTTTTGTCTTGGTTTTATTCATTTATCAAATATATATCATAAGGGTATTAAATAAATTAATGAGTGATTTGAAAACTAGGCTTGATGAAAACTTGATGAAAACTACCTTGATGAAAGGTAAGGGGTAAGTCTCCTGGGGCCACTTCTAGGTTCCTAGGTGACTCGTCTTTTTTTTTTTTTTTTCTGAGCATACTCTGGGCCAGAAGACATTTTTCTCCTCCCATTCTTTCACCTGGGTTTTCTCCTTTCTATCCACTGAAGACAGAGCTGAAGTCTCCCAGCTCCCAATGATAGAACATTAGTCATTCATTCCTTCATTCACTAAGTAGTAATTAAAAGTGCTTAACACAGTGGGAGGAGCTTTAGAGAAGCTATCCTCATTTTGGAGAAGACATAATTGGAGCTCAGAGAGGTGATTTGTCCAAGGTCACAAAGCAAATTAATGTCAGGACCAGGATTAGGATGAAGGTTTTCCCACTCTCACACCATTGTGTTTTCTACCAGACCGCCTTTACTTGAAGCAAGCACACAGACTTTATGAGGTTTCCTAGTTCCTAATTCCAGTAATTTCAGGGAAATAGACAGATGGTCAACATAACAAAATGTGGGAAAAGGTACAGATTAGAACGTAAACAAGATGCTACCTGATATCTTCTAAAGGAGGGCCCAAGAAACTATCTAGTACTCCTTTCTGGCTTAGAAGAGCAAGACGGATGCATGCTGCTCTCTCCCCCTTCCCCATGGGAATCTCCATCCCAGGCTGCTCCACCTTCTCATGGGTCCTAAGCTATATAAAGTAAGAAGAAGGTACAAGAAAGGTGCTAATGTTGATTCTTAGAGTACACAAAGGCCTAGAGCAAAAGACCTTATAAATCTAGTTTTCATTATTTATTATTCCCGTTTTACGGACAAAGTAACAAGATGTGTGAGTTAACGTGGCACGTCCAAGGTCACACCACTAACAAGATAACGCTACCATTCTCACAGGGATATTGTGAGGATCAGATAAGACGTGTGAGAAATTTAAGTAAACGTGTTAGAATTGACTTCCTTGTCGTGGTGGTTCAGTCGTTTCATTCATGTCTAATTCTTCATGACCTTTTTTGGGATTTTCTTTGTAAAGATACTGGAGGGCTCTGCCATATCCTTCTTCAGCTCATTTGACAGATGAGGAAACTGAGGCAAACAGGCTTACATGATTTGTCCAGAGTCACATAGCTAGTAAGTGTCTGAGGCCATATTTTAACTGAGCTCCTCCTGATTCCAGGGTCAGTGCTCTCCATCCACTGAGTCATGTAACTACTCTTTCCTAATATTAGAAACCATTTTTATTTTTGCTGTTGAATATCCCTCATTTAGCACAGTGCCTGGCATATAGTAGGAACCAGATCTATAAGTAGTTGTTTCAGTGCCTAGGGAAGTCATAAAAAAGTAAACCTTGAATTTTATGATATGAAAATAATACAAAAAACAATTAAGACAAATTCAATTAAGTGGAAAAAGGAATTCGCTACTATAGCAGTTTACATTATTAACACTGAGGATGAGCCAACAATTTCCTGTTGCTAATAGGATGCTTTTAATCAGGTGTGTGTAAGAAGCTAAATGAATGTAGGTGTTCTATTTTTTAACCTTTTAAATTTCAGAGCTCTGCACAAATCCCCTGGGTTTATTTAAATAATTGAATGACTGAATGGCAGGGAAAGCAGTCCGACAATTAATAAAGAGAAACACAGACACTGAGCAAATGTCAAGTCTTCTCTTCCAGCTCTTAATAGAACCAGAGTCCAAAACTTGGGAGATGAGACCCTGGTTATTACTACTGCAGAAGTAGAGATTGGGGCACCTATGAGCTACGTAAGCCTTTATCCTATTCTCATCACTAGTAATTTTTTATTCTGAGCAACTGAGGCCAGAGCCCCAGATTCCTCTTGCTGTTCACAATTGTGGCCAAACAGTCCCACCTGGGATCCATACTTTCCCCCCAAAATTCCAAGAAAAGACATTAGTTCACAGATCCCGGCTCAAAGGACCAGCTTGATGAGAGCTAACTTGACTTGTAGAAGTAAGTGATGGAGAGAGCATCCGATGCTGTAGGTCCAAGGTTCCTGATTCCTTTGGCTCTAAGACCCTTCTGTTTAACAAGTCCACCATATTGCTCCATGAAAACTTGCCTCAAAGGAGCAGAGACTTCCAACAAGACCAGATCACCAAAATGAAAGCTGATAGATTCATGGATTACTAGGGGTGGAAGGAATTTTAGAGCTCATTGCTACAAACCCCCTTATTTTACAGATCAGGAAAATGAGGCATATGAAATTTAAGGGATTTATCTGAGGTTCACAGCTAATTAGTTGCAGAACTTTTGATCTTCATAGGTTGTTATCTTGATATAGAGGAGAGGGCTCTTTTTTTCCTCTGCTTTTCTCCCACCAATCCTCTGCCTTCCCCCTCCACACTTCCCCAGTACATCCCCACTCTCTCTAGCCAGTGATTCATGACTCCCTTTTGCTGAATTGGGGCACATCTTCCCCAGGGTACATGGAAGCTGTCAACCAACAAGGACTCTGCCTGAGGCCAAGGTACCAATAATATTCTGTTGGGGAAAAGGTACTGCAACAAAGTAGAAAGAACACTGACTTTGGAGTTAAGAGACCTGGGAGGTGAGAAGAAGAAATCTATTCAGTGTTATAACTTGGAACTTCTGTGTTTGGGGCAAATTCAGTTTGGAGGGGTCATAGTAGCAGCAGCAACAACAGCATAAAAGGTAGTCCAGTAGTAGATGCAGTTGTGCTGGGGGAACGGGGGGGGGGGGGGGGGGGGGTTGTTTGGTCCTCATGCCTGGAGGAGTTGGGAGATGGATAGATCAATAGATTGAGAGAGAGAGAGAGAGAGAGAGAGAGAGAGAGAGAGAGAGAGAGAACTTATTATTATGTGCCAGCATTATGCTATCTCCCTCTGCCTTCTTATGGTATTTTTTTTTTAAACAGAGGCTTGAGAATAGGGAAGTCTTCAGTTAATTTCTTGGTAATTCAGTGAAATGTGCAGCAGACTTCCATTGGCTGTGAGTCATTTCCTCTCTTTAAATCCCTTCTTAATGCCTCCCTTTCTCCCCAGCTTTCTCCCTGGCATCTCAGCATAAAGCATGTGGTCTGTGCAGGTCGCTTGCCTGAGCTGATTGGTCATGTATCCAAAAGACAAGGTGGAGCAGAGAGGAAGGTAGAGCTATGCTTAAATGCAGCAAAAAAGCATTAAGCTTCTGTGGGCTTTGCTGGCCTACTCTGATTTATGCCTTCATCTCCCTGGCCTCATTGTATTTATTCCAGCATTTTATTCAATGACCTCTGGAGGACAACATTTCATTTGTAGGAGAAGATTGAGGAGAGCAGAGAAAACAATCACCTCAATCTCTCTTAAAACCTCAGATCAGGCACAAGACAGCACAACACACTAATACTTGATCTTAGGGGCTTGGGCAGCTGCCCAAGTGGTGGGATGTTAGGGAGACTGAGAAGGCTCCCCTCACCATAGAAAGGATCCCCAACACCCCTCTGTTCTTTCTTTGGAAAAGCTGGGGATGATAGGTAAAGAAAATGGCATGTAGTAGCAGTGCAATCTTTGGTCTTTGTGCTGATTTTTTTTAAGTTATGGGGAAGATATTAAGTGAGAATGGGGGTGGTATGGAAAATAATGGCTTGTTAAAAATGTCATGAACTGACTTTAATTTGAAGCGGGGAGGAAGGGAAGGAAGCCAGGAAGGTAGGAAGGAAGGAGGGAAGGAGGGAAGGAAGGGAGGAAGAAAGGTAGGAGAGAGGGAGGGAGGGACCTGGGCTTCTTCATCTGACCTCTCCCTAATCCATCATTACTTATTAGCACAGTGCCCAGAACAGTCTATGCCTGGGTTAGGTGTCCTCGGTGGCTAACAGAATGACCCAGGGAGATGGTAATTCTCTAGAGCAGCTTTTATGTCTCCATTGGTAGCTGGGTAACTTCAATGACACTTTGAAAGGGACAGAAAAGCTGTGAAACATCTTTGTAAACTTGCATAAAGGCTCTTTTACTTAAAATTCTACATCCCAGTTTCCATTCCTGCTTGATTGTATAACAAAATACGATTTTTATCTTCTTTTTAAAATTGCTGACTAATTATATCAATTGTGGTGTGCATTTGAATATGTTTTATTTCTATATTTTGGCTTTTTATCACCTAAGTTCCCTCCTTTTCATTACCTACAATAGAGAGCTATATAACGAAGAATATTTTTTTAGAGTAGAAAAAAGAAAAAAATCAGCAAGACCAATCAATACCTAGAAAAAAAATCTAATAATATATGCAATGTTCTACACCTATGAACCTCTCACCACTTCAAAGGAGGCAGGGGAAACACCATCTCCTATCTCTTTTCTGGGGCCGTACTTGTTCTTCACAATTTAGCAACATTCACTTTCGATTTGTTTTGTGTGTGATACCTTACATTAACATGCTGTAGTCATTGTATATATCAGGTGTTTTTGGCTCATCCATTCATGGAGGTCTTCTTTGTATTCATCATATCAGGCTCTCTCACAGCATAGTAATGTTCTGTTCCATTCATATTCTGCAATCTATTTGGCCATTCCCCCATCTATGGGCATCTACTTTGTTTCCAATTCTTTGCTACTACAAAAAGTGCTGCTACACAAATTTTGGTGAAAATGGAGCCTGGCTTCTTATCAGTGACCTCCATGCCTCCATGTGGTGTGTGCCTACTAACAGAATATCTGGGTCAAAGGGACATTTTAATCACTTCATTTGCATAATTCCAAATTGCTTTCCAAAATGGCAAAAGGAATTCACAGCTCAACCAACAATGCACCAGTGTGCCTGTCTTCTCCCAACCCCTCTCACATTGACTATTTCCATCTTTTGTCAACATTTCTAATTTGCTGGGAATAAGGTGAAATCTCAAGATTGTTTCAATTTTAATTTTTCTTTTTATTATTGTTTTAGAGCATTCTTTTATTTGTAACAGCCCTCATTTGCAAAATATATGCTTGCCAAAAAGATTATTTTATGGAGAACTCACATGGGGCAGGCGATCACATACAAGGACACTCTCAAGGTCTCTCTCAAGAACTTTGTATTTGATTGTGTGACATGGGATACACTGGCACAGGACCACTCAGCATGGCGTGCCCACATCAGAAAGGGCACTGTGCTCTATGAGCAAAGCAGAATTGAAACAGCACAAAGTAAACATAGGATGTGCAATTTTGGAGTATCCACCCCAAATATTCACATGGAGTATCTGTTCCCAACCTGTGGTAGAGCATTCTCAGCTCATATTGGTCTGATCAGTCACAGTTGGACACATTGAAACTTCACTTTATCATGGTCCTCTTCAAAAACGAAGGACAACAACCTAATAGCCCTCATATTTTTAGTAGATCAATTACTGATTGATTACTCACCAATTAATCACAACTTGTCAGAGGAAACATGGGCTAATGGATAGCTGGATTTGGAGTGAGAAAAACCTGGGTTTGAATCCTGCTCCAGGCTCAAGTCGTGTTACCCTGGGGAAATCATTTAATTTCTCTAAAACTTTATTTCCTCATTTGCAAAATAGGGATAATAATAGTACCTCCCTCATAGGACTGTTGTGAGGGACAAATAAGATAATTCATGGAAAACACTGCAAATCTTAAAGCTATTATATAAATATCATTTATTATTATTATTTCCCCATCCCAAACATCCATATTCTTCTTATTTTGGAGGGGGGAATTGGGGTTGTCACATGCCCAGGATTACACAGCTAATAAGTATCTGAGGTCGGATTTGAATTCAGGTCCTTTTGACTCTGGGGCTGGCACTCTATCCACTGCACCACCCAGTCACCCCTCCATATTCTTCTGTGTCACAAACTTACTGAGCACTGAGCTTCAGTATCAAACATCAGATTTGCAAGTTTGCAGGAAGTCTAGAGGGAGGGTTCCAGAGTGTTAGGGATACATGTACAGATGACGTGTATATAATCCTAATCCAAAAGACTATTGGTATTGGACTCTCTCCTCATTGGTTAAGATCAATTCCCTACACTTGCATGAGGGGTGGGGCAGAATAAAGGAGAGGGGAAGAGAGGAGAACTCTGCTGTCTCTTCATGCTAAGTCTCTTTAGGTCTCTTTGGGCGCCTCTGACTTCTCAGATGGAAAATTCCATTCTTACTTCAGGTTGCTAAAGGAGAAGACTCCAGGAAGACGCTGACGCGAGAGCAGCTGGCAGTCTCCATTGTGTCTCTGTACTCTCCTTGCTACTCTAGAGACTTTGGGACTCTTCCCCTTGGGTGAGATCTGGGATCCTCTGTTGGTTGAGTTATGTTAGTTACCTCACTCCCACATGAGAACTCCAACACTGTGTGTCATCTCATTTATATTCTCCTGTGGTTATCTTCTCTGATTTCTGTTTCACTAGGATTGGGATAAATGAATTTTCTTTGCTTTTTTCTACATTAGTTTATTATGGACCTGGTGTTTGGTGGGGATGGGGGTGGGGTGGTCCAGCCTTGGATATAAAGCTTAAGGTCTTGCTCCCCTCAATTAATGAAATGCAATCAGAATTTAGATTGAACCTGCAAACCATATCCTCTAGATTAATAAGGGAACAGATAGCCATAATTCTACCCCTGTCATCCCTCTTTCTCAGGGAAAGCAGAATGGCTAAACTTCTGGCCCCAACCTTCTGCTTCTCTCCTAAAAGGAAATAAAGTCTCCTTTGGAGAAGGGGAGGGGAGGAAGAGACTAAAGACATCTCTTCTGCCTTTCTTCAGGTTTGTGTGGGAGAAATGTGTGCGTTACATTATGTTACATATATTATAATATATACACATTCTGCATATGTGTATGTATGTAACCAATGGTTAACTAGTCATCACTTTCCTCACCTATGGAGGTGCCTGGTTACGATGGGAAAGATGCTACCCTGTCTATAACATGTCTTTTTTATGTCAGGAATTTCAAAATAGAGAAAAATGTGTATAGGAAATGCATTTTTCTTTAAATCTTGTCCTAGAACCTCCACACTCCAAGATTCCTGACCTGTGACTCCAGTGCTTAATGTTTGTTCCTCTTCCCCTCCTCCCATAATATCACAGTCCTAGAACTGAAAATGGCTTTTGAAGTTATCTCGTCTAATTCTACCCTGTATACAAAAGCCTCTTACTACATCTCTAACAATCAATTACCTAGCCTCTGCTAGGGGAGAAGACTCCTCACTTCACCTCCATTCACTTGGAAAATTGTATCCTTTGGTTACCTATTTATTGGAGAATGGCTTTGTTCTTACGTATTTATGTGAGTAGTCTATATGCAGGAGTGTTGCAAGGCTTGAATGAGAACCTTAAAGTGCTATAAAAATACAGAATACAGTTATTCATATTAGCTTACTATCCCCAGTTCTCCAGTCTGGTAATGGTTTCATTCTCTGAGCCCCCTCCTACAATCCCCTTAAGCTCAAGCTATGTTTATATTGCAATGCAGGGATGAGTTGCTAAAGGTTTAATAACCACCTCTCGTGATAAAAAAATGGATGCATATACACTTTTAAGTGTAATCTGCATTATTAACACTTTCTTAAGTTTGGACAATCAATAAGGCAGTACATCTCTCCCTGATTTGTAGCACATTACTGATTTCTGAAGTATAAATGCTCATACTGAAACTATAGCAATTGGCTCTTGGTTAAAACTGATTCCAGCACACGCATTTGTGTGTGTATGTGTGTGTGCAAGTGTGTACACACATATACACATGAATATGTGTGTAAAAGTATATTTGCATATGTGTATATAGATATATATATATATACACACGCACACACACACATTTCACATATCAAAGCCTTATAAGATATATTTGATACAAAGATTTTTTCCCAGTCAACTGCTTCCTTTTTTATCTGAGGTGGTTTAATTTTATTCATCATAGTTAAAATCTGTGTAAGTTACCTCTCTCATTCAAATATAAAATTCTTCAGAGTAGGGACTATATCTGTTTTTCTATTTGCTTCTCTGTGATTTATCACAATACTTTGCATATAATTAATTAAGTGCTTCATAAATGCTTTTCTATTCATTTATTCACTGTTTTCCTAAAAAGTGTTCCTTGGTTAACAAGTTTGAACTTGTTAAAATGTGCTTTCTATAGTTTCTGGTAGCAATGATCTGATCCTGAATTTCTTTTTTTAAAGAAATATATTTTTATTTTGTTAAATATTTCCCCTTTACATTTAAATTTCTAAAAAATAAATTTTTCAAAATTGTGAGCTCCAAATTCTCTCCCTTCTTCCCTTTCTTTGTCCCCTCTCCTTGAGAAGGCATACAATTTGATATCAATTATACATGTAAAGTCAATGTATTTGACTTCATTAAGTCAAATTACCAAATAAAGCAAAATATATTTCCCTATTAGCCAAGTTGCAAAAGAAACACAGACAAAAATAAAACAAGAAAAATAAAGTTTCAAAAAGTATGTTTCAATCTGGATTTAAAATTCATCAGTTCTCTCTCTGGAGACAGACAGTATTTTTCATTATGGGTCCTTTGGAATTGTTTTGGCTCATAGTCTTGATCAGAGTAGCTAAGTTATTCACATCTGATCATCATACAATGTTGCTGTTACTGTGTACAATGTTCTCCTGGTTCCGCTCACTTCGCTTTGCATCAATTCATTTAAGTCTTTCCAGGTTTTTCTGAAACCATCCTGCTCATTATTTGATCCTGAATTTTATGAACCTTCCCATTCTAGAAATATGTCGACCCGGATCAACAATTTATTCTGTATTTCTTTGTTCACATAACATTGTTTGAGCTTGCCAGACTGTTGCCCATAGAGTGGGTCAATAAGCATTTTTAAGCACCTACTATGTTCCAGCTTTGCTGGAATAGGTGCTTAACAAGCATTTGTTGACTAGGAGAAGCAGTGTGGAAATCACAGATTTTTACTCGTATTTACGTTTCTTTATTGAAAAACACTGAACTGAGTTAAAAGAATTGGGTTTTAAATCTGTATGCAACTAACTGCCTGTGTGACTTTAGAAAAAGTCATTTAAACCTCTCTGGGCTTCAGTTTCCTCCGTTGGAAAATGGGTGAGGGTTGTGAAGCCCAACCTTTACCTCCAGGGTACCCAAATTTCAGCTTTCCTTCCCCTCCCCCACTTCTATTGTGGAAAGTTCAAGGGACTTTTTATTTTAAGAAATAAACGGTGCTTTTGCACACATTGATTTACATTACTCCTAGTAGGTGCATTATAAATGTTGATTGAATTCCCATGTTGGAGTCTTTTGGCCACCTGGACTAGCCTGACTCTTCAGAGCTGACCCGCCTCTTGATACAGGGGATAAGAGGATTTTAGAAATATT
This sequence comes from Bettongia penicillata ogilbyi, assembly GCA_023548195.1. Lineage (NCBI taxonomy): Eukaryota > Metazoa > Chordata > Mammalia > Diprotodontia > Potoroidae > Bettongia > Bettongia penicillata. Next base: position 14,656,296 of record JAJHZJ010000027.1, read on the forward strand.
TTCTCATTTGATTCTTACTACAACCCTGGGAGGTAGGAAATTAGTTTTATTTTACAGATGACTGAGGCAAACAGAGGTTTAAGTGAACTGCCTGGGTCATAGGGCTAGTAATGGTCTAAGGCTGCATTTGAACTCAGGTCTTCCTGACTCCAGGACCCCATGCTCTAATTACTGAAACACCTGACAGGTTCAGTATCCAAGGAGATTCCAAAAGACTACTAACTGGAGGTCAAATGCAATAAGACAAAATTTGATAGAAATTAATGTAAATTCTTACACTTAGGTTAAAAAAAAAAAACCAACTTCCCATGAACTAAGGGGGTAGGCACTGTGGTAGCTAGACAATAATTCATCTGGGAAAAAAAAATCATAATCTAAGAGTTTTAATGGATTGCAGATTGGATGAGTCAATAGCGTAGGTGTTTTGTCTTATGATTTCATCAGTGTGAGGGAACTCCCAGATTAGAAATTCCTTCCATTGATTCAGAGGAGCAAATCTTAGGCAGCTGATAGTGTTAGCAAGATAAGGGTGGGGTAGGGGGAGAGGCATGAGAAGTTGTTCAGTCTCTTCAGTCATGTCCACTCTGTTGAGGTTTTCTAAGATATGGAAGGGTTGGCCATTTCCTTCTCCAGCTTATTTTATAGATGAGGAAACTGAGGCAAAGAGGGTTAAATGACTTGTCCAGGGTCACACTGCTAGGGTCAGAGACTGGATTTGAACTCACAAAGATGGGGCCCAGCACTCTACACAATAACTATTCATCTTTATGTATGTGCATATATACACACATGTATATATATGTATACATATATGTGTGCACACACATTATATATCTATATAAATATGTATGTGTGTGCATATATGTATATATATATATATATATGTATGTATGTATATATCCACTTGCCCCTTGAGGGGAAGGACTGTCTTTTTTCTTCCTTTGTATCCCTAGCACTTACCATAGTGCCTAGAACATAGTAGGTGTCCAATAAATGCTTACTGACATTACAAATGGTTTGATACAGACACTAACTGAAGACCTACCTGTTCCCCTGTCCTCATGTAACTCAACTGGACTCACTCACAGAACAGAAGAGTAAAAAAGGGTTTACAAAATTAGGTCAACACAGAGGTCAAAGGCAGATGTCACCTTCTGCTTATACGTGCTTTTAGGATTATTAGTGTGAAAGGTCAGGGCTAATACCCATCTTAAATATCCCCAAGAGATCATAAAAATGGGCAAGGGTCCCACATGTACAAAAATATTTATAGCAGCACTCTTTGTGGTAGCCAAGAACTGGAAATCAAGGGGATGCCCATCAATTGGGGAATGGCTTAATAAATTATGGCATATGAATGTAATGGAGTACTATTGCTCCATAAGAAATGATGAACAAGAAGACTTCAGGGAGGCCTGGAAGGACTTATATGATCTGATGCTGAGCGAAAGGAGTAGAACCAGGAGAACCTTGTGCACAGCAACGACCACAGTGTGCGAGAGTTTTTTCTGGTAGACTTGGAACTTCGTAATAACGCAAGAACTTAACTAAAAAAAAAAAAATCCCAATGGTAGTATTCTAACACAAAATGTCTTCCACACTCAGAGAAGGAAATATGGAAGTCATTTGCAAAATGTAGAAAATCATGTTTGTATATGTGTAGGTTATATGATTTCTTCCATTTATTTTAGTTCGACTACATAACATGACTATTGTGAAAATGTACTCAATAGGAAAGTATATGTAGAACCTATACAGAATTGTATGCTGTCCTGGGGAGGGAGGGGGGTAGTGAGGGAAAGGTGGGGGCGGCAGGGGGGATAAAATCTTAATTTTAAGGAAGTGATTGTAGAACACCAAAAAAAAAAAAATTAATTAATTAAAAAAAAATAAAAGCAAAGAAAAGAAAAGAAAAAAAAAGAAAAAAAATACCCATCTTAAAGTTCAAATGCATGACCGACATTGGTTGACTCCATCCATACAGTGGCTATGCCAAAGTGAGAAGCTCATGAATCTATCTTGTTTTCAGCTGCCCTTCATTTTTGCTTCTACAATCACTATAAAACTTTTGCCACGTATAAAATTAAGAGGTCAGTCTCTGACCAAGAAATATACTAATGTGGCTGAAGGAAACTTCGGCCACAAAATGACTGGTAACTCCAGAAAGAAATGCAAGCAATACTCTATGATTGTAGAATTAGGAGAGAGGGTCAGTGAAAACATTAATTGAAGGTACAAATGGCTCAGTTCCATAGCATCTCCATTAAAGCTCATGCCCCACTGTTAGTGATCCAGAGCATCTGGATTATAATTGGCAACACAGGTAACCAAGAGCATGTACCAAAGGATTGTGCGCAGGTGTGGCAGCCCATGTTACATGACCTCAGGGTTCTTAAACATTCTGTTACCCTTCTCTAGTGTAGGTATGGTAATCAGATAACCCCTGATTTGCCGGACTGAGACACTTCCTACCATCCTGGATTTGTATTTGGGATGCTTACTGAGCAACATTTCTGGAACAGCACAGAAACTCCTGATTGGTCTCCAGTGACTGGGGTGGGGTGTGGGGTTTCAGCAAACATGACTGGCAGCTGAGATGGACTCTTTTGTTCTTGTGTGTACAGCCCATTTCATTGAAAGTGTCTCAGTCTGGAAAAGCAGGGATTTCCATGATGCCCTCTGCTACAAAAGGAAAAACAAATCTGTACAGAGGCAATTTCCTTCCCCATGCTTTGCCTCCTTAGCATGGATCTGGGCAGAGGGCAGCAAAAGAGTCATATCAAAGAGAAAGTAAGGGTTTTGAAAGCTGGGGATTAAAGGGACCGAGGGATGGGGTGAGTGAAGTAAACCAGAGAACAGTGCTGGGAAAATGAAACCCAGTGGTGGGTGCAGAAATGAGACGACATGATTTCACATGTATAATTGATATCACATTTCTTGCCTTCTCAATGGTTGGGGGAAGGGACTGGTGTGAGGAAGAGGCTTTGGAACTCAAAACTTCAAAAAAAAAATGTTAAAAATAAATAAATAATATAATTTTATAAAGAAAGAAATGAGATGACAAACACCAGACATGTCTCTGAAAAAGTACTTTCAGCTCTCTAACAATAGCGTTTATAGCACTTTAAGGTTTATGAAGGACTTTACAACTATCTTATTTTATCCTCACAATAAATCTTGAGATCTTATTCCCCATTTTACACATGAAGAAACTGAGGCAGCTAGAGGTTGATTTGCCCATGATCACAGAGCTAGTTAAGTATGCGAAGCCGAATTTAGACTTATGTCTTCCTGACTCCAGGCACAGCACTCTACCTACTGTGCCATTTGGACACCAAAATCAAAAGTACTGTCAAGATCCTATCAGAGCGCTCCTTCACCTGATGGCCTTACAGCCTCTGCAGCCCAGAGGTCATCACTCATAACTCCCCACGATCCAATCCCAGGCAAGAGAGCCAGATCAGTAAGAAGTGCTTTGGGTTCCGGTGGCTTCAGTTCCTTATCTTCAGGAACCCATGACCCAGACGCCACGAGTATCCTAGGAAAGAGGCTTCTTGCAACACTGGAGTTTTGGAAGCAAGCTGGGAGCCATGAGGTCATGGCTGAGCAGAGCTCAGAACTGACAGTGATCCAAGACAGAGCGCCATTTCCCTTTCTCCTGGGCTAATAAGCAAACAACCTTACTGAGGTCCATGGACCATGACCCAGCTCAGAAAAGAGAGCTGACTGGGAAGAGGTTCAGAAAGGTGGCTGAGGCTAATTCCCTAATTCCCCTAGCTTAGATAATTCAGTTTTTCCGCTGAGCTTACCCCTGTAGAGAAGCTTCCAGACTCCTTCAAGAAAATGTCCTCAGAGGGATGCTTAATAAAACTTACAGAACCTTAGAGAGGGACAAAAATATGTGTGATAACTTTTTTTTTTAAAAAAAATTATTGATATTTTCTCTTTCTTACATCGACAGAGTATCCCATGCTTACCTCCTTCTCCCCATTCTTGGGAACCAACCACTGTGACAAATAATATCTTTTGTTTTGGGAAGGAAAAAAAAGTGATCACAGCTGATTGACAAATTTGGGTAAAGGTGTGCAATATGTAACACCTGCGGACCTCTCACCTCCTGGATGAGGTAGGTCGGTGGTGTCTTCTCATGTTTCCTTTTGAGTTTTACTTGATCTTTAACATTGTGTACAGGTAACTTTAATTTAATAAGGTTATACTGTGTTCCTACATGGGAAGATACTTGTAACTCACAAAAACTTTCGTGTGGGATAATGCCTAAAAAAAGCCTATGATATGTCAGATCACCTAGCCCAAACACATCCCTTTATAGGTAACCTGAGGCCAATAAAAGTAAACTGCCTTGCTTGAGATCCCGTCAACCTCAGAGTTCCAGACTTCCGAAGCCCCCAACTCATGAAGCATCCACTCTTCCACCCCTCTCTGTTTCCCTAGTTCTTTTCCCTGCCACATGCAGGAAGTTCAGCCACAGAGGCTACAGGGGCTTTTCTTCCTATTTATCCTGCCCCTTCCCAAAATCCCAGACCACCTGGAAATGATTTTCTAGACAGGGTTTCTAAGGGGTCTCCATGGTGATACTTTATCCTGTGGTCTCCATGGCAACACTTTGGGTCTCCACGGAGACCCAAGTGATTTTTTTTTTCAGGGACCCTTAAATAAATAAATTACCCTGTGATAATGCATCCTATAGATACTTGGTTTCCAAGGTCTCATATTCAGGAGGCTGGACTGGAGCCCATGGTCCTGCTCTCCCTCTGGGAGGAAGAACTAGTTGGGAGAGGTAGGCGGAGTAGTAATTTCTGTTCTGTGAGGCCTTATTTTGAGCAAAGTCAGAATTTTTTCTTTTACTGTCTCAACTTGAGATTTCTTTGGTATAGGGAACTCCCTTTGATGAAACCTCTTCTGACAATGCAGATCAGCAGCTGTTTTGAAGCTTTAGTTGCTTGGAACTGATGGCTTTGTGATTTGCCCAGAGTCATATAGCCAGTAGGTGTCAGAGGTATGATTTGAACTCAGGTCTTCCTGGGTTCCTAACTCCAAGGCTAGCCCTCTAACCACCAAACCACTTTCCTTTTTTATGAAGGGGAAGGGAAGCAACTGGGTATTGGCAAACAAAGAGGAACTGGAAGAAATCTGGGGCAGCATAGTCTTGAATCTGAACCCTGAAGACCTGCGCTCAAGCTGTTCTGCTACTTACTAATTTGAACAGATCATCACATCCATATGGGCCTCAGCCTTCTCTGTAAAATGTGGACTCTAACACTGTGATTGTGAGTCATTGCCTTAACCTGTTGATTTACCAGAGATGGCAGGAGCTTGGCATGGCGCTCAACTCTCAACTCTCACTTCACGGATGAGAATGCTGGGGCTCAGAGGGGTACAGTCTCTCCCACAGTAGGTCAAACAGGCCACAGAATGAGTTAGGGGCAGGACTGGGACTAAAAGCCAGATGTACGAGTCCCAGGCAAGTGTAGCTTTTTCCACTACATTATTAAAAATTAGCACAGCTCTGTGAAACCAAAGGTGCACTGTACTGGGTATGAAAACCCATTATGGAACTTAGAATGTCCTCTCTTAAAATTTATCCTTCCAGGGGGCAAAATGCCACTCAACTATCACTAGCCATGAACGCCCTAGAGTCAATGAATTTATCCAACGCTTTCTCTTTAGTCTCATGGCACTGAGAGGTGCACTGTGGAATGAGGGATGTTAAGAACCATTCACTTGGGACCCTGGGGATGTCGATGCATTTAGGCTGTAGTCACAAAAGCACCCCTGGGCTTTCATTTTCTGAATGTGGACTTTAAAAACTAGGTGGTTTTCTTTCATCTAGGGTCCTCCTTCAGGGAAGACAAATGGACTTGAATATCAGCATAAGTGATAACTGGCATGTATATAGAACCTACTATACGCCAGGCACTGTATTAAGTACATTAAAAATATCTCATTTGATCATTACAACAACGCTGGAAGTAGGTGATATTATCATCCTCATTTTACAGTTGAGGAAACTGAGGCACAGAGATTAAATGACTTGCCCTAGATCACAGAGCGAGTAAATGTCTGAGTCAGGTCTTCCTGATTCCAGGTCTGGTACTCTTATCTACTGCACCAATAGCTGCAAAACAGATTGAGAAGCTAAGTCTGCAAAAACTCCAAACACAGCAAAGAGTATTCTTAATCATTATAATTCTAATAAACAAAAAAAAATCTGTGGATTATCCAGAATATGGGTCCCTTTCATTTGTGCAGATAATTCAGGAACTCTCAGAGAAGGGAGACCAGTTCTAGCAAAGGCATATTTCATCCTCTAAATATTGTTAATGACCTTTAAAGTCATTTGTTAAACATGTTAACTAAGGGATTCTACTTATCCTTCCCCCAGTACACAAAAACGTGCATTCAGAAGACAGGTGCAAAAGCACAGTTGCGTCCCACTGAAGATCTTCCACCAAACCACCTTGCCATTCAAGGCCCTCTACAATCTGGCCCCATTACCATTCTCTCAACCTCTATTTCCTTCTCTAACTCAAATGGTTCCAACCCATTCATTCATTCTGTCCTCTCTTCTCACCAGTTTTCCTTTTCCTACCTATCCTGCTTTCCTTTACCTTTCTCCTCTCCAATGCCTTAGCCCTGTTACCCATTCAAATCCCATCCACCCAATTCATCTCTGTGAAACCTAGTGTTTGGGTTCTCATCAAATGCTCTAAGTAAATACTTCATTGTTTCATGGGGTCTACTTTCATTTAGGCATCACCAAGTGCTTACTACAATTCAAAGATTTTACCTTAAGTAACAGACTTTGTGGGCACACACGAGGGGACGTTCCTTATTTCAGAATTTCTGGATTACCCTACTTTACATCCCCTTCCTCCTGTTCTAAAGCCCAGGGCAATCTGGTTCCTATCAAGGAATGAGACGTGGCCAAAGAAGGACTTTATTTTTGCTTAGCTATGCATATTTGTTATGAGGACTCTTCCCCTAATGCAGAGGTTGGAGGAGGAGAAAATCTGCTTTTGTTAATTGAAAAAGGGTGGGGGGTGGCAATGATTATTTCCTTTGATTTTTAGTAGTACTAAAGAGTGACCAAAAATGGGAGATACTTGTAAATAAAAATGATCAAGAAATGGCAAGTTCAATCAGAAATGAATAACTGGAAACACAGAAACAAATCCTGAAACAGAAGCAAAGCATAATCATTTTAACTCTGAGAATTTATATTCAAAGATTCTACATACTCCCTCCCACTTCCAACCCCCAAGAGCTTTATTAAGCAGTAGAGAATAACTGAAAACAAATAATTACTTTTAATTTCAGTCGCACAAAAAGGATATTAAAAGGGCAAGAATTTGAATAAAGCATTGCTTCTCAAGGATAAATACATTTTAATGGGTTAGATGGAATTTAGGAGCATTTTTCCCCCTTCAAATCATTCCAGAAACTTTAAACTCACCATTTGGCCTCCAGTTTGGAATATATGAAATATAATACACATATTTAATTTTGAACTAAGGCTGCACAAAAGCAAATGTTCCAGTCAATTTCCACCATAATCACATCTGGGAGAAAACAAACCAACCAAAAACCTATGTACACATAAAGCTCCCTCGTGGCACTGCAGTTTGATCCACCTTACATTGACTTCAGAATAGGTAGACAGAGTGTTCTAAGGTTTTGGTTTTTTTGTTTTTGTTTTTTTTAGCCAACAGTTCAGGACAATTTTAAATAAAGGAATTCAAGTATCTGCCTGTAATTTCTGAGCCTATATCCATTAGACTCAGAATTTTTGAGCCTCACTTGACAGATGAGGAAAACTGAGGATTATAGACATTAAATGACTTTCCCAAGTCATTTGGCTATGTGGGCAATGACTTTCACCCCTTTTCAAACCAGGGTCTTCAACTGTTAAATTCAAGGTGGTGCTTTAGGGCAAGAAACAGAGAAAAAGGAAAGGTTAGCAACACTGCCGTGGCCATTTATATGGAGACAGGTCCCATCATATGACCTACTTCCCAGTCTTCTGATCAGAGCTGATTAGAAACTATGTGCTATTCTGTCCCTACTTTCTAGTTGTTTTGTGTTCAAGCATGCAAATAAGAATAATTTTTTAAATGAAGAGAATTCCATATTGTATACTGGTGTTTATCACTCTCTAAACTGTATTCACTGATCACAGATCTAGTGATCTTACAGCTCTCAGCCCTGAGTACAGAATGTAAAATACCTGCTTTTATTTACACTATAGTCACTTTGTGATCCACAGCCAACACATTCCTGGAAATATCTCATTCTATAGCAGAAACAGAAAAGGGGCTGATTTTCAGTTCCAGTTTTTATGTGCACCTTTTGCCCCTTCTGGGGGTAACTGCATTACCCTGACCTTAAGTCTCCCACCAAAGAGTAATGGGGGTAGTTCATTCTGAGGGTGTTACTTTCTTTTCCATCATTAATTTTCATAGAAAGTCATATTCTAGGGAACTCTACATTTAAATTAAAAAACTAGAAGCATTTTCTGCCCTAACTGGTTGACCTAGACCATAGTCATCTGACCAGAGATGATTTGGATCTTTATGGCTCGTTTTTACCATCAAGCGCAACAAAATAACCTTCCCCCCACTTTCAAGTTATAAGCCACTGAGATAAAACTAATGGTTATCCTTTACTTTCATGAGAACAGGGTTACTTAATAGGATGGATCACTTCCAACCTCCACTGATTGGTCTTTGAGTAAACTAATACTTGGTTAACATCAGAATTCACAAGAACTGCTGGGCTGAATGTAAAAAGAATTCACATTGGACTGCCATCTTTTATATTTCTTAGAAAGTTCAAAAGATCAAATGGCAGGTTTGGGAAAGCCATATTTTGCAGTATAAATTTTAATCTGATCATCACATTGACAAGAAGTCATTTCAACTCCTGCCAGGAATTTATAATCCAATTTTTTTCAGCTGCATGTTGGGAAGAGCTAAGTATATTCAACTTTAATTATAGGAGTCCCAAGAAGCAGTATGGTATAGTGAAAAGAACACATCTGGGATTAAAGGGCCTGACTCTCGATCCTGGTGTGATCAATTACTTAGTGTGATCTTGGTTGTATCTCTTACTCAGTCTCCACAGGCCTCAGTTGCCTCACTTGCAAAATAAGGCTGGACCTTCTATCTATTAAATCTATAGTTCTATAATTCCTACTAAGCATTCCTTAATGCCTCCCACAACACCCCCACACAAAACACTGAAGTTTGGTCGCTGCGTCTTAAAATTCTTCGGGCCTTCCCCAGATTTTCTCATTTTTCTAATCTAGCCACAATGCACATGACCTCTAAGTCTATAACACCTCACTTAACATCTAAACGAAGGAGCAGAACAGCTCAAACCAAACCATTCCAGAAGCAGGTCACAGCCCCTTCCCCCTCACGTATGGGAAAGACTCCCCAACCTCCAGCAAGGCCAAAACTCTGGCTTTGGATGTGGCTTCCAGGAAGGTCCCGAGGCTTGGGGCCTATTTGTGGGGTATGGGACATAGCCCTTCAGGGATGAACAAATGAGGGGCCCCACATGGAAGGTTCTAGGGAGGGAGGGGTTGTGCTGCTGCTGTCTACTTTTCATTTCTTCTCTCTGGCTCTTGGCCAGTCTTAATGAGCAAATTCTGTACAAAGAACACATTGTCTCCTGCAGCAAAATCCAGTCTCCTCTCTTGATGGCAGGCTACTTACCCTTCTTTCATACATTGCACAAAACCCCTTCAAAAGCCTTGAAAACTCCACTAGCAATTACGCCGTAATTGTGCAGCAATCGGAGCAGATGATTAAGAATGGGTTCTCCTCGGGTACCCTGCTGCTTCACTTGCACAAAGACCTGACGTGTACTTCTTGTAACAGTACATTTACACACGCCCCCCCACCCCTCCAGGAGAAGCTTGACGCTGCCAAGTGTGGCATGTCACCACCCCCTCCCCTCCCCTCTTGGTGTGGCTCCCCTGACCTTTCAGACAAGATGAGTTCTCTCACAAAGGATCACAGGACTCAGAGCTAGCAGACCTTCAATAAATATCTAGTTTAGTCTTTTCCCTTTAGAAATGAGGAAAGGTCAAGAATGTGATTCACTCAAGGTTACGTAGGCACAACTGGAATCTGAAGCCAGATCCTGTCTCCAAAGCAAGGCATCTGTCTATGTAAACATGTCCATGCCCCCATCCATTCACTGCTTTTTGGTCCTGCATTCTAGTGATTTTACCAGTGTGAGGAGCTACCAAGAGGGCAGCTCCTTCTCCCAATGGAGATCCGGCAATTCTTTCATGTTTTATAATCACAGCCAGTAGTCTGGGGCGTGGGGAGTTAAATGATGTGTCTTTTGTCATACAGCATTACATGTCAAAGGCAAGACTTAGACCTGGATCTGACACCCAAGCTGCCCTGCTCCCACCAAGCAACACTGTTAATACAGACATGGGCCTATGCATACGTCTATTTCCACAGTGAGAAATACGTTTGCACTACTTAAACATTTAATTTAATCTAGAATTTGTAAACTTGGTGAAACTAGTCATTTTTATATGAAGAAATGACATTTTCTTTATAAAAGACAAAGCCAGAGACTCCTCTCTGAGTTTCCCTCCACGCAACTTCCCAACTGCCAGCTACAGGTCTTGTCTTTATAATGGCTCATCTTGGTTGGATCCTGGTCCTCCCTCCTGCCTTTTTGGCTCAGAGGGCAGGAAAGCCAGCAGCATGCCAGGCTGCCAATTGTGCTCTGCCTTCCTGTCCTTGATTCACAAAAGGTCTCAATAAAGAGTCTAGTCTCTGCCTTCCTAGGCCTTGAATTCTGGAAGGACCTCACTTAAATTCAGAAAGGTCATTAGGCTTCAAGCAGAACATAAAGGCTACCACTTTATGTGATCAAGGGCAGGGGAAAGTGAGAGAAGCAGGGAAGCGTGGACTAGGTCCTGTTCCCCAACAGGGACCACAGGCTTCCACAGAACTCAAGCCCTATTACAAAGTCTCCACTGCGGTTCTCTTTAACCAGTTTTTCCAGTGCTACTTCAATGCTGGTTTTGTAGTTCTTTGTGCTCAAAACCAAACAAAAATATCAAACTCTAAACCAGATAAACAAATAACAGTACTCATTTTTACCCAGGTATATCGCATCAGGAAATCCCTGCATCCAAAGACAAACAAAAGGTTGGAGATGGGTCCTTCCTGCAGGGGCTGAATTGGCTACCTGAAACCTAGGGCACCAGCAGGAAGACACTTCAAGCCACCAAAGTGGAGAAGAAAAAACTACATACATCATTAGAACAGGGGGTTGCCTTGAAGAGATCCAAGTGGCATGCCTAACAAACAACACTTTACAGACTTTATGACACGTGCCTACTAGAATCAGGATGGGAAGGAACTAGGTGCTGAGATGTCCACATAAAGAGGCCTCAAAATAGGAAGTTCAGAACAGCGAATTTCCAGGTCGTTAGTCCTGAAAAAATGTCGGCATGTTTCAAGTCCCCCAAATGGTCTTCCAAAATCCAGTGTGTCAGGTGCTGCTCTTTGGATCATGTATCCTGTGAATGCAGGCATCAGGCAGCTTTTTGCTTGGCTCTGGGGAGAATGTCACTGTCTTAACACAGCAACAGCCCCCGAAGTCCCTTCCTTTCTAGACACACTGGCACAGAAAGGGAGCTCCAGATCAGGACTGTCTCTGCTCTGCTCTCTAACATGTGCTATGTGACAAGAGGAATGTGAAATTCATTTGTATCGAAGATGAGGGGCCTTCTGGGAGGGTTTGGGTCCCTGTCAGCTTTATGTAGCAGCTTGAAGAGACCGGTTCCAATGTTCATTGGGATTCCCATGATAATGCACTCAGAAACACCTGAAACAAGCAAGGGTAGAGGTTAAAATAATGGATCTGACCTGTTAGATTTTAGGGCATATTCTACAAGGCATTCGTAAGTAAACCAAGCTCTATGAAAACAAGATTCCAGTTACAAGAGGATGTTAGATGTTGAAGGGGGCCTCAGAAATCACCATCTTCATCTCCTTTAGAAAGCTGAAGCCCACAATGTCAGTGAATTGGCCAAGGTCACCCAGTGTGCCACTGACAGAGCTGGGACTAGAACCCACACCTTCTGTTCTCTGTCCAGTGCTCTTAAAAATGAAATGGAAGCAAGGACAAATTCCATCTGTTACACAGGAAGCAGTCACTAGGATACTTTAATGGGGTTGAAAACCAAGGGAGAGCACCAAGAAGTACTTCAGTCACTTGTAATGCATCCACACTCTGTCCTGATCTGGCCTAGAAAGCCTCCACATATTATATTCAAGATATGCCTGGGCTCAGGTGACAGTGGGAGCCTTTGGGGTCAGTCTGGTTCTGCCCCACAGACTTGGCTATTTGCTTGCAATTGAGAAAGACCAGAAAGTTCTGCTCTTCCATCTGTGTCCAAATTAGATGGCACCCACCACACCAATGGCAATCAGCAGGGCTCTTGCCTTTGAGATCATTAAATTCAGTCAACAAAAATATCTTATAAACATTTTCAAGAGAAAATTTGCTTGTAGTACATTGCTGTTTTAACCAGGACCCTTTGATGGAAATAAATACCCAGGGATCTTGAAGCAGATGGGTTCTGGAGCCAATGAGAACAATCCTTAGACAAGCCCAATGGGCACTTTCCTAATTAAAGTTGTGCACAGGAACAGGCTCTGGTACCTAGGGGCCACATGACCTTGGCAAATCAGTTAATTTCTCTAAGACTGTAAATTATAAAGCAGGCTGATAAGCACTGATAGAGGGGTTCTTCACACACCAAAGAAATGACAAGTCTGGTCCACAAAGAAATGAAGAGGTGGTTTACAAGTTATCATTTCTAATTCCAAACCCTCTACTCAGGGAAAATGTTTGACCCTTCTGTCTCAGTTTTGTCATTTTAAAATGCTGACCTAGTTGTCACTTGGTTATTTTACTGTCAGCACTAATATTTAGATAAACAGCCATTAAGAACATAATATTACTCTGACAATGATTTTTGGCTTATTTAAAAAACAAAACAAACAAAAAACCAATCCACAAAAACCTCACTAGACAGATGTGCCAAAGGGTCCTGTCTCAGTCCCTCTCATTATTCTTTTCCTCACAATTTCCCCCCAAATTGATGTCTCTGGAGAGTCACACTGGTAGTCCAATACGACTCCTCTGGGTCATAATTTTAAGAGTTACAAAAGTTTCTATAAATCTATTGCCTGACTTTTTCTCAGTCTGGCCTCAATTCTTTTGAGGTACAGACTCTAAGCACTTTTCAATAAATAATTTTTTATTAGCTCTTCTTGTTTTTCAGATGTGGATGACTCTTTATGACCGTATGGATCATAGCCCACCAATACTACCCATGGGGTTTTCTTGGCAAAGATATCTGTGTGGGTGGCCATTTCATTCTCCAGCGGAATAAAGTAAACAGAGGTTGAGAACTCTGTTCAGGGTCACACAGCTAGTAAACATATGAGGGTGGATTTGAACTCAGGTCTTTCTTACTGCAGTCCTAGTGCTCTATCTGCTATGCCACTTAGCCACCTCCTTTAACAGCTCTTACCTTCAAAGACAAAAGGGTGGAGGTGGGGAACCAATCAGGCTTTGGGGGCCCAAAAGACTAACCAATTCCAATTTTAAGGTCTGTGGCTCTGACCTTTTAATAATTTCTCCCCGAGGTTAATGAGGCAACTGAAAAGTACTGCTTGATGTGAAGAATATTAGAAAAGAAAGCACCTAACAGCACTTTCTAAAATACCTACCACAAACAGAATCCTTCTGCCCAAAGTAGGCCGCATCAAAGAGATGGTCAGCAGTCTTTTCAAAGGAAGCCAGCATCAGCACACTTTCTTTCATTTTGGCTAGGCCAAACCTAGTAATGCCCAGAACTTCACCCTACAGGGCAGGAGATGGGAATCAGAGTTCCAGGATTTTCAATCCCTATACAAACACTTAATGACAAACCATCTCTTTATTACTTGCTCCAATAAAACAAGACAAAACAGTCAGAAGCAACTTGGAAACAAATTTACAGTTCAGCCTAAGATGTGTTTTTCTGCTGAAAAATAGAACAGAATAGAAAAGTTCTTTACTGAAAGAGAACAAGGACTGGGAGAGTTCAATTGCCTAGCTGAAATGAAATAAAGGCCAAGTTCTGCATAGGGGCAGAGTCACAATCAAGCTTTCAAAGCAGAATCTTTTGCAAAGACCATGTTATAGACCAGGCCCGCACCTCCCTGTAGAACAGCCACAGGGCATTTTGTTTTAAAGGTAAAGGGAAAAGTGTGACTGTCAGTAACCCCTGTAACCTCTATACCATTCATAAAATGCAGGGGGATCCAGCATTCCAGCAACACTTAAATCAATTAGGTTCAATACAAGCACATGATACACACAAGGCCTTTGCTAGAAGTTCAGGATACAAAGGTGAAAATCAACCCAGTTCCTGTCCTCAAGATTATAACAGACTATCTGAAAAAGCATGTTGTTTCCTACTATTTCCACAGCTCATTCTTCCTCTGGAACAGTAAAATTGTATCAATATAATGAAGGTGATCTTTGGTTTCTAGGTTGATGTGATACCACATTCTCAACAGTGGTCCACAGGGTGATCTGTGAAACCCCTACAAAGCCTCTGTCAATTGGAGAAAATAGCAGGCTAAAAGGACTTTCTTACAAACCTTGTATGTCATGAGATCTGAAAGCAGCATGACATGCCTCCTATCAATGCTCATGCCGTGGTTAACCATGGTGTACTGGATCTCATTAATAATAGTTGACCGAGCAGCTTCAATGCCCAGGGTTTTCTCTACCTGAGGAAGGTCAAAGATGAAGAAAGTCGTGAGCCCATTTCTGTACAATGACTGTACTTCTGAAACAGAACATAGAAGTTGGCAGCCAGCTTAGTCCAACTCTACCTAAAAGTATGCTTCACTCTGACAATGGGATGACAAGCTCAGGGAAGAAGCTCTACCTAAATATTCGTTGCAATGGAAACTCATACCCTCACAGTCTTGCACGGCTTTGACTATTAGAAAACACTGGGCAAAAGCCTGCTTTTCGTCATTTCTGCTCAGCCTTCTGAGACCCAGCAGAATTCTAACATCTCTTTCACAAGACAGTCATTCAAATACTTGAAGGTGCCTTCTAATGCCTCCAGCAAAGGCTTCCATATGTCCTACAGCCAACGAGTCTCAGTTTGTTAAATTGATCTTCATGTGACTGAGCTGTTAATTCCCTGCACCACTGTTTGTCCTCCGTGAACACATTCCAGCTTGCCAGTGTCCCTTCCCAAACATGAGTTCCAAATCTTAAGATTCTATGTGGCACCAGTCCACAGGTGGTCTGGCCAAATTGTGGCCTAACTTAAAAATAAGCACTTTGTCCTCTGTTGACCTAATTCCAGTAAGTATTAATCACCAGTGCAGACAGAGCAGACACCAGCATGTGGAAGATTACAGGATGAGGCAGACAAGGGTGACGATGGAGACAGGATGTGAGAGGCTGGAGACAGCACCTACGTGGCTGAGCTCATAGATGCTGCCAAGCACAAAAGGTGCACACACACAGCCAAGCCAAGAAGGCAGAGATGAAGACCGGTGAGTCCCTGCGAATGGCATGTGCGAGGCACCCTCTGATGGAGTGGGGCAGCTACGACATGCTGAGCAATGAGAAACTGCATGTACCTCGTATGTATTATTGGAAGTTGTCTTGGTGCCTTGGACACCATGAGTTGCCATGACAGCCCTGAGATTGTCGCCTTCCACCAGCAGCTTGTACTTCTCCTTTCCACTCTGCTCATCAATATGTATCACGGCTCTTGCCACCTCTGGGATACCTTGTACTACAACCTGCACGAAGACAGAAGAGAGGGGCCAAGACACCTTTCAGGCTGCCGGCTCAAAAATGTGCCTAGCAGACAGAACAATTTGGGCCCTCACCCAGGGAGCTTTTCTGCCCTTACAGTGTGTTCCTTCAACAACTGAGGAGCTGCAGGGCAAGGAAAGGCCTCAGTGCTGGGGGGAGGAGTCTCACCTTTGGCAGATCTTCTTTCAGAAACTGCAGCACATAGTACATGGAGCTCTTGCTATTCTCTCGTGGGGTAACACAGAGCACAGCCTCCCCATGAACAGCCACATCTCCAGGCTTCACTCGGAGTTTTGATGTGCAAATGGAGTAACGCACAGTTTCAGCATTCACCTAGGACACAGAACATAAGAATTGGATAACAATAAAGTCCTAACAGCATCCTTCACACCAAGAGGAACAGCTGTAGCTTTGGCAAACAGGCTCTATGGCTCCAGTTCATTCATCCTGTTAGAGTCAATAAAACTATCAGTACTAACTGCTGGCTACTTGAGGAATCCCCAAACCCCATATGACCCAAGAGGGCAACCTCTTCTCTTTCATGTGGCATATCTGAGCTGCTAAGAGTCATACTGTCAAACTGACTTTTACTTCCTCTCCCTACCCTATGTGGCAAGCAGAAAGAGAAATAAAGAAGACAAGAGCTGGGATAATTCACAGATTTGATAACTGGCTACTGTAATGTTCAACAATCATTTATTGAACATCTGCTACCTAATGAAGTATGGCAGATTGAGGGATGGCCCCTAAGCTAAGAAGTCTGGGAGGCTTCAGGTTCCACCTCAGACACAAGGGCTGTGACCCTGGGCCACCTTCTTTGTGCTCTCTGGGGAGCAGGTGCTATCCTGCAGTAACAAGAGGATTTCTCTCTTAGTACTATAGGAGATGGTTTATGGGAGAAGGTAAGTGCCCCAATGCTCTCCTCTAAGCCATCCTCTACACTGGCCTTGGGTGCAGATAGGACCCTAACATTCTCCTACTCAACAGAGGCCAGCAGCTCCCTATGGCCCCTGGGATAAACTCTACTCCTCTGTCAGGCCTTTCCAGCCTCAACAGACACTACACTGTCCTGTGTGGCCCAGTCAGTCTTCTCCTTGCTCCTCACACCTGCACTTGCCTCCTGACTAAGCCCTCTGCTCAGAATGGAACTATTCCTCTATGGAATGGATCTATGCCTCTCCTCCTTCCAGATGGAGCTCAGGCACCACCCTTCTTCCTCAACTCCCTATATGCTAGCATCCTTCCTCCCTAGTGTTTAATCTATATACACTTAGATCTCTCCTCACTGTCTCTCCCATTAGGATATAAATTG
Source organism: Bettongia penicillata ogilbyi (assembly GCA_023548195.1). Classification (NCBI taxonomy): domain Eukaryota; kingdom Metazoa; phylum Chordata; class Mammalia; order Diprotodontia; family Potoroidae; genus Bettongia; species Bettongia penicillata. The sequence goes on from JAJHZJ010000027.1 coordinate 14,673,511, forward strand.
TCTGAGGAAAGAGACAGTCTCTCTTATTATCTTTGCATCAGCACAATGCCTGGTACAGGTATGAATAAAAGCCTGTGGACTGATTTTAGACAAACTGAGTCTAAATGGCTATGGGGCATGAAGGATGCGACACTGACCAAGCAGCTGGTGTGTGAATGGAATTCTGGGGAGATTAAGGCCAGAAGTCATTTGCACAGATATCACACTTGAGTGAATCCAAAGGAGTTGAGGAGATCTTCAAGAGGAAGTGTAAAGAGAAAAGACAAAATGACTCAGACTGGAGCCAGAGTCATGCCCACACAAAGGAAAGTGCATGGCGAGATGGTGATTCAGCAATGGAGACTGAGAGGCTACACTCAGGAAGAGAGGAAGAGAAGCAGGAGAAGACAGTGTAATAAAAGCCCAGGGCAAAGAATGTCTAGGAAGGGTGGCCCACAGAATCAGAAAGCAGAGAGCTCAAGGAAGAAGAGGACTGAAAAGAGGCCACTAGGGTGGGCTATTAAGAGACTGCCAATCATCCTGGCAGAGAGGAACATCAAGGGCAGGGGGGGGAGGACAGGAAGGGAAGGCAGCAGGGGCAGTCCTCCTTTCTGGAGGTTTGTCAGTGAAGAGGAAAACAATGGATGAAGTGAAGATGTAAGGATGGAGAAGAGCAGTGGGGACAAGAACTTGGGGGGAGGGTAAGAGTGAAGGTAAGGGCAGAGTTGTAAGCAGTGCAGGGGAAGGAAGAGGAGCACTTCTTCCTCTTCAGAGTCAGAAGTAAAGCCACAGAAGCTTCTGTAGAGACGAGGGATCTTATGGAACAAGACATCTGCTGAGAGAGAAAGGGTAAGGGAGGAAAGGGGAGGGACAGATGCTGGGGGAGGGGACAGGCTTAATCAATGAAAACGACAAGTTTATCAGGCAGCGTCAGATCATCTGAGACTGGATGAGAGGAATCTGGAATGTCACTGTGGCTATGTGACTCCCTCCATTGGGCACTGGCAAACAGCTGTGAAGAATGATAGGACAAGCAGACTAAAAGTTCAAGAGAGAACTATACACAGCTGATCTGGAAAACTCTGGAGTCAAAACAGTGAAAAAAGAAAACAGGCTTGAGCAGAGCAGAAGTGAAATAACAGGAGAACAGGCAGAGATGGAGAAACTGAGGTTGCAGCAAGAATCAGGTTTAAAGAATGCCTCAGGACAGAAGCTATGACCACTCCTGTAGGTGAATGAGTCAGAGGGAAGCGCAGGCCATGAGTGGCACAGGATATATGAAGGAATAACAACATGTATATCCGTTGCCTAAGTACTGAGGCGGGCTGAGCTGAACAAAAAATTTTATGAACCATGAAAGCACTCCTTAAGAAAGGAGGGAGAGTGAGCCATGGAAGGCACCTCCAAGGACACTTATATCTGAATCCTACTGGCAAAGAGAGGTCTACAGCATGGAATCTCTGATAATTTCCCTATTACCACCACCAGCAATATCAACTCACTACTTTCAGGACTACTACATACTTTTAGAATAAGAGAATGGGAAGGTAAAAAATCTATTTCATCAGAAGCAAAAACAAGATGTCTGTAAGTTTCAGAGTATGTCCTATTGATGGAACTTGCCTTCTAAATTATCCAGACCAAATGAGTTTTTCTTCTGATTTATCATGAACAGATGATACCTAATTTGACCCTTGCAACAACACTGGGAGGCCATGCTACTACCCCCTTTTACAGTTTAGGAAACTGAGATTTTAGTGACTTCCCCAGGATCACATAGGTACTAAGTGTTCTGACACTAGCCTTGGGGCTAGATCTGAACTTTGATGTTCTTCCTGAGTCCAGACCCAGTGCTCCATTCGCTGGACCACCTTGCTCTCTCTTGGATAGGGTTTCAACTTAAGCGTCTTGATTCCAAGTCCAGGGCACTATCTGTTTTCCCCCTTTTACCCAACCTCAATTCTGGCCAAGATGGCCTATTCAGACCTGCAGCACATACCCTCCTCCACCTTGGTTCACAGAGCTTTGCTTCTCTCAGGGCTCAGACCAGGACCACCTCCTTCACCAGGCTGGCCACCCCCACCCCTCTCCGCCCCTCCAGTGTTGGTGTTCTCTCCTTCTTGAAATATATTGTACATTCTTGAGCACAGGCTGTGAACGGGACCTCCCAGGGGACTACCTGGTCCTTGTCTTTGCTCTGGAACCTGGGAAGGGAACCATTTAAGTCGCTTGGAGCTCTGTGAGGAAAGGTTTACCTCTAATCTCAGAAGTCTAATGCGTTCCAACGACAGCTTGACAAGAATAAAACAGTCATCAGGGAGAAAGACTTCTTCGATGTACTCAGAAATCTGCAGCATCAAAAGAGCACAACATTAGCACAGCCTACAAAAGGTAATTTAGAAGATGTCCTTGCTCCTTTTTAAGGTAGCACATGAGGGTGAGAGTATGAACTGCAGAGGCTCCCAGGCTCCTTGGTAACAGCAGAAATGCATCAGCACGACAGAGACTGTCTTCTTACCTCTCCCAACAGAGTCTTCTCAATCCGTCCTTTCACAAGACGGGCGTAGTCGGCATCATCATCCTTGTCTAACTGGGCTGTGATAATTGGAGTGCTACAGAAGTGCAGAGAAATATCATTTGATGATTAAGAGCGAGCTGGCCTTGTTTTCTGTATCTGCTACTTTAAAGTGCAGAGTGCACTCAGCCTCCAGAAGTCAGACCAGGTAAGGACAAGTGGAAAGCTGTGAGCCCTCCTTCACCACACAGGCACCTAGTGCTCAGGCAGGACTCCATCAGGAGCTGCAGCAGGCTGGGGGTGAAGACACACAACACAGCTGTCTGTCTCTGTGATCCTTCCCTACCTCTCACATGGTCGGGGGCCTTGGAGAATCCCTGCTCTGAGGCACAAGGGTCAGCACGCTGTGCTCTCTTCTGCAGAATCTGCTTTTCACCCAGTGGGTGTAAGAAGAATGGAAACTGAAAGACTCCTTCTGGAAACAGAGTTCCTTTGAGGAGCACTCCTTGAGTGGCTACCATGTTTTTTTCCTACTGTATTTTGATACCACTGGCAACTGGCAGATGATCACAGGATCACAGATTTAAAGGAGCCTTAGGGATGGTGGAGTGCAACCTGTTCATTTTACAGATGAAATAACTGAGGCCCATGAGGTTCAGTGATCTAACCAAGGTCACACAGCTGGCAGGTCAGGTATACTCCCAGAGCAAGAAAGTGTGAGAGCCATGAGTGAGGGTGACAGCCTGGACCCTGCTGTGGCCAAGCCAGAAGACACATACTAGGAGGCTCTGTGGGTCTGCAAGGCCCATGGGAGGTATGATCACTCCCTGGTGCCACCTCTAGTATAAGACAGGACCTAACGGGGTTTGGCATTTCTCTGAAAGACCAGGAAAAGGTAATGATGTCCCCTCCAGATGTTATTTATTCACATTCTCTTGGTTTCTTATGTGTGTGGTGTTATGAAAACTGGGGATGAGGGCACATAAATTCTTAATCTTTAGTCAAATAAGACTGTGTAAATATGAAGAATAAAAGCAAGAGTAGCACCTGATGGCCTTGGAGGCATTGATGATTTCTTTGATGCGGGGCACACCCAGAGTGATGTTCATGGAGGCAACACCTGCAAAGTGGAAAGTCTTCAGCGTCATCTGGGTGCCAGGCTCTCCAATGCTCTGAGCACAGAGTGCGCCCACTGCAGAACCAGGTTCCATCTGTGCTCTGAGGAAAAGAGGAAATTCAAAAAATGAAATGCCACTCAAGAAAAGAACAAGCAGTTTTCAAGGCCTCCTGGCAGAGAGGCTCAGATTTGTATCTAAGAGTCAGGAAGGAGACGGCATTAGGCCAGGAGCACCTGCAAAGGAGGAAGAGGCTGGATATATGCAGATATGTGGGGAGATACTGAAATGATGTGGGGCACACTTCTTCCACTGCTCCTGAAACTAAATCTGCTGCACATCATAATCTGTAGCAACTAAAAGAGAGGTTCACACATGAGCCTGGTCATGAGGCTCTGTGGGAATAGCTTTCAGTGTAAAAACATCCACTAATGACAAATCATTTTGGGAAAGTTTCTGGTGGGCAGAGCATGAGTCAGATATATCTCTGTCTCCTCAATGTGGAAAAGAAACACAAAACCACAAAAAACGCAGGTAGGCATCTACCTATCTACCTATTTCCTAGGGAATGGCTGAATAAACTGTGGTAAAGGAATTGAAGGAAATCATGAAATACTCTTACACTATAAAAAATGGCAGACATGAGGAATTCTGGGAAAAAAAGGGAAGATATGTATGAACAGATATGAGGTGAAAAAATAAGAACCAAGGAAAATTATATATACCACGAATATAATGATATAAATAAAAACAACTATAAAATGCAGCTGAACTTGAAGGAAATAAAGGGCTTAATCTTGGTTGCAGAGAACAGATGATGAAATATATTTCTATCCTTTCAGTAGAGGTACTAATACAGAATGATATATATATGCTATTAGACATGTTAACTTTCTTCGTCAGCTTTGCTTAACTTTTTTTGGGGGGGTGTGTGTGAAGATAGTCGAACATGGAGAGGGAGTAGCATATTAAAAAATGATTGTGATGTTTAAAATAGGCATCATTAAACATTTTAAGGAGACCAAATCAAATGACACTAATCTTCATGATAATCTGATGTTTATTTCTTAAAATTTCAATTTAAAATATTTTCTTTCTCTCTCACCACTGCAGAAAAAAAAGGAAAATGAAACCCTTAAAACAAATATGAATAGGCAAATAAGACAAATTCTCATACTAGTCAGGTCCAAAAATGTTTCTTTTTCTCCACCTTGAATTCATCTCCTTTTTGTTAGGAGGCAAGTATCATGTCTTGTCACTGATCCTCTGAAAGTGTGGTTAGTTCTAAGAATCAGAGTTAAGTCTTACAAGGTTGTTTTGCCTTTACAATATTATTTTTAATGTACAAATTATTCTTCTGGCTCTTCTCATTTTACTCTTCATCAGTTCATAGGAGGTGTCCAAGGTTTCTCCAAAATCATCTTTCTTAATTTTTTACAACATCACAACAGTATTCCATTACATTCATATGTCACAATGCATTCCGCTATTTCCCAGTTGATGGGCAACCCCTTAGTTTCACAGAGATTATAAAAGTTGTGATATAAATATTTTTATGTATATAAAATGTCCTTGATTTTTAAATAATTTATATTGATATATTTTGTTTCACTACATCATGCAATTGCCTGTATACTATGATTAAATCAACTATTTCACAAAAGATAGGAATTATAGATCTTTCATCTCTAAATATCCAACCTATGGAGAAGCCTAATGAAGCCCTAAGATTATGATTAAGATATTGGATAACAGTATCAGAATTTAAAAAGACCCTGGCAAGTAAGGATGAAGGGCTCAATCTAATAATATGAAATTTAGTAGGAAAAATTTTAAGTACTATGCTTAGGTTAAAATAATTTTTATAAGTACAAAATTGTTTAGGCAATGATTAGATAGCTCAACTGGAAATAAAAAAGATTTTGTGGGTTTTGTGGGCTTAGAACTAGATGTAAACCAGCACTCAAAAAAGTTGGTGGGACTTAAGCTAATAGTCAGGACACAAGTGTCCAGAATGAGTGAGGTGACTGTTTCATTATACTCTTACCCTGCTTAGTTAATCAATCAATCCACATGCATATAGTAAACACTTACCATGCCAGGCACTGTGTTAGGGCCTGGTGATATGAACATAAAGAATGAAAAATACATGCTGATCTATTTTTATATCCTAATAGAGATGAGTACATATAAAAATATGCTATATAAATACAAACTACAAATACATGAAAAGTGACTAAGTATCAAATAGTATGGGAAGCTGTCTGAGCTGCATCTTACAGGAAGAGAGAGAGAGAAGAAGAGGATGAGGGTCATATGGAGGGGACGGCCAGGTCAGGGGTGTGGAGTCAGTACACATAGTCTCGTGCATGAGGAAAAGAGAGATGGCCAATTTGGCTGGAATGAAGAATGCAGGAGAGAGAGTAAATAGTTAATGAGGCAGGAAATATAGATATGGGTCATGTTGTATAGGGATTTAAAATGTAAATAGAAAAATGGAGTGGGGGGGAGAATAGCTGCAGTCAGGAGGTATGGTATAGATCAGAGGTATCAAAAATGCAGCCTGAACCAGATTAAAATATAGTTTCTTCTCATTTGAATGTGATCTTTTTTTTAAAAAAAGAAACATATCAACATGTATAGTTTTTCCAAGTCCCTCTGTGGCCCACAGGGGTCCCTAGGTACAGGGTAGCAGCCCTGTTTCTAGCTGAGCTTGATATCCCTGACCTAGATGGTGATCCAGTCAAAGACAGGAGGGGAACCAGAAGAGAGGAGTGTCGTGGAAACCCAGAGAAGAGTGTGTACGGTGAGAGGGGGTCAGCAGTGTCTAGGGCAACAGATAGCATGAGAAGGATGAGGACTGACTGGTAACTCAGAGAGGGTGCATGCCAGACTCCATCTCGGGCATCACGTTCAGTTCTTGTGGCCAGCTCTGAGGAATGACAATGCTAAGCTGAAGGGCATCCAAAGAAGCTCATCAAGCTGGGGAAAGGAATGTTTCATATCTGGCAAATGATCAATCAGTGAAGTGCTGATTACTACGTGCTCACTAAGTGCCAGGCACTATGTGGAGTGCTGGGGATATAAAAAATAAAAAAGCAAAAACAATTGCCACTGTGGAGAAGATGACATTTGTATTAATGAGGAAGACAGCATACACAAATCAGATGATTCAAGAGGAAAAAGGGGAAGGGGAGAAGTTGGGGGGGGGGGCAGAGAGAAAGGAGAAAAGAAGTGGATGAGTCTGAAAGGAAGGCAGAGATTCAGAGTTGGAGACTGGAAGGATGAGCATTCAGACTTCAGGATGCCAGGAGATGGTGCTAAAGACAGAAGGCCCATACTGCCATACAGCAAGGACCAGGTTGTGAGGAACTTGACTGGTTGAAGAAAGAAAGAAAGAGAGAGAGAGTGTGTGACAGGGGGCGGTGGGGTTTGCACACAAGCCCTGTGTTTAAGTACTTCAAAAGGCTGTAACGTGGAAGGCTCAGACCACTTTCTCTTTGTTCCTAGGGACAGAACTCTGACCAATCATGGGGTGTCCTGGGGACCAACTTGGTTTTGTCTAAGGAAAAGCTTTTCCAGGGTTCCAGCTGCATGGCAGGGGAATGACCTTCCTGGGGGAGAAGTCTGCCTTTAACCAAGGATTCAACAATTTTCATGTGTTGCTGCCCTCTCTGAGTTACCAGTCAGTCCTCATCCTTCTCATGCTCTCTGTTGTGCTGGACACTGCTGACCACCCTCTCATCCAACATACTCTTTGTTCTCTGGATTTCCCGGACACTCCTCTCTTGTGGTTGCCCTCATACCTTTGGTTGGATCACCATCTAGGCAAGGGATGCCAATGTCAAGCTCAGCTAGAAACAGGGGCTGCCACCCTGATCCTAGGGACCCCTGAGAGGGTGTAAGGGTGTGTGTGTTTATATATCACACATACATTTCATTATATATATATTTCCTTTTTTTCTTGTTAATACATCAACACATTAAAATCTTACTGGAGACAATCTCAATCAAGTACAGGTTGGACTAGACAGCCTCCAAAGTACAGCCTTTCCTCCAACTCTGAGACCGTGTGGTTCAGCAATGACAACGAATTTCATATTGGCAAGAAAAACTTATCAATGGACATTAAGATGCTTCTAAATTCATTTTGTCCAATCTCATGACAGCACCCATCAGCCTACCTCATGTACTTGTCCCTGCAGGTCTCAAGAAACTTTTCTATCTGGGTTGGAGTGATTCGATCCAACTGGTACAACACACGTGGCTAAAAGAGTACAAATTCAAAGGAGAATATGAGATAGGAGCAGCACACTTAAAAATGATTCACCAAACTGTCTTGACAAGAGTTACCTCTGTCGTTCCATTATCATTGATGCCATATTTATCTCTAGTCTTCTTGATCTTCTCAGAAACAACTTTGATAAATTTTTTTATTTCCTGAAAAATCAGAATAAAATAGTGTGAATAACATGTATCAATAACGTTTTCCACTAATTTGGGAACCTTTTATTTCAGTTTCATTCTGATATACGCTATATAGCTACATATTTAATAAAAAACAAGATTTGAGACACCATTTTTACTACAAAGTAGTTTCCAAAACCACCTTTGCAGGGAGACACTTCAGTATGAGGGGCTGCCCCTCCTTTAGTTCTTCTCCCAGCATTTTCTGTCGTACAGAGGGGATTCTGGACTTTTAGAGGCTATACTATGCTAGAGGAGCAGGAGTTCTGGTAGTGCCTCGAGGCAGAAAATCTACACAGACAGATTCGATGACTGAGGAAAGCCTCCTCAGTGTGTAAACCACAAGGTGACTGAGGAGCTGGGATTTGCCTTGTTAGCAGGAGTAACCACAACTAACTTAAAAACCATAGATTCAAGTACTGACTTAGAGAGGTCATGTTAATCAAAAAAATTTCTTTTTTTTTTTCAAAAAGAAAATCTATCAACTGAAAACCATACTGTCCTGTTTTATGAGCATAACGTCTCACACCGAGTAGGAGCTTATTAATAAGTGCTTGTTGAAATGACTGTCATGTTGCTTTAAACATGTATCTTCTAAGAACTACCATCAACACCTTCTTCCATGTCATAATAGAAACCAATCTGGCTGTGCTGCTAGAAATGTCATTTTTCTTCTAAAAAATTACATACATTATATACTACACACACATATAAATTTTGTTAAATATTTTCCAATGACATTAAATTTTTTTAATCATTTATTTTTAAAAATGTTGAGTTCCAAATTCTCTCCCTGGCTTCTGCCCTTCTTCTACTCCTTGAGAAGTATGATACTGATCATATAAATGAAGTCATGCAAAACATAAGAAATTTAACTTTTCAGATAGTTTGGAAATTTGCCCTAAGAGAAGAAAGTCAAAGCTTTACAACAGTCACCATCTTTTCTGCTTTCCTAGAAGTGTATGTAGGTCAGGCTCATTAGGGGCAATGTTCTGAGCAGAAATTTAGCCATGCAGAAGAACAAACTAAACTCTCTGTCCTGTTAACATTGTTTAACATTCTAAAGTATCTTTTAAGGTGAAAAAAAAAAGGAATTTCACATGGATACCTATGATGGTTATTACTTCCTTCATTCGTCATTAGGGGCTGGCTTTATTAAAAGTCAATTTAAATATCACAAATCCAAAGTGAGCCTGATGCCAACTTCCTCTGCAGGGCTGTAATGCATAAGGTGGGACCCTACCTTTCAGAAAGGCACAATTTTTTTTGAACCCCATATATCACTCATTTCCACAAACAACTCAGAACTGTAGAAAGGCTCCTATTAATCACTATTAAACAAATTTAAAGTTAGTGCACTTGCTAATCAGAGTAAAACTTCAGAAGAACAAAAAAAAGCTAAGCCTTTACTCTTGAACTAGGCTTAATTATTCTAATTGGACTACAAACTGGAACAAGGCAAATATCTGGCTTTTCTTCGAATTCAACAGGTTTTTTCCCCCAGTGATGTCATCAGGAAGCTCTGATACTGATGACCTCCCCGTGGGGTGGTCTTTGCACCAAGTACCCTTAATAGGATAGGAGAAGCCTTTTCCCCAGTTTCCTGAAAGTCTCTCTATGTTCCGAATGGTAGCTGTGTGCCCATGATGATTCTACCTCTTGGAGGTTAGGGGAGGGCTGGAAACAAGAAGTAAGGTAAAATGGAGCATGTTTTATTTCACCCATAAAGAACCAGAGCACAGCTGCTGTACTTTCAACATGAAGGGCTTTGACAACAGAAATAGTCTTTCAGTGGCTTCCTGAGTGGACAAGTTACCAGGAGCAAATTCCTCTAGAGAAAGAAGTTTGGGATCTGTGCAATGGAACCATAAACAGGCTAGTTGGGGTAGCTACATCAGCTTCACGACTTGGCGGTTATCAAAGGACACCAGCCTGGCACCTACATAGGTGCCGCTGTCTCTAGGTTCACATAAAAAGTTCTGCCTTGCTCAGGGTTGCTGACTGTACCACCACAGGAGTACCAGTACAAGACTGGAAGACTCCTCATCAAGTGGGTAAGAAATGGCCTGACTGGCAACCCTTGGAAACAATGAACTCCACATTATCTTTTAACAGATAATCTCACCTCTCCTTTCTAACCAAGATGAAAGGGCAAGACAAGAAGTCAAATTTCCCAGAATCCAAAGCATAAAAAACAGAGAAATCAAGTAAATCTCAATTACCTGTAAATAAGTATAACTTCCAAGTTAACATGGTTATGTGCACAAGCCACAAAGCATGCTAATGGCATTACCTCACTTGTGCACAATAACCTGTGGTTAATGTCTTCAAGGACAAACAGAAAAAAGTAAACAGAAAGATGAAAGAAACACATGTGATGGTGTAACTATAGTTTGCAAGTCTGAACTAGATCCACTAGAAAAAGGCTAGGATGTGTTCTTGGTTTTACATGCCTTAAAGTTCACTCGAGCATCCTCTCTCCCTCTACCCTATAACTTGTCAATGAAATCAAAAGGAGAGAGTGTGGTCTTAACCAAAACAATGTCCATTAAGATTTGATACTGTGTACATTCTTAATTTATAGAGGGGTATGATTTTTTTGCCTGCTAGTTCCACATTATTATTTGAGCTGCATATGAGGTAAGAAAAGCTCTTTACAAGAAGATCCTTGCTACTTTATGCCCTGGAGCATATTATCAATGTGATAAGAAGAGAAGGAAGTGACAAGGGCAGTTCGACGAAATTCAGTCTTTCCTTATTTTGGACAGCTCAGAGAGAACCTCAAAGTAACATCTCCCTATGTATAGGTGAGACCCAGAAAAATGAGGCTACCCAATGTTATGAATCTGTAACATTGTCATAAAGACAGTTATGCCTTAAGGAGGGGCCTACACGTTCTTTTGGATGTAGAATCACTAAAAGTAGAATAATAAGAAAAGCAGAAGGGAAGATTCGAGAGGCTTCAAAAATTACTTATTTTACTTGCAGCATTTTTCTCCGTTCAATAAATGAAATAAAGCAAGAGTACCTATAGCTCAAGCAAAAGGCATAACCCCAAAATGGCAAAAAATAACTCATGATGGGTAAAAAAAGTGCCCAGATAAAAAAACACACTCATGAATACTTGACAAAGGAACGTAAAAAAAAAAAAACCCACTACAAAATCTACTGATTAGTTAATTCTCAACCAAAAAATTTCCTGAATGACAATCATGTTTGGGGAAACCTTAGCATTGCATTTACCTGAAGAAAGCTGTCCTGGCAGCAGAGGAACTCATTTCTCTTCATGATTGATTCAGTTGTTAGCACCAATTCATTTTTACTGAGGGCTGGCTCACTCTGACATGGGAAGACTGCCTCAATATTAAAACGGAAGAAGACAGAAATAGTATTAAATGAAAGAAAATTTAGTAAAGAAACAAGGAAATTAGCCAACCAACACATACAGATCTAAAACCCATCTAGTCCCTCAATGCTAAACACACAAAAAGAAAATGGGACTATTTTTTGGCTACTATCTTTCTATAAATCGCCCATGGTTCTGCAGTTGAATTGAACACTATGGTATCGAACATAGATAAAATTTCTGGTTTTCACAAAATCTAAACTCATGCCCCAGGAGAGGGCAACAGAACACTGTCAAAGAATGAAGAAGAAGGCTAGGGTCTTCCCCTAGCTGCTGCTTGCTCTAAGTTGGCATCTGCATGTAAAAGCTGCACTCTTACTTTAACCCCAGCTGTGAATCCAGAAGACAAGTTAAATCTTACTTTGATGTTATCAAGCACTCTTTTAAACTCCAAGGGCTCATCTTTTCCCTCCATGGCTGCAGGATCCAAGCCGTCGCCACCATAAATAAACTGGATAATATCACCAGTTGAGCTTCGGACAGTAAGGTCATACTGTGAGCAGAGATCTTCAAGAGATTTCACAAGCCTTCTCTAAGGAAAGGATGAAGAAGAAACAAAATCAAGGCTGTTGTGAAAGGAATATGTTCATAAAGTAAATTTATTCAAACTTTCACAATGCTCCAATCACATAACCATTCAGGATAAACAGGCTGTCCTAGTCAAATCCATTCCCCAACCCCATCAAATTAGAGCAAAAAAAGAAGTTCTCATGACAGATGTGTTGGGATTTCAGATACACCACAACCTATAGTACTCTCTGTATTTGCAAAGGTGTGCAGAGATGACATACTTCAGAATGCACACTATTTAAATCCAGTGTTCTGAGTCTGCTCTTAGTCTTCATTTTCCTAAGGTTTACATTAATACATTGGCTTTGCATTTAAAAAAAGAAATTTGGATCAGACTTCCTGTAGGCTTCTATGAGCACTACTGAGGACTGGGATTCATGTCCCTTATTAGGACAGAAAGAAAAGGAGAGCAGGGATAGCCTTGTATTTGGACCACTACAAAGCAACTCTTTCCAGGAAACTTCAGATTAAAAATAAACATCTCACAGCAGAACTCATTTGTTGTACAACGACACATTGCTCTGGGAATTTTATCTTTTCCACGTCAAAAAGGAAAAGATAAAAATCCAAAAACGTATTAAAGTAACAGTAACAAACACTTCACTTCCTCAGAGTTCTGTCAAATTTGACTTGCACAAAAACAAGAAACAATTTCTTGTTAGAAAATGATTTTTCGTGGCATGACCACGCAATGGAATACAACTAAGCTCTAAGAAGTAAGGAATACTACTGACGTATGGGAAACAATCGTAACAGGAAGCACAAAAAAGCACTGGAACAGAGCGATGGCAATGACAAGGACCAAGCTCTGTCCCCCAGAGAACTCACAGTAAGGACTTGTTCTGGGATTCTTTGCAGAGGTGGAACACAGATCATGTCAGACCCTTTCTAGGTAAGTCAAGCTGAATTACTTTTTTGCCTCCACCTCTAACTCTTCCCTCCTTTAATCCTTTGTTAGAAAGGGGAGGAGGTCAGGGTGTGAGGATTTTCTGAAATGTCAGCAAAAATTATCCATGTGAATGCATAAATTCAAGTCAACAGGATTTAAGGTTATGGTTCTATCACTAAACACATGAAGCTCAGATTTGGCCTTAACGTTCCAGGTCTCCTAGTCAGTTGGTTTGTTAGGACACACAGCATGGCCTGCACAGCTGTCCAGTCCTCCCAGGAGAAGTCTACCACTCTGGAATGGTCCACATTCTAGAGGGTGCCCACACAGCCTACAGCCCAAGCTACTCATTTAGTGGCCTGAGAGGGGAAGGATCTGTCTGTAGCTGGCCACGTGCTAGATCTACTGTCAGGTCACTGCCTGATCCTCATCAGATCAGTCTGGATGAAAGAGTAAGAATTAGAGCACCTACCTTGCTAAAAGATTTTCTTTTTGCCAGGACTAGGTCAATTACAGCACACATATAAAACATGTAAATGCATGAGGGACTTGCACTTCTCCAGTTACCTGCATATACCCTGTCTCAGCCGTCTTGACAGCCGTGTCAACCAGCCCTTCCCTGCCAGCCATTGTATGGAAGAAAAACTCCGTTGGTGTCAAGCCAGAATAAAAGCTATTGGCAACAAAACCTTTGGCAGCTGGAAGCTATAAAGAAGAGAAAAATAAAGAAAAATACAGAACTTTAGAGTTGGAAAAGACTTTCAATAGGTCTCTTCCCATCCAAGTGACAGGGAAAGAGCTTGATCTACGGTCAGTCCTGGACTCTAAGTGCCTCTGCTAGTCCTTCCTTCTCTGGTTAAGGGTGATGGAACATCTGGTTTGTACGGTCCAATCCAGCTCCAACTTCTAGGAATCCCCTCATTTTATAGATGAGGGAACTGTCCTAAGTACACTGACTTACCCAGCATCCCAGTTAGTGGCATATTCAAGACTAGAACTCCTGCTTCTCAGTCATACTCAGTCACCAATGCTCCAACCTCTCCTTCTAAAGCTCATAATTGTAAACTATATCCAAAATGCGTATCTCCTTCCTGCCACCTCCAACAAAATAAGGATTCAAGACAACATACATATTACCCACTGATCCCTAGGCCACAGGTTTTTATTTATCCTTCTTCCTTAAAGATGAAGTAATTTTGCCTGGGTCAGGTTAGAATGAGTTAGGCTAAGCTACATGTCACATAGTGGTAAGCATACAGGTATGATGGCCACTAGATCAATGGTCACCTAAGCATCTTTAAAGCATTAAAGGAACTGTTCAACACTGAGCTAAAGAACGCTGGGGAGCTCAGCAGCTCCACTTTCTTTGGGTGATACTTTGGTCCTAACACTTATATCTGAGCACTTGAAAAACACCCAAACACAAACACAGGTGGTATTTATAATATGTACATTTTCACTAGACCTAAAGCAGCTTCAGTTTCGTTACTTAGAGTTGAGCCAAGTTGTTTATTGTTCTGTAGAAAAGTGATGATATCCAGGGAAATGCAGCTCAGATCTGTGTGACCAACTAACAAATCCTTACGTACATGTCGAGTGATGGGTCCAACAGTGAACATCCTATAAATACTACTCACTAACATCATATTGTCCCATTAAATGATATAAACCTTAATCTAGGCTCCTGGTGGGTTTTCTTGAATCTCACCCAATCTTGTCATGCTTACCTTTGAGTGCTTCTCAAAGTGAGGTAAGGATCTGTTCTCAAAACCATCTGGCACTCGAGAGCCACTGATAGCTTGCTGCCCCACACAAGCAATCATCTGAGATATATTAATAAAAGAACCTAAAGAAACAGATCAGGAACTCAACATGAAAGCCAGATTGTCTCTGATAACAAAAGATATTTTTAAAAACACTACAGTCAGTGTGGATGTGGAACTAGGTCCCAAAAGCTATCAAATGGTGCAGAGACCTTAACCTAGAGATACTGCTAAGTGATCTTATACTAAAAAAAAAAAATGAAATCAAAGAAAGCAAAAAGGACTCTGTAGAAAAATATTTACAGCAATTTTTTTGTGGCTGTAAAAAATTGGAAACAGAGAGGATGATGACCAATTGAGGAATGGCTGAACAAATTAAGGTATACAATTATGATGGAATCCTATCCTGCTACAAATGGTTAAGGGGATGCTTTCAGAGAAACCTGGGAAGAACTGCATGAGCTGATGCAAAGGAAAGGGAGCAGAACCAGGAGAACAATTTATACAGTAACAGTAAAAGTGAAAGCATAATAAACTCTTCAAGACTTAGCAACTCTAACCAGCACAAAGATCAACCATAAATTCCAAAGGACTCATGATGAAACATGCTATCCACCTCCAGCTGATGGACTCAGAGGGCAGACTGAAGTATGTTTTCTTCTTTCTTTTATCTGGACATAGCTAATGCAGGAATTTGTTTTACACAACCACACAATTACATTGGGTTTTGTTTTTCTTGCCTTCTCAACAGGCTGGAGAGGGGAAGGAGGAGATATAATTCAAAATGGAAAATAAAATTTAATTTTTTAAAAAAGACACAGATGAAGGTTTGTGAGAAAAATTTTGTTCAAAGAGACTTCTCTAATACTTAGAACTACAATGATATTATAAATTCCTTGAAAGTAAAGTAGCTAATCTTTCACCATGTCATTCTTAAAAAACTAATGACTTCTTGTTAGTACTGCACCAAATCTCTTCATCAGAAAGCTAAGAATCACTTGAAGAAGCTCTTTTCCTGGCAGACTTACCTTTAGAGCCACAAAGGGCCATGATAAGGGGACTGTTGCTCTTGTCTAGCTCTCGGAGGCAAGCACTGCCAGCATGGTCTCGGATCACTGAGAGCTCCTTAAGGATCAATGCCTATGATTCCCACAGAAAGACAAGAAATAGGAGTCTGAGTAGAATATCAGCTAGAGGTATGACTAATTCTAAAACTGACCTTTACAGAAGGTAAATTTTAATACTAAATTATCTTTTTTTTTTAAATTTAGCTTTTCAAACAAGTCCCAGATAACCTTAAAAAGACCTGAAGGAACAGAAATGTATGTGCAGAACCTATATAAAATTGTATACTGTCTCAGAGAGGTAGGGGGGAAGGAGGGAGAGGGAGGGGGAAAAAAATCTAAGATACATAGAAGTGATTGTAAAACACTGAAAACAAATAATTAAAAAAAAAAGACCTAAAGGCTACCTGTACATCAATCTGCCTCAGAAATGGGCAACTCAGCTGAGTCAATCAGGTTTTGATTCTGAGAAACCTCCCCACAATGGATGCCATCAAATGTTTTTGTAGTATATGATATTGTTCAAAAAACAGGAGGGAGAGAGAGGGGAAGGGAAGGAGAGAGGGGGAGGGAGAGAGACAAAGAGATAAAGACAAAGTGGAGGGAGGGAGAGAAAGAGGAGGGAAGAAAAGAGAAGGTTGGGGGAAAGCAAGAACTATTCTTCAAGTTAGGCTGCTGATTTAGGCTACTTAGAGACCATCTCATCAGAATGTTAACAGCTGGCAATAACAGCTGCACCAAATCTAGGGAATAACAGGTAATATGATTATGAAAAATAGGCTCTTTTACAGAGCCAGCTCTTCCAAAAGCAGCAGTGTCAGCTTCTGCACTAAAAGTGATGATGTGTTGATGTGTCCATGCTGAAGGTGAACACAAATGCCAAGAAACAACTGTAGAATGGGCCCAAAATACTCAGATAAGACAAAAGCAACCCCAAGTGGCCAAATGAACAAACATCTAGGGTTTCTGGACCTTGAATGTCATAACCAGAAGGGAAATAGTCATAACTCAGAAAGAACTTAGCTCTAGCTGGCTGCATCAGGAAGCTAAGCTCTCTAACTGCTGAGTTGAATGGCCCAAGGTTACAACAGGTTGCAGTGGTCTGGACTAGAATCCAGGTCTAGTGACCACCCATGCAAGGCTTCTTCAGCTGCACTAGAATGTCTCCTTACAATCATTAATCCAACAGAATTCCTTTTTTTAGCAATTGAAGTCGACACTGCAACAGACAAAAGCAGAGAAAAACCACAAGCCCTTACCTCTAATGTCTCCTCTGCAGTGCAGCCAGGCTGCTGCTGCAGTTTGCCTGTGTTCAAGGCTTCAATATATTCATCACATTTTTTGTAGCCAGCGTTCAGTAACTCGTACTTGGCCTTGAGCAGTCCCTGGCCTGGTGTGACATCGCCGATCCCAATGGAGAAGCCTCGGTTAGCTGCAGGGCAGAAAAGAAGGTAAAGACACGAAAGATCTTATTTACTGAAATACAACGCAGAATTCTTTCCATTTTTTAAAAAAGTAAATACAAAATTAAGAGAAATAGGTGAATGTTCAGCTGATTCTAGCAATAGACATGAATAATTTATCCAAGTATAAGTTCACTTTTGAAGAAAGAAACACTGCTAAGATAGTGAGAACAGCAATTTTCCATTTGTCACTTTAGTCTTCCAGTGGGAAGGTATAACCTGTGAACTGCTTGTTATTTACACTGATTTACCTACAAGGGACCCTGAGGTACTCACACAGATAAACGGGTGCCAGCCTGGCGAGCCGTGACATTGCATCAGCAGCTTCAATCTGCCCCCAATCTCTCAGCAAAATGTAAAAGATGTTGTTCTTGGATCCGGACCCTAAAGTTCCTTTGTCCATGCTGCCACTCATTAATTCACTATTCTGGATGGTCACATCTACAAGCACAAAGGTTAGCAGTGAAGACTCTCTGTACACGGTCAGGAGTGCCCCACCATGACAAAGGTAGCACATCAAGATGTCTACTACGGCTAAAGTAGTGAGTGAGTACTAACTAAACCTGGATTGTAAACTAAACTAGACCTGGATTCTAGTCCAGACCACTGCAACCTGTTGTATTCACTAACTAAAGTAGTGAGAACCCTTTGAGGATTGTCCTCAAAGGTTGTCTTTTTTTGGGAGACAGGGAAGAAGAGGACTTCAGTGCTCTACCCAATTTACTTAAATTGCAAACTAAAAGCTGTTCCATCTCCACACCTAGAAAGCAGAACCAACAAACAGAGAAGAAAAGAGCCAAACATTCCCAAAACCACACAGTAAAGGAGACACACAACAGAGAAAAAGGCCAGGAGTCTTCATAACATTAACTGTTACTTTAGAGCTGGAGGAGAGGAGGCATCTGACTCTGAGACAATCTTTCAAGGACTTGAAATTCAAACCCTTGGCCACAGAAGTCAGGCTCAAAGGTGAATGCTTTCCTGGATAAGGCTACATAGAATGATAAGATTTAGAGTGAGATATCTCATCTAACCCTTCACCTTACAGATAAAGGAAATGGCTTCCAGAGACACAGGTCATACATGCAAGAAGTAGACTTTAAAACCAGAGTTCCTTCTAGTCCTGTTTTTTAATTAGTAATGTGTGCTAATAATATGTTTGGAGCTTTCACAACTTACTTTCATTTTAACTGAAGCCCAGGAAAGCTATGAGAATACATACACACACACACACACACACACACACACACACACACACACACACACAATTAGTGAAAAACACATTAACTGTGAGCTGTAATTCTGTAGTCTTCTCCAAGATAAAATACTGCAGTACTGTAGTCTAATAGCAGGAATGACAAAAAAAATATACTTTATCTAAAGGTTCAGGGAAACTTTCAAATATCTCCTTTTCAACCTCATTTTTTACATGAAGGACCATTGACCTTTTCCCCTCCCTAGTGTGTGCACGCTAAAAAGCAAGAGTGGGCCCGACTCACAGGAGTCATTCACACAGAGGTCCTCCCCGCGGCCACAGTATTGCTTGCCCTTTGTGCGAAGATTGGCTCTCACGGGATTCTCATCACTGGGCTGAAGGATGAGGCTGAAGACTTGTTTTCCAGTCCACAGGGTAACAGGCTGAAAGTGGAGAACATTAGGATAAAACACCAGCCAGCTAAGAGTACCTTCACTACATTTTTGTCAAGCAAAGAAGTCATGACTATTATACTAGCCAAGTTGGCTTTGAGCTCAAGGCCCTGTGTGCCTGGTTACAGATGTCATTTACAGGCTTAGTTAGGCTATAGACAGTTTGACAATTAACACATAAAAGTTAACTGTTATTAAAAAACAACCTTTAGGATTGTTGGGGGTGGAAGGCGAACTTTAATTTTCTCATCCTTGCCAACTAGAATGGAAGCAATGATCTGACACGCTTTAGCTCGATCAAAGAAAGTGTCTTTAAGAGTAAGAAGATAGGCACCTGAAGTTGTAAAATACAAAGAATAGTAGTTAATGGAAAATACACACTGGTCACATTTTAGGATAAATTTTGGAAGTCACTAAAAATATTGTAGGCATTTGTACTGATAAACCAACTAATTAAAACAGCAAACATTTATGGAGTACTTTACATTTTACAAAGTATTTTCTTAATAAGGGAAGAAAAAAAATTCAAAACCTTTAGCAAAGTTTTTTTATGGATACACTTAAAAACTATAACCATCACAAAGACAGCCCACCAAGAGTCATAAGACTTGGGTTCCATTGCCAGTACACCCATTATCTAGCTTTGTGACATTGGGCAAATCACTTTCCTTCTACCGATCAGTTTCCTTGTCTGTAAAATGAGGGTGTGGGAATAGATAATCTGTACGATTTATTTTAGCTCTAACATTTGACAGTTCAATGAACCTATGTTCAAAATACACTGTGGTTATTATTTTGAAAATACTTTTTCCAAAAACAAATCACTTGAATATCTCACTATATCCACCATCCTCTGCTCCTCCCCACCAATGTGCATGTGACACACCTGTCAAGAAATCCTGAATAGCAGCAATTAGTGGTTCCCCATTTCTTGGTGTTACCAGGTTTGCTTTTGTCTAAAAGAGAAAAAGATCAAATGCACCATAATTCACCTAATGTTAGAATCATTTGCAACAATTCCTCAAAAGGTTTACAAAAGTAATGCTTCCTTTTCTTCATATTGCATAATTACTTTTTGTTACCTGTTCCTCACTAACCATTCCAAAAAAATATTCTTTGAATGATGAAAAAGTATTTTTTTAAAAGTTCAAACAAAGCCATTTTTTTTATTTTAAAGCATTACTCAGACATATCTGCTGAATTTCTTTTTGGCTAAGAGGTCACTCCTCTTGTAACTAATAAAACATTTAGTTGTTTCAGATGGATACTCTCAGCCCTTACTTGTGAAGCAAAAAAACATACAATAGTTTTTTTCCGTCTAATCTCTATTTTTTTTAGACTGGGACTCCTCATCTTGCCTAGACTGGCAGTACAGCAGCTGCTCACAGGAACGACCTCACTGATGATCAGGGAAGAAGCTTTGACCTGCTCCGTTTTTCCTAGGACAGCTCTCCATAGGAAGTCTAGTGGCCCTCCCTTGCTCTTAGGGGCTCCCCATATTTCTGCTAGACTTAGTATGGATATCTGATTAGTTTGTAGCCCTATTGTAGCTTGGGACTGCCAAGTTTCGCTGATCTGCCGGCCTCCCCAGTAATGGGGATTACAAGATTATACCACCATATTCAGCCTCTCCAATCTCTATACATGAAACTCTACCTGACTGATCTTGGCCAATGGCTATCAGGAGGAAAGAGGGTGCTTCCTTAGGGATCATGGGCATCGTTAAACAGTTATCAGCAGGAAGCACTCAAGTTCAATGTCACTTCAGTGTGGTGGGAGGAAGAAAATGTCCTTGGACTTCTAACCCCAACTAATGGCTCATCAGTTCCTAAGTCATTTATCAAGGTTTCAGGAAAGAAACACAGGGGCACTTCATCAAAAAGAAAAAAAAATATCTACAGAACTCTTAGCAAAGAATATTCCTATTACAAAGGCAGGAAGTCTATTAGTTAATGGAATTGTTTAGAATCCATATTATACTCTATTGGAAAAATACAGTAAATGGACAGTTTCCCAAATATTTAACACATATCTAGCTCACTTGTCTCAAGGTCCCTTTGCTCATAACATTCATTAGGGTTGGGGGTAAGAACTCCAAAAGGGAATAATACAAAGATATGATGTGCTTTTAATTATGGGAAACTCCCTAAGGCCTTTTACTTAGTCCATTTACCTTTGTTTCAGCCACAAGTCTAACAAGCTTGATTATCTGGTTTCCCAAATCACAGTGAATGAGAA
Source organism: Bettongia penicillata ogilbyi (assembly GCA_023548195.1). Classification (NCBI taxonomy): domain Eukaryota; kingdom Metazoa; phylum Chordata; class Mammalia; order Diprotodontia; family Potoroidae; genus Bettongia; species Bettongia penicillata. The sequence continues at coordinate 14,694,627 of JAJHZJ010000027.1, forward strand.
GTGGCCAATTAGAAGCATGCTATGTCTATGGCTGGGGAAGGGCAGCTGAAGCCTCAGAACATGACAGAGGATAAGGAGGCATTGCTGTTAAAGGCAAGTACATGGAGTAACAAGGGGCAGATAAGAGAGGAGAAAACAGGCAACATTATAAACCAGAGGCAGAACTAAATATCCTAATACTCTGGAGTCATTTTGTGAAGGGGTAAAAATGCCTATAGACATTAATAGCTTCTGGATAATAAATAAAGCTCAGTGACAAAAAGATTACAATACCATCAAGAAAAGGTTTTATTGTAGTCAGTAGATGCTCTTTTAGAAAGCAGAGAAGGGTATAAGACACTTTAGAATTAGGTCTAACCATTCAAATAAAACAATACCAGAGTTTGAAAGGACATACTTAAGTTATATGGAAGGAACCTTTTAACTTCCTGATGATACTAAAGAAATGAGGACACACAATGATCACAGACAGCAAGCATGGCCTGGCAGACAGAGAGACAGTGTCAGGTCGAAGGATGTGGGTTCCAATTCTATTTGACATATATCCTCTCTGTGACCCTGGGCAAAGAACCTTTACAAGTGCCAGGCAACTTTCTTAAGACTGTAAGCAGATGGCTTCATGGTGAGAGGGAGTTTTCTCATTGGGAATCCCTCATTTCAATGAAATCAAAAGATCTAAGCAGCATCCAAGAACAATTCGGCTTTTGTAACTATTGCCGTGGTTTTGCTGTATTTTCTCTAAGGAATCACCTGCAATGATGGGGGAGGAGGGAGGAATGTTATTTCTGATAGCCTTTTTCAAATCCTACTAACACCCAAGTGTGAAACCTGTTCTACAATTAAAGTCACCAACCAATTCTACATGGGGAGCATAAACACCAATTAACAGCTAAACTAGGAAGAGAAACCATATGGCTTACTGGCCTCAAGTCTGTTCCGAAGAAAACCTTTAAAGGAGCCCATGCACAAAAGCCACGGTCTTCTAGGTAAGACCTAGTGCTCCTGGACAAACACTGACATCTTACTTACCCCCATCAGAACAAGAGCCTCTGCTTTAGCTTCTTCAGTCTGAGGAAGATGGAGGTTCATTTCATCTCCATCAAAATCAGCATTGTAGGGTGTACAGACACATTCATTAAATCTGAAAGTCCGATGGGGTTTTACTCTTGCCTACAAAAAGGAAAGCAGGTTTTGTGGGAATGGTATTTTTCTTTTGGATTTAGCCAATTCATTGGAAAATGGTTCCCTCAAAAATGGGAGGCTGTGGCTCTCAGAAATGGATTCTAGTTATTCTAGTAAGTCACAGATGTTCTTTATGTCACATTTTTCTTCACAGGTTAAGAGTTCAGAGCTGGAAGGGTCCTTGAAGACTACAAAGTCCAGCTCCATTACTTCACACAAAGGGCCTGAAGTGAACTGATCACATGTGGAGTGAGCAGCACAGACTCGGGTCCTCTTACTCCAAATCCAGTGTTCTTCCCCTAAATCACAAGTCCCAGGAGCAATTGTCAAGGAAAGCTATCAGATTCAATTATAATGTGAATTTGTCACTATTTGGTATGAGATGTGAAATACTCATTTTTAAAAAATGTGTACAAACCTCCAACCCCTGCCTCCCAACCAAATTTCAATTCTACACATATCTTAAAATGTTTGTTTTGTTGTTTAACACCAATTAATGTCCCTACCTTGGAAGAACTTCATTCAAGGCTGTTAACACAACCCTTTACATATTATGCGGACATTATAATGAGTTCATAAATTTAACTTCTTCAAAGACAGAAGAGTTTGTGAATATTTTATGAATAAAAGTTGCAGTTCTCTTATACTTTAAATACTAAAAAAAATTACCAATGTCATTGTGAATCCAATTATAAAATAAACAAAGAAGCCAATGTCTTAGTTAAGGAAGCACTGAAAAGATAAATCATTTCAAGAGCTATGGCTTCTTAGCTTATTAAAATAAAAAATTTCAAGTAAAATAAATCTTCTGCTATTTCATTACATAGAGGGTTTCATGCCCTTTGGTCCATGAGATTATTCCAACGACTTTTCTTCAGACTGTCTCTCCGTATTTAGTGTCTCAAGATAACAGTGTCATCAAGATTCACAGCACTAAAAGACAAACTGAAGTTTCAGAAAACCAAAAGGCAGGGTAAGGGAAAAGTTTAGAAAATGTGTTGAGATTATTATGTAACTGCAGGAGCCAAGAATTTGCAGTTCTGTGCTGCAGTATATTTACAACAGGGCTTCCAGTGAACAGAAAACAGTCATTCTATACTCACTAAGTGAGCCATGATGCTCAATTTGTGTAGTGATGGCTGTCGATTGAACAACACCACATCACCATCTATGAGATGTCTCTCTACGATGTCACCATACTTGAGCTCTTGGGCCATCTTCTCCCGATTTCCATACTTCAGAAACCTTATGACAAAAGTCATAATTTTGTCATGATTATGACAAAAAGTCATGATTTAAGAAGTTCAAAGAAAGTTTCCTCCTAAAATCAAAGCTTAAGAACTATTAAAAGTGGCCTATTTCATCCATGACTTTTTTTGCATATGGTGTCTCCCAAGAGGGAAAGAACAATTAACCTGGAGTTCATTCTCTTTGGAAAATATAAGCAACTGAAACATGCTCTGACTGTGTAAGAGTTCAGAAGGCTTAGCTTTTCTATACTAGTTAACACACTATTACATTTTCACTGTGTGAATTAAAAGAAAAACTTCACTATTGAATAACTGATCTACCAATATGTATTTAAAGGTCAAAGATGTTAAACAACATATCTTTTGTTACAGGCACATATGGTACCAACAATATCACATTCCAATATCTAAAAATTCTTAAGCTCAAATACAGCACAAATTTCATGAGGTCAAATAAGGAAATGGAAAATTCCAATTTCTGAAATTAAGTTCTGCGGCTGAACTACATTATAATACTACAGTTACAGAACTTTAGCCATTAGAAGGCAAATAAATCTAGTCAAGATAGTACCTTTTCATTTGCATGTGCCGTTGCTGAATGAAATTGGCTCCTGGATGAATTTCAGGACCATTTCTAACGAGCTTCCTCATAAAATTGATGTTTGCTTTATTTACCTGCAGGGTCAAAATGAAAAAAAAGAGAAAGCCTTTTTTATGGTCTGATTTTCACGTTTCTGTTGATTCCATGACTAATTTTTATGTTCCTTATACTAAACAATAATTAGAAAAGAGAAAGCCTCACGTAGTCTACTGCCCAAACTCCCTGAAAAGTAGGCCAACATGTCCAGTGAAACAGTTCATCGAGTACTTGTTATTAAAATGTACTATATGCATGATGCCAGCATTACAAGTTTCTTCTTTTACATATGTAGAGTAGTATTAAAAAAAACACACAGCAATTTTAATGGACAAACTAAATGATGTCGCTATGTCTCTAACCTAGCATTAATTATGAATCACCAGGAACGAAATGGATTATTTTCCTATTATTATTTTAGAATTGTGTCTAGATCACTAGTTAAAGTGCCCCTTACAACCATAAAATGCAGAATATATATTTCCCTGGGGCAGTTAGGTAGTACAGTGGATAGAATGCTAGGTCTAAAGTCAAGAAAACTCATCTTTCTGAGTTCAAATATGGCCTCAGATATTTACTTGCTGTGTGACCCTGGGTAGGTCACTGAACCTTGTTTGCCTCACTTTTCTTGTCTGTAAAATGAGCTGGAGAAAGAAATGTCAAACCACAAACCAGTATCTTCACCGAGAAAACCCCAAATGGGGTCACAGAGAGTCAGACATGACTGAAACTGAACAACAAAATACATTTCCCTTGAAACAAACACAACAGATGACTTTTTAAAAGCAAAATAAATAAAGCAAGTAGTTTGCCAGGGCTCACCTTCTCAGGAAAGGTTAATATTTTGGCCACATGAACTGGCACAGCTACTTCGTCTATTCGGAGATTGGGGTCAGGTGAGATGACCGTCCTGCCAGAAAAGTCTACCCTTTTTCCGGAGAGGTTTCCTCTAAAGCGACCTTATGAAATAAAAATAAAGGAATGACTTAAGTCTGGGTGGTGGGCTCTTTTTGCCAACTAACTCTAATGATCACTTGATGTTTGTTTACATGTCCAACCTGGATCTTAAAATGGCAGATGCAATTCAAGGAAGAACTAAGAATGCTCTCTTGGCCCCCAGAACTTCTCCAGCAGCATTCTCTCCCGGGAGACACTGCCCTTGATGGCAGAGGCCTCAGCCTGGACTTTGTTCAAGCACGGTCACTTTTCTCCTAGCTCTACTCTCCTGCCTCTGGACCCTCCCCAGCCACTGGGGCCCTACCCAGGCACCCATCATGCTGCCCTCTCCACTTTCCAGTTCTGTTTGAGGACGTGCCTTCCCCCATTTGAATGTGAAGCTCCTTGAGGGGAGGGGTTGTCTTTTTTGTTTGGGTTCAGATGCCCTGCCCTCAGCCTGGTACATAGTAAGCTCTTAATATTCTTAAGGGATGTTAAGGGGTCCCCTGAACTAGTTTTTTTGAGTTGCCATATTTTCCAGAAACACTGGACCCAGGACTGTCCAGGACAAAGCGTCTTCCAACCAATATAATCTGTCATTTGCACCCCAAGATGGATTCTGTGTCCTAGAGAGGCAAGATAGGTGTTGGTCAGGCTGGGAAAAATGCTTGTGCAGCCGGGGTCCTTTGCAGGTAAGTAAACCCTCCTATCTTCAGAGTCTAGAGGATCCCAAGGAAAAAAAATGCTGTGGCTGCAGTCTGCCTTGCTCCTCCCTAGGGAAGGATTATTGTACCTTTCCCCTCCCATGCCACACCCCTTCTTGTTTTCCCCTCCTCTTCTGTTGTACTGTCATAGATATGCGAAACTTTTGTGATAACTGAACTCTGGCTTCCACAAGCATGTTCATTTCTCTTACAATAAACCTTGCTTTCACATAAAGTCTCATGATGTTGTGACTGCCTGTTGACAATATACACGTTACTGAACTGAGAAAAAAAGGAGAAAAAAATCAGACCTACCTTGTTTTCCTTTCAATCGTTGAACAAAACCTCTGGTCCATTTCTTAGGTGCCATGTTGAGGGGTATACCTGAGAGTTCACTGTTGATGTAGAGAGCACACTGGAGCTGCAGGAAGTCCCAATCTTCCATGATCATCTGTGTTTTGGCGCCCGATATCCGATGCTGAAAATCAGAAGACCATAAGTAAAAGTACATTGGTTTCTAGTTTTACTCTAGTTTTACACAAATAAGTTGTAATCCTCCCAGACTGCTCTGCAGCACTAACCTTTTTGATAACATCATTAAGGAAGATGATTTCTGTCAGTTTCATGGTCAAGTCATCTTCATTTGTGCCAGACTTCAGATCGCTCACGACGGAGGGCCTGATACACAAAGGAGGTACCAAAAGGCGTGTGAGAATCAAGTCGGAGGGCTTCCCTGCTTCTGGGTTCATGAGAAGAAGAGGAATATCTTCAGCTGGGATTCTTTTAAATAAGTTCAGGACCACCAAGGGATTCAAATTTTCCTACAAAAGAAAAATGCTCAAGGGTAGATCAGAAGCACCTACATCAATACACCACAGCCTTGTCCTGACTCCCTCTGCTTCTTCTCCATCCGTCTCTCCTGTCACTTATTTAGAAAAAAAAGCAAGAAGCTAGATGTGAGCTTTCATGCTCAGAAAGTATGAAGTTGCAAGTTAAAATCAATTTTTCAGTAAAGCAGCAAGAACTTACTATAACAGTCCAACACCTACAAAAATCATCATGCGACCATAGTCTTAGAAGCCCAGGCTCAGTTAGCTTTTGAGAAATGTATCTCAGACTATGAAAAGCATTCCACTCTTATCTGATTTTCTGTAAATATGTGACTGTGAGGGAGAAGGTGTTTGCTATAAGTGGACTTCAGGGTCTTGGTCTAATGATGTGGAAATATTTACTGTTTACTAGACCTAGAACAAGGGGAAAGAATCAAGAGAAGTAAATATGGTTTTTGTCCCACTCAAGTGAACAATTCAGTGAAAGACCATATATTTGAACATTTAATAATTGAACATAAAGTTAAGAAAAATGAATAATCAGGACTAATAAAAATTAGGGGAGGACTGTAGGTTTCAAGTCATATCTAAGTATTTATTGCATTAATTTAATCGGCATTAGAGTAACAGTGGTAACTTTACATGGTGTATTTCTTCAAGTAGTTCAAAGTTTTCTATCAGGTTTAATCTTCTCAATCTTTCATTATGAAGAAAATTTATTTGCCCTTTCACAGAGAAATTAATGAACTTGGGAAGTACTATTGCTCAAAGTTAGCTACAATCATACCAATCACAAACCTGTGGTGAAACAATCCCCCTCCCACTGAATCCTCGAAGTGGGGGGCAAGACAAATCAAGGAGTGCTCAAATCCATCTATGTTTATGCAGTCCCTGGTACATACTGGGGCTGTGCCAGCTGCTGGAGGGCACGTGGGAAGAACAGTAGACACTCTGACTTCCAAGAACTTTCAATCTGATCAAAAAAGCATGACTACAGGACAGGCGGAAATCTTCCCGTCAAAGAGAAGGAAAGCAGGCATTCCAGGATGGAAAGCAGGCATTCCAGGATGGAAGGCACGAGTCTTTGTTTAAGCAAGGACAGAAAAAAGAGAATTGGTATGGCAAGTGAAAGAGACTGTGAAGAGGCTAGCTTGACTGCAAAGAAGGGTCTGTGTTCAGAGTAAAAGGACATAAGGGAATGAGGGGAGGGCTAGCTTAAGAGGATCTTCAAAGGGCAGGGGTTCAGACTTGCTACGTTAGGCAAGAGACCATTGTCCCTGCTTAAGCACAGGAGTCACAAAACCAACAGTTTGTTTTTGAAAAATTAATTGGACCAGCAAAGAAGTGAGCCCAGAGATGCTCTTGGAAGGGACAATGGAATGTGGGTTCGGCTCTTAGGCCTGCTGTTCACCCTTTCTGGAACCTGGCGGACCTGAGGTAATTTAGGAAAGTTCCTCTGTTCTTCTGGGTCATAACGTCTTCATACGAAAAATGAGAAGAATGGGCTAGATGTTCTCTAACGCCCCTTCCAGCTCTAAAGGCTTGTAATAAAAAGTTTATTTAGCCCAGAGCCCAAATTTTTACTTAGGGATGAAGGTAATACTTGTACACCCTCTCTCAGGGCCAGTATGAAGCAACAACAAAGCACTTTCCTGCTCTAGAGTAAAGATCTCTATATATGAGGGAACCTTATTTTTTACCGTCAAAACTAGCAAATTATGTACCCCAACGTTGGTGAGTTACAGCCATCTTATTCAGCATTCCTACCAAAAAGGAACAGGAAATAATGGAAAGCAGAAGCACATGAAAGGATAGTTCACAAGAAGGTCCAGATGGGAGTACATCTGTTTGGGAATTCCCCATGTAGGAAGTTCGTCCACTGATATGATCAGCAACTCAGAGTCTTCAAAAACTTTGCCCTTGGCGCTGAGAGGTGATGGGACTCTCCAAGGGTCACAGAGACTGAATCTGAGGTAGGACTGAAGGCCTCCTGATTCCAAGGTCTGGTTTCTACCCTCCACAGCACCCTATTCTCTACTGAATTATACTACACAGGTTATAGAACAAACTCATTCTGGAGTCCTTACTTGCTGCCTGGGTGTCAGTACGTAGGACTCTGGGACCACATACAAGTTCTACATGATCACAACCAAAAGGACAGTGCCACATGCATTCTCAGGCTCACCTGGGCTCTCCCTAGGAGGGGCTCTACTTCTTTGTTATATTCAATGGCAGTTTCAAATGACTGAAGGAAATTAGACACAACAGGATCCACTACTTTTTTATTGGTCTTGTACTTCTCGTGAATTATCTTCAACAAGCCACATTTCTTCACAGTGCCTACAAGATGAATTTTGGTTTTTAAAACTCTATTCAGTCAGGCTTTTCTGGCTGACAACGTAAGTAATAAAAGTGAAAATATAAAAATCTCAAAGATTCAATTATACTAAAGGCTATACTTTAAAACAGAGAAAGCTTCAGTGATGAGTTATGAATCTGAGTGGTTATCATACTGATTCAGGGGCAGCAAGGTGGTGCAATGGGTAGAGCACTAGGCCTGGAGTCAGGAAGATTCATCTTCTGGAATTCAAACCTGGCTGTAGATGCTCACTACCTGTGTGATCCTGAATGAGTCACTTAACCCTGTTTGCCTCAGTTCATCATCTGTAAAACGAGCTGGAGAAGAAAACAGCAAACCACTCTAGTGTCTTTGCCAAGAAAATCCTAAACGGGATCATAAAGAGTTGACACAACTGAAACAACTGAACAACATACTAATTCAGACAACACAATTTTACCACAGGTGGCAAAAAGTTAACTAATTAAAAGGGAACCTTCAGGAAAACACATTTAGCACCTGTATTCATGTACAGATTTGCTTTCTGTTCTCTCATTTTTCATCCAAATTAGTCATTAATAGAAAACCAGGTAACCAGAAAGCTTGGGAAGCTTAAAAACTCCCAACTCTAAAGTTAACAACTGCAAAGGTAGCCAGTGTGGAAATAATAGGATCCTGGAGTTCCCAAGTAAGTAGGAGACCATCCCTGAATCCTGCTGGTCTCTTCTGCTTCTGCCCCTCTCAGTGGGCAGCCAGCCTCAGCTTGGAAACACCTAGACTGAAGCTGTCACCATCAAGGCTAAGTCTATTCCACTTTCAGAGAGCTCTAATCAGGAAAAGTTCTTCCTTTTATTCAACCAAAATCTACTTTCTTGCAACTTTTACTTGCGGGTCTTACCAGATCCCCACAGAATAAGTCTAATCCCTCTTGTGGGTAATACTCCTTTCAAATATTTGAGGACATGTACCTTCCCTCCTCCCCCCACTCTAACTTCAATCTTCAGGTTAAACAAACATCCCTCTTCAGTTCTAATGTTATTCATATGACATCATCCTGGGCATTTTAAAATTCAACTCAGGACTCATGTCCTGACAAGACAGAGAACAGTGGAACTCTTACCCACACCCCCTTTATGGGACATTATACTTTTGGATCCATTTATTAACATCCTTGATATGGTAATTCAACTGGCTCAAATCGATCCAACTGCACTATTAACAACCCAAATTTCTCAACATCATGAGAAATTTTTGTCAAATATATGACTGAAATGAAGTCTTCTAAGATTGCTTTTTTATTCTGAACTTGAACCAAAAAAGAGCATTTCCACATATACAGCACACAAAATGATTTTATATACGAAGGCATGATTTCATATCACTTGCTTTATTAAGAAAGATATGTGTCTGTCAGTATGTGTACATAAATGTAAAATTCCACACGCTGCTTTCCAAATTTCTGCTTATCTGCGCTTCCCTCCGAACTCCCTCTGCTTCTCTCCTAGGCATTTTCAGAAGTATTTCTACGGCCCCTTTTTTTTGGCATCTTTACTACTAATCTTTCCCCCTCCCACAACCCCCTAATTAAAAAGCCTGACAAATAAGCATTCTCAAGCATAATCCACCCGATGGTTGTGTCCAAAAATCTCTGCCTCCTTTTCCACTGTTAGCCTGCTTATTTCTTCTTTGTTGGGAGCATTACATGCTTCATAATGTCTGGCGACACAACTGGTCAGAGTTTTAAAGTCTTTCAGAGTTGTTTGAAATCCAGTCTTCACCAAAAGAAAAATTATCTCCATGCCTGAGAGCATACATGGAGATGCTGATTCCAGTCACTCAGGGTCTAGAGGAAGAAGGGGCAATGTTCTGCCACATTGGATACTCCTCTGCCCACCCAAGTAGGAATTAGTCTCCTGCCTTTGTTTCCTGTCTGACCCCCAAGCCCAGAATATTCTCCCTCCTTCTCCTGCCCATCTATGTTACTAAAACAAAATCTAACCTGGCAAAGTGTTCCCCCCAGGTGGAGAAAGATGCTGGTTCTTGAAACTTTACCCAGTACCTCTTTTATAATGGAAGTACTCACAATGTAACCGAGTATTATAGCTGCCTATTAGTGATAACCTCCCCTAAGTGGTAAATTTTTTAGGATCTAATCTAAAAGTTCTATTTTCTCAGTAAGCAGCCCAGTCTACTGCACACAGGAAGCACAGGACCAGGCCTGGAGGCAGGAAGAGCTGGGTTCAAATCCCACCTCAGATACTTCCTAGCTGGATGACCTTGAACAAGTCACTTAACTGCTTTGTGCCTCAGTTTTCTCATCTGAAAAAGGGGATAATAACAGCACCTACTTCCCAAGGCTATTGTGAGGATGAAATGAGTTAACACATGTAAAGAGCTTGGCAAACCTTTAAGTGCTACATAAATACTAGCTAGCCATTAATGACTTCATCACCATCACCACCATCATCATCAATGTTCTATTTCTGAAGAAGGCTACATGTCTGATGGGGCCAGAAAACAGGACATGGGCTGAAATGACAGTGAGGAAATTTTTCAGGTGATCTAGAGGGCTCAGAGCTTGTATAGGGAGTTTCGGGATTAAAATGGGGAAGAATCCTTGGAAGACTCTTGGTAAAGGCGAAGGAAATGATTGGAGTTAAGGGGAAAGGATCAGGAGGGTGAGGCCCAAAGGAGAGGGGGGACTCCAGAAGAAAGTCATTGATGGTAGACCGAAGTAGGTGAGACAAGAAGATGCTTCTCTCATGTTGAAGGCATCCATGGACATCACTCCTGAGTAGTCTAGAATTCTCTGACAGTGACAAAGCAGCCTAGGAAGGATCCTGAAATGGTGAGGCGTGAGTGTGCAGTACTGACATTTCTGCCAGGACTATCTGCCAATGGCCCTTCCTGAAGAGAAGCTAAAGGGAGGTAAAGAGCATCTCTCCCCATCTGAGGACATGAGCACAAGGAGAGGCCATGCTTTGGGAGGGAAGGAGAGAGAGAGACAGAAGAGACACCTTTAAAGGCAGTGTGGAATCGTCACTCAGGGTCACCAAGAGAAGAATGGAAGGTCTTCAGCACACTTGAAACTCCAAATATACCTGAGTTTATTCCTGAAGAGGAAGGCCCTTCAGATACAGAGAGAAAGCAAGGTGCCCTGAACAGAAGGGTCAGATAGTTGAGAGATTGCTGAGGAGAGGTGACCTCCGTTGAGGGGCACTGAGGCAACTGCTGATTGTCTCTCCAGGGAAGAGTAGAGGACTGCCCGAGGTCTGTCCCCTTGGGCAGCTATTGCTTCCCTTCTGATATTGCTGACAGAAATCTAGAGGGCACAGTCAAAGATGAGGCTTGGGCAAAAAGAGGCATTGGTGGTGGTTTCATGAAGGCAAGGGATAAACAGGAGAAAAGCAGATCCAGGAAGTAAACATTTGGTGAAGATGGCCCCTTAAGAGCAGGAGCCTGATTTCAGGGTAACAAATTAAAAGAGGAATAACAAACTCTTGAGCCAGGGACGTAACAAGGACTGGTAAAGACATATTGGCCAGGGTCATGAAGGAAAGAGGAATTAATTGAAACAATGACTATTTTCAGGAAAGTTGGAGATATAAAATTTATCTTTTTTTGGCATGTTACCAACAAAATCCAGTAGGAAGAGACAGAAAGAGAAATTCCACTTAAAATAATTACAGAATGTATAAAATACTTGAGATTCTACCTGCCAGGACCCACAGAAATTAAAAGAATACAACAGAACATTCTTTACAGGAAGAAAGACAGATCAAAATAATTCAATATTAATTATTATACTGACTGAGCCAATATAATAAAAATGATAATACAACCTAAAGGAATTTACTTGTTCAGAGTCAAACCAATCAAACTACCAAAGGAGTACATTATAGAGCTAGAAAATAATATAAAATTCATCTGGAGGAACAAAAAAGGTCAAGAATCTCAAGGGAAATAATGAAAAAAAAAAATGGGACGATGGGGGTCTAGCAGTTCCAGATCTCAAACCAAACTACAAAGCAGTAATAATGAAAAAGAATTTGGTACTGATTAAGATATATGGTTGACCAGGGGAAAAGATGTGGTATATAACATATGGAAATAAATGAACACAATAGATTACTATTTGATAAAAAGACAAACTACTAGTTTAAGAAATCACTATTTGACCAAAAACTTTGGGGAGAATTTGAAAGCAGTTCATCGGAAATAAGGTACAGACCAACATGTCATACCTTCTGCCAAAAAAATGGATCCAATTGGAGAAATGACTTGGGGTGGGGAAGGGATGGTGGTGATGGTAGTAGATTTTAAACAAGTTAGAGGGACAAGGAAGGGAAGGCCTTTTAGATTTTTGGACAGGAAAAGTTCATGACCAAAAAAAGGGACAGAGAGGATCATAAAAGATACAATCAACAATTTTAATTACATAAAATTTAAAAATCCTGACAAATTACAACCAAAGCAGCTAAAATTAGATGGGAAAATTAACTTGGGGGATAAGTGCAGCAAGTTTGCCCAATAAAGTTCCCATTCTAAGATATATAAGTAGCTGATGCAATTCTAAAAAATCATTTGTCAATTGATAAATGGTCAGAGGATATGAACAGATGTTTTTCTAAAGACGCCCAAGTTCTCTGTAGCCAAATGAAAAAAGCTCCAAATCAAAATCACTAATACTTGGAGAAATGCAAATTAAAGCAACCAAAGGATCCACGTGGCACTCATCAGATAGGCAAACATGACCATCAAGGAAAATGACAGATAGTGGAGGGGCCTGCCTGTGGAGCTGTGACCTGGGCCAGCCATTGTAGAGAGGATTCTGGAATGATGCCCCAAATCTATCACATTGTGCTTAGCCTTTGACTTGGCAACACTACTACTAGGTCTGTCTCCAAGAGATCAAAGAAAGAAAAGGACCCATAAGGGCAACAAAATTTATAGCATTTTTTTTTTGTGATAGCAAAGAACTGGAAACTGAGAAGGTACCCATCAATTAGGGAATGGCTGAACAAGTTGTAGAATATGATGACATGGCATTTGTTCATGAAATACTACTGTCTTATAAGAAATGAAGAAGAGGCCAGTTTCAGAGAAAATTGGGAAGACTCAGATGAACTGATGCAGTGAGGTGAGGAAACCAGAAGAACAATGTATATACAAAAACAATAATACTGTAAAGGACTAACAACTCTGAAAGCTGAGGAACTCTGAGTGATGCAGCACAGCTATAATGCTAGAGGATGAAGCACACTATCCACGTCCTTACACAGAGGTGACAGACTAAGGGCATGGATAAAGGCATGTTTTCTGGATTTGGCCAATGTGAAAATTTGTTCTGCTTAACTATCGTATTTGTTACAAAATTTTCTTTTTTCTTTTTCAATTGAAGAAGGAAGTAGGAGGAAAACCTTTAGTTAACTGAAAAAAAGGAAAAGAATGGAAGAACAGCACCCACATATCTGTACCAATCTAGAAATCATAAAATTGTAGCTGCCTATTAAGAAAAGATCTTCATAGGCTAGAGCCCAGGGCTGAAGGTAGCAACAGGAAATGCAATAAGGATAAATGTTAAGTCTCAAACTCGGGTTCAAAAATTCCACTTCACAAATTAAGGGAGAAAGCTGAAGGAGGCATATTAGAATGAAGTTTGTTTGGTGAACTGCAAGCTCACGGTCAATGAACAGTGTGCTATGGCAGTCCAAAACCTTCCTGTGATTCTGGGATCCATTAAGAGAAGTGCAGCTTCCCAGAACGAGGTGACATCTCCTCTCTACGCTGGCCTGGTCAGTATGAGGGTCAGTTCTGGGTCCCAGCCAAAGAAAGACTATGACAAAGGGTAGGCTGTCCTAGAGGCCAAGCAGAATGGGGATGAGTCAGAGCCACTCAAAGTGTGAGGGAATTCCCTTCGTCAGAGGCCTTTAAGGACAGAATGACGAGGACTCTTGTAGATCTGGCCTGGACCAAATGCTGATGAGGCCCTGCAAACTCTGAGATCCTAGGACACTGTTTGTGATATTCTCTTGTGCTATTTTATCAAACTCCCCGTTCCATCTCTAACTCAGCTGCTAGGGCCATGTTCTCTTCCCTATAGACCTTAGGAATACCTGACAGAAGGGATAATTTGATGGCAGCACCCCTTCTCTTCCCTGTCTGCCAACTCAGCCAGCAACCTGCACTTTCAGCACCCCACCACTATCTGGGGAGTAAAAATAAGACTTGGAGAAAGTCAAAAGGGGGTCTTCCTCAGGAAAATGGTGGGGAATTCTGCTATCTCCTCTATGATCCAATGAAGGTCTTAATCAGGATTTGGTTTCTTGAAATGAAGGCTTGGTTTTTATCTAAAACAATCCTTAAATATAAAATGTTATGATTCTAAGCAAGAGGGGGTGTAAATGGTAACTAATACAGAGCACTTACCATTAAAAGCTCCACAATGATGACAAGTGTTTTTTTTCTTGCATTTGTCGGAGATTTTCTTTTTGAGCCCTCTTTTCTGTAGATAAGTGAGACCAGGCCTTTTTAAGTAATCTAAAAATTGTTTCCTTTCCTCCTGGGACAGCATAATGTGGCAGCAAGTTTTACAGATCATCTTCAAAAAATTAAATATTAAGTTACTAAATTTATTGTTTTAGGAATAATATTAAATTATTAAAAATTAAAATAAAATAAAAATTAACATTTATTTAAAGAAAAATGCATTTTCAACAAAGATAAAATTATCTTTATACAATAATTTCTATCAAATCATATTAGTACAAAGCAAAAATATGTAATACATAGTTCAAAACTTATCTAATCATCCTCTTGAGGAAACACTTTTTCATTCTAGAATACTTCTAGAATTTAGATCCCAGAGACCTTTGCCACAGAAAATAATGTTCATCAATTCACCTGTAGAACACCTATGACAGCTTTGAAATATCCCACATGAAAACATGGCAGCTCCAAGTCAATGTATCCATAATGTCCCAAACATTCTGCTAAATTCTTCCCACAGGTTTCACAAGGACGATCCTTCTCACTTGTACCCTTTGAATAAAAGCAGATACACATGAACCAATGGTGATGAGTAAAAAATAAATATGGTACAGATCTCATGTCAGTTGATGTTTTACTCAAATAAACCCATTTTCCTTTTCCAGTCCTGGCTGGATATTCCCACACTCCATTCTCCCTTGCCCAAGGGAACCCAGTATCTCTGCTCTGTCCCTTAGACCCACTCCTCCCTCATCGAGGCAGGCTGGTTCCCTCAGGCTCCACAGCCCATAAGGCAGACACCCCCTTGACCTTAAGGACTCCTGGGCCCTGCCATTTGCCTTTTGTCATACCATTAGAACTTCCTTTACATTTACCTTCCAAATTTTTCTTTTTGAGTTGTCTTTTCTTATTAGAATGTCAACTCTTTAAGAACAGAGATTGACTTCTTTTTTTATATGCACAGAAAGTGCTTGGCATATAGGATTTAATAAAAATTTTTTCATTCATTCAATTCATGTATTCAGTGCTACGACAAGTGTTATGAGAGACACAGTATGCACCAGCAAGAACAAGCACAGAATATCAAAATATCATTCACATTTATTTAGTGCTTGAAACTGTTCAGAGCCTAAAGGAAACATGATTTCTAATCATTCAGAGCTTAAGGTCTTTGATGTCTGTTCTAGCTCTATTTAATGGAAGTTTTGGAGATGATGGCAGTCAGTCACATGGTGATATTTCTGCAGCCTATATGAGCATAAGCTTACTTACAATTTCTACATTTTTGCACTGTGATGGCCCCATGGGGGTCTCGAGAGTCTCCCTGCATATTAAGTAAAATTGGTGTATGTGGGATTTGGAGATGAAGAAAAGGAGGGAGAATTGCTGTTTGAGAAAGTGATTTTTACGTCAGAGAGGAAAACGAAGGAAGCATCCTCAAGAAAATCACCAATGGTGGTCACTGAATCTCAGACAGAAGTTCATTTAGGACTTAGAGATCATCAGTCAACAAGAACAGCTCCAAAATGAGCTCAAATTTAAAATATGATGAGGGCAAGTTTACACTGATAGGAACGGGTGGTAGGGACATAATATAGCACAATTTCAAAAAGGGAATCCATCAAAGGAAGAAGGAAAGCAGTTAGCTGAGACAAACTAATAAGGTCTTACTAATGAACCAGGGGGACCAACACTCCAACTGTGAAACAAGGTAACGCGAAATTCCCAGAGGATGGTCTGACAGTGGAGTTCTCAACCACAAATTGAAAGGGCAGAAGTTCACATCACAACTGTCACTCTCAGAAGGGACACTGTACACTGACCATTTTTCACAAGCAAATTCAGTCTCAGAGGACAAGGAAGGGGGTGTGTGTGTGTGTGTGTGTGTGTGTGTGTGTGTGTGTGTGTGTGTATGCACATGCACTCACAGGAGCACTAGGGTTCAAGAATGCTGAGGAGAGAGGGGTGAGAGTATCTTACCATCCTATGATCCAGAACTCCATAAAGCAGGGGAGAGTGGTGATTGTCCTGACTGTACAAGTTCTTACTAACAACCTGGATGTGAGCCTGCTGGCGCATTTCTTCAGGTGACTTCATTCCAAAACAGATGTGGCTTCTAAAATAGAAAGGAGGTGAGAAATTCTATTTGTTCCCAAAAAAACCTAACGATGCTTTGTTGGGATTGAACATTCAAATTCCCTTGGGTTCAGAAGATTTTTTTTTTTAAAGTGAAATGACAATTATATTTCCAATGTGAAAGACACTGGTAAAAATACATTTCTACATAATTCTCTCACAAGAGACAAATGTTACACAAAAGTGCTCCTTGATCAAGGCAACTGACTTCAGTGGTTAAAGCCCCAAGGAATTCTTGGAAACAGATGCATTTGTCTGTAAACAGCAAGATGATGAGACTTTATGAAAACCTTAGTTCAATACTACAATCTACAGCAGTTTATGAAGCTGGCAGCTACCTTACCAAACAAACCAACATTTCCTAGTACCGTAAATCATGTTAGTCATCTTGATCATGAAAGCGGATTCCCAGAGACATTGAGCCTGAGGGCCAGGTACCAAGAGCTGAGTTCAAGCTGCGAGATGGGCTACGAGGAGATCTTTGGTCTGAGTACAGGTCTGAGGCCTTAGCGTTTACCATTCATTCCCTGCCTGGCTTCTGGGTTCCAGTAGTCACGGCAGCCCTGCCTTCAGGCCTCTGGGCACACGGCTCCCCTTCAGTTCCCTCCAGGATGCTCCCTCTGCTCCCCAGTGTAGGCCCTCTCCGCATCTCTATGCTCTTACACTCTAACCCCTATAGCTTAGCGGTGTAGACACAGCACCTCCTCCTAAACCATAAGGTCCTTGGAGCCTGAACCCGTCCTGGAATCGGAGGGTCAGGAAGATCTGGAGGCAGCCTTGGAAAGCACCCAATGCAACTGCCCCTCATTCTACAGCCCCAGCCCTGGCTTCCCCACTCCCCTGGGTCCAGCCTCCGACAGTGAAGTCACCACCACGAGTCTACGAAGCGTCCGCTGGGTCTGAGGCTCCCGGCCGGCCAGGCCTCCCTTACCCTCCCCCTCGTCTGCCCCTTCACCGGGACCTCGTCTCCCGATGCACCCCGGACACGCTTGGCGCTTCATAAATGCTTGCTGACTTGCATGTTTCTCACCCCGACCCTGGGCCCCCGGATCCCCCAAGTTCTGTCCTTTGTGTTTTAGACACCTGAAGCCAGGCTCAGCAGGTGCGGACGCGGAAACACCACCGGCATTTCCCGGGGGGCGCTTCACAAATACCCGTCCCAGGATCCGCCCATCACAGCAGGCGCCCGGTAAATGCAGATCGCGTTCGGGAAACAAACGTGGGGCGCTGGGCGCCGGTGTTACCCTCGAGCCCATCTGACAGTCGAGGAAACTGAGGCACAAGGCAGTGAGTCTGCAGCCAGGGCGGGTCTGGGGCAGGATTCGAACTCAGGTTTTCCATCTCCCCGCCATTACCCCCCCCCCCCCTCAGCGGACCGGACCACAGTTCCAGGGCCAAGGGGAAGGGACGAGTGACAACACGCCCCCGCCAGGGGAGCCTCCTCCGGGCCTCAGTTTCCCCAGTCTGTCCAATGGGCACCACGCTATCCCCCTGCACCGTCTGACTCGCTGGTGATGCGGGAGGAAAGCCATTCAGAGCCCCGAAAGCGCCACAGGAAACGGCGCGCCCCCGCCCCCGTCCCGTGACCTCTGACCCCCGTCTCCTCACATTTTCTTGGCCACATCCGTCTCGCGGAACTGTTCCTTCACCATGGTGGCGGCTGCTCCCGGAGACTCCTGGGGCCGCGGCCGGGGACGCTGAGAGAAGGCGGGTCCGGCACACGCGGGGACCCGGCTCGGCCTCCCTCGCGCCGCCGCTGCCGCAGACCCACCTCGGCTTCCGTAGCGAAGGCCCGACGGCCACTTCCTCTTCCGGCTTCCGGACAAGAGGAGAGGCGCGGGAGCCGGGCGCACCGTCGTCGCTCTCCTTCGCCCCCTGGGGGCGCCTCCGGGAAGTGCAGACACGGCGCTGGAAAACCTCCCCGCCGGCTCCTCCTGCTGCAGCACGTGGAAGAGGGAGACGGTGCTAAGAGGGGCCGGGGCCTCGAAGTGGAGGCCAGCCAGGCCAGGCCAAGCCAGGAAACGCTGATCAAGCGCCTGCTGCGTGCCGGGCCCTGTGCTCAGGCTGAGGACACGACTGATAAAGATGGCAGTTACCGCCCGCGGGGAGCTTACACGTCTACTGGGGCCGGGAGGGCAGGTAGACCTGGAGGGGCCTCTGGCAGTGAACGGACGCCCGGCAGTCGCCGATGCGAACTCAGACACGCAGACATCAGGGGCAGGACGGGCAAATGTGACCCTGGGAGGTCACCGGAGACCACCACGTGCACCAGGAACGAACGAATGAATACATGAATGGGTCGTTGTTAAGCACCGACTGTATGCAAAGCCCTGGGCTACCACAGACCAGGGAGATGGCAGTCCCTGCTCTCCTGGGGGCCCCCTCCCACGCAGATGGGGAGACCCTGCCCATGGAAGCAGAGCAGACTTAGGCGATTTCCATGATAAAAGCGTTTCTGGTTTTGAACCAGGCGGCAGGGCCAGGGACTTTGGGGGACAGAACTGTCCTTTTGGGGTCTTCTGTAATGGAGACCGCAGCCCCTGGAGGTGGCCGGACGCTGCTGGGATTCCGTCTCAGCTGGAATGGAAGGACTGGGCCCCGAGCTCCTGGGTTCGGGCTCCCGGGCTGTCCACCCAGCTGCGGTCAGGAGGGTGGGGTGGCTGGGTCTCTCCCTCAGGGTGCCTCTGCTGTCCGGTTGGTTAGTAGTTGAGGGAGAGGGAATGGATGGAGGACCCCTTTCCCCGAGAGTTTCCTCCCTCCAGGATGGCTCTGAGGACCGGTCTGGAAGCAGCACCGATGGTGTAGAGGGCACTGCTCTTTTCAGGCTCCTGTGCCTGTGGGTAGCCTTTGGTTAGATATCACTTTGGAGGTTCAGTGGTTCAAACCCATGCTCGTGCAGCTGCTTTCACAGGGAGAATTTGAACTTGTCTCCCCCTTAATTCATCCTGAAAGGGAAAATGGCAAGAATCTAAAAATCCCCGGGGAAGACTCTTGAAATGATGGAACAGAAACTGTGGAATAACAGAATCTCCACGACTGCTGGGGAATGATAAAAATAAACAAAAATCTGGGAAAATATAAAAAATAATTCAGAAGAAAATACAAAAAGCAAACATGATTTGTGTGTATGGCAATGATATATATATGATACATATATACAATATATATTTTATTTATGTAAATATGTTGTACATATGTAAATATAAGATAATATATGTAAAATGCTTTGTAAATCTTAAAGTACCATATATAAATACAAGGTATTACATCTTTCCAAAGTCAATAATTCCCCCTCCTTGGAGGTGATGGGGTTAAGTGAGTTGACACAACTAGTGTCAACTGGATTTGGAATCAAGTCCTCCCGACCTTGTTTGTTTGTTTGTTTTTTTTAACAAACTGTAAATAACAGAGGTTTGCCCTTTCAGATATTCTTATTTGTATATCTGATGGCCACTGATAATGCCTGACCCTCAACAAGGCTAAATAAATGCTTTCAACTAATCTAATATGTATATTAATTTTACAAAGTACTTTATCTTTGCTGTGGTAGTACTAGATATTATGCCATTTCCCAGATAACAGGCTCCTCAAGGCTGATTAAACATTTTGCACCTTATCTCTTTGATAGGTGTGGACCAATCAGCTTATTGACGGATTGATCATTGATGAAACTGATTAGAGAGGAGACTTGTTGGTAGCCTGTAGGAACCCAGGAAGAGGCTGAGGTGGGATGCAGACCTAGACTTTCCAAATGCCAAGTCCAACCCTCTTTCCACCATATCTTTGTCTTCCTGTGGCACATTATTTTCTAGAATATATTTTTAAGAAGACAAAAAACATGAAGACCAAATTCCATTAGGATAAATCAGGATTCAGGGAGGCTGGAATCTGAATTAGAAGGAAAAATCTTCATTAGCATCTGCATCGTGCAAATGAAGGGTTTCCGGATAGCTTTTCAACTAATGTTTTGATTGTCTGAGTCCCAGAGAGGCTCACGAGGGAATGTGTGATGGTTCATGTACAACCAACTAGGGAAGATTTACAAAGTGAATTTTAAAGGATTTTAAAGAGACTCTTTTTGGTTAGCTTGTTGTTTCTTAAACTACCCCTTCATACTCAGGTCTGTGTTAGTTTTGAGGACAGAATCATGGCTAGAGTGATGGTCACCCAACTGTGCTGAACAGAGGGAGCAAGGTAACCAAGAGGAGGGAGGTCTGAACTGGGATTTGTTACATATAACTGAATTCAATTCAGTTCAATTTATTCAATAAAGATAGGTCTGGAGATATAAGGTCAAAAAATGAAACAGTTTCTACCCTCAAAGAGTTAACACAATCCAATCCAATCCAATCAAAATTTATTAAGGGCTGCTCTGTGCCAGGCACTGTACTAAGCACTGCTGTGGATTCAGAAAGAGGCAAAAGACAGTCCTTATCCTCAAGGAGTGTAATGTGTTTCTAACTACCCTGAGTTGTAATGGGAACATAGATAAGTAATGTGGACCTGAAAGTTTGGTTAAAGAAAAGGCAATAGGCTAAATGCATATATTTTTTTATTCCTTTAAGTTAACCATACATGATCATGGAGCCAGAAATGAAAATTTCTGACTGCTCAGTACAAGAATGGTCAAGCTTAAACACATTTTACCATGAGAAAGGAACTTTCTTAGTTCAACAGATTCTAAATTTAGTGAGGTAAGACAATTAATAAAGCAGTGTCAGTTGGAATTTATGATTCCAGGATGTGTAAATAGCATATATTTCTGTGACACAAGATAAGGAGAAAAATCCCACCACTCTGGTTGTAGGCATCCAGTCATAAACAGGTCTTTGAATTTGCTGATATAGGAAAGGATATTTTTAACAGAGTTGACAAAGCTTCAGTTGAAATTATGACCCAGGATATCTGTGTTTTCTTTACCATTAACATGCCATCAGAAATGGAAAACGTCCCATTCTTCAAGATAGTGCAAGGGTGTCCTAAGGAATGCTAAGTCAGCCCCATCTGGCTTTGTTGACATAGAAGAGGTATTCTCTGAGTTTATTTCAGAGAACAATGAGACTGTTAGGTCTAGGCTCTTCTTTATTCAAGCTCTGATTCTTATTAAAGTCCAAAAATTTATATTAAATGATTATCAGCAAATACAAAGTAATTTTAAGGGAGTAGTCCCAGAGTTCTTCAATCTTTCTAAGCCTCAGTTTCCTGATCTGTAAAATGGGGGAAATAATCTTCACAAGTTTTTTTTAAGTAAAAGAACTATGAAATGTGATCTATGATGAAGAATCAATAATAATAACATTTATATAGTGTTTTTGTATTTAAAAATCACCTTACATTATATCATTTGAGTTTCACATCAACTCAGAGGAAATATGATTCCTGTTTTACAGAAGAGGAAACTAAAGGTCAGAGAGGTCCATGTTTCCCCTTTGTGTGTTGTCCCACTAGGATGAGGATCCTTGAGGTCATCGACTGTCTTAATAAATGTCCTCAATAAACATTCTAATTATGCTTGTTATTTTATTTTTCCTAGGCTTTGATTCCCTAATCAGTAAAAGTAAAAGGGGGGGGTGAACAATAATAATAAGAGTAATTAGCATTCATATAAGTGCTTTAAGGTTTGCAAAGTACATTACAAATGATTTCATTTGATCCCTGAGGTAGATGTTGTTATTCCCATTTTACAGATGAGGAAACTGAGACAGAAATTAAGTGACTTGCCCAGAGTCACACAGCCATTGAAGTCACACAGCCATCACATCTATCTGATGGGGTGCTTGGGTACATGTGCTTGGACCCCAATTCTAAAATCACATGTCTCTCTAAAATCACATTTCTCCCTAGCCTCAAAACACTATCCCTGGCAGTGTCTCCCTAGCCCTAGGTCTCTCTTCCTGACACAGTAGCCAGCTGCACCTACAGAATTTATTAGTTTGAATCAGCTGTGTACTGGCTGAACTGGCTATGTCATAAAGATATTTACTAGTCATTTATCAATCTTATATATCCTAGACTTAGACATATGAATACTACCTTACATTTATCTTGTCTAACAAGACATTGATGAGAGCAGCCTGGTTGGTCTGACCATCAATTAGTGACCATTTAGGCATAAAATCACACCTCCACCAGCCCTTGGGCTGTTTCTTGATGAACTCTGGGTAAGATACCTGCTTAGTGGATACTAAAAGTGCACATTCCTTTAAGAACTAACCACTTCTCAACCACTCCCTAATCCTGCCCTGAATCATCTACTTAATATATTTGGCACATGTCTTACTATAGAATATGCTATATAAACTTCAGCTGTACCCCTCTAAGGTTGCAGGTTCCCTAAGAACTCTTGCTTTCTGAAAAGCGTAATAAATCTTTATCACCTTGACTTCAAGAATGCTCAAGTCAGAGAATTCATTCCAGGAGACCTGCCCCTGTACTTGGGTGTTTGACACCCCCCCCCCACTTTCCAACTCTCATCATATCCACCACATCATCTCACACCATCTCTAATCATATTGATATTCATGGGGGCAAAACAAAGCACAAATGTTGGTCTAAATAATTCCTAAACTGTTCTAAATCTTGCAATCCTAATGGCTCTAAGGGACTACCACTGGATTAGAGTCAGGAGACCAGAGTTCAAGTTTCAGGTCTGCTACTTACTACCTTAGGCAAATTAAGTTACCTCTCTGGGTCCTATATCTCACAACTCCATTCACTCATGTTACCAGCAACTCCCACTTCTTAGGACTGTTTGGAGGAAAGTGCTTTGTAAACCTCAAAATGCAATATAAAAAAAGCAAGAAAAATAAAGTGAAAAAAGTGTGCTTCAAGCTGTACTCAGAGTTCATCATCAGTTCTTTCTCTGGAGGTGGATAACATTTTTCATCATGGCTCCTTTGGAACTGTCTGGGATCATCATACTGATCAGAGTAGCTAAATCTTTCACAGTCGATTATTGTTACAATGTTTCTGTTACTGTGACCAGTGTTCTCCTGGTTCTGCTCATTTTACTCTGTATCAGTTCATATGAATTTTCCCAGGTTTATCTGAAACCATCCTGTACATCTTTTCTTGCTGCACAGTAGTATTCCATCAAAATCACATACCAAAACTTGTTTTAACTATTCCTCTGTTGATGGGAATCCCCTCAATTTCAATTCTTTGCCACTACAAAGAGTTGCTATAAGTACTTTTGTGCATCTGGGTCCTTTTCCTTTTTCTACAGTGTCTGTTTCAAACCTTTTTTGGTCCCCTTTTCTTTAGGTGCCAATTTCATCAATTCCAACTCCACCCTCATTCCTCCATATTCATGTTGACTTCTATGTTTTATTTTACTTTATTTTTTAATGAATAAGAATTTATTTTCTTTAATTTAAAAGAAAAAAAAGAAAAATCCTTATAACAAATATGTACAGTTAAGCAAAACAAATTCCCATATTGTCTATATCCATGTAAGGCTCCTGCTGTTTTAAAATTTGATTTACACATCTAAAGCAGAACTAATTATCTTCCTCTAAAAACAGAACTGAACCTTCTGAACCTCTGAACTCCCCTGTTTCTGTTGAATGCACTACCATTCTTCTAGTTACTGAAGTCTTCTACCTCAGTCATTCTTGACTCTTCTCTCTCCTGTATCCTACCTATCCAATGAGTGGCCAAGACATTCATTCCACCTTCATGTCACCTCTAGCATCCGCACCCTTCTATTCACTCTGATGGTTTCTATTTCACTTCAGGCCCTCTTCACCTATTGAAATGGACTCCTAATAGGCCTTTCTGTCTCAAGTTTCTCTCCTTTCCAATCCATCCTCCACACAAAGCTGCCAAAGTGATATTCCCAAAGCCCAGTTCTGAAAATGCCATTTCTCTGCTCAGTAAACAAGTGACTTCCTATTACTTCTAGGATCAAATGAGAATTTCTCTAACATTCTCATGCTTTGCTCCCCTCCACACCCTTTAAAATTCAGCTACAGTAGCCTACTTGAACACTTCACTTCCCATCTCTGTGCCTTTGCATTGGTTGTATCCCATCCTTGGGGCAGCTAGGTGGTGCAGTGGCTATAGCACCAGTGCAGGAGTCAGGAGGACCTGAGTTCAAATCTCACCTCAGACACTTGACACTCACTAGATATGTGACCTTGGGCAAGTCATTTAACCCCAATTGCTTTATCCTGGGTCATCTCCAGTCATCCTGATGAATATCTGGTCACTGGATTCAGATGGCTCTGGAGCAGAAGTGAGACTGGTGACCTGCACAGCCCTCCCTCACTCAAAATAAATGCCATGCCTGGAATGTTCTCTCCCTTTCACTCTGTCTCTTAGTCTTCCTGAGCCAAGAACCATCTTGAATTCCCCCTCTGTTGAAGTCTTGCCCTGGTCCCCCAGATGCTTTCTGAGAGTACCTATCATCTCTTATATAAATAAATATTGGATGTAGCCAGTTATTTTCCTTTCTTTGAGTTCCTGGGAGATATATATATATATATATATATATATATATATATATATATACACATGTTATATAATAATAATATATATAATATACACACACATATATACACACATATTTCACACACATACATACCCATATATACATATATGTACATTATGTATATAGCACAGTGTCTGGCACAGAGTAACCTTTTTTTTTAAATAGTAAACTCTTAAATGTTTTTTGATTGTTGAATGACTGGCATAGACTCCCTTCTAGCTTTTCAGGCTCATTGTATATTAATCCCTCTCTACCTGTAGCTTTATTTAAACTGGACTTTGTGCATTGATGGAGGGAGTTTCTTCATCAGGGAGTGCCCTATCCTATGCGTTATCAATCCCCAGTTCAGTCCCTATCCATCATGTAAAGTACCCACAAAGAATACAAATATACATGAGTTGGAGTAGGTCACGTGGTTAGGTACAAGAAACTGGGCTCACGGAGATAAAGGAGGCGTGGCCTTTGGCATTTTCAGTCAGGCTATGTCCTGGGCAGCTTCGGCACCTGGGTCCGCCGCCTTCCTGTGACTCCATAAAGGTAGGAAGTGTTTTCTTAGCTTGGCCACAGAACTAGAAAGGAAGCTGCCCCTTACTGGGGCTCAAGAAAGGCGATGGAGGGCGACCTTTGGTCTTTTTCAATCAGGCAGTCTTCACGGTAGCTCCCAAAGTCTAAGGCCCGCCCCTTCCGCTGGGGTCCTTGGGCGAGTTCTGATATGATTGGCTCTTGCCTCTTGCGGCCCTTTTCCTCTCCTGGTGCAAGAGGAGCCGGCCGCCACCATGGTGAGTCTTCCTGGGTTCTAGACGCCATCCGTCTCGCATCTGCGCCATCCTTCGGCTCGGATCTCGACTCTTCTCTCAGCCCGTCTCCTGGAGGCCTCTTGTCCGCTCCGATGTTGAAACTAGCCGGGAACCGCGCTCCACGAGCGGCGAGTTGTGGGCAGAAGGGGCACGGGGCCGGGCCGGGCTGGTTTGGGGCCTAGGGAGCGGGCGGGGAGGGATGGGCGGGCAAGGGAGGCTGGGGCTGCGGCCTAGTCTGTGGAAGGTTCCCTGCCGCCTTCCTGATCCTTCGTTGACTAAACGGCAAAATAGAAACGAGTCGGTTCTAATTAGAGAGGATCCCCCTCCCCCCGCGGGTGCCGGGGCCTGGCCTGGCCTTAATTCCGAGCGGGTTTGACCCTAAACGCTTTAACGGGAAGCCCGCAGTGAATTGACGCGTGTCGGGCATTTGCTGTTCCGTCATTAGATTTCCCCTGTTTCTCTAAATTGCGAGGTACGTGCAGGGCCCGGTTTCTTTCTGGTACCTGTGGTTGTAGGAAGGGATTAAGTTGTAGGGGAAACGTAGAGAGTCTTCCTCGGCCACGGGAGGTGGAGGTCCCCAGCCCGAGGATGTTAAAAGGTATGGTATACAATCCCAGGTAGGGTTTTGTTTTTTTAACTTTTTGCCCCAAATGAGAAAATGCAGGATGAGGGAGGTTTGTCCCAAGTTAGGGATTTACCAGAATCACAGAATTTAAAAGTTGGAAGGCACCCCGGGAGACACAGGAGCTCAAACCGACTTGAAACAAATTCATATCTCATTATGCTGTTTATTATTACTCTTCTTAGACTGTAAACATTTTTCACTTTTGTATCCCTAGTGCGTAGCATAGAGCCACGGAGGTAAGTTGCCTTAAGCCACGTATTCTGGTGGCTAGACATTTTGCACTTATATTAAATTGTGCTACTGTTTAGAATAGCATTTGGGAGTCAATGTCTTGAAATCTCACTAAACCAGACGACTTTGATTTGTTTCTGATACCGTACTGATTTTAGGTGGTTTTTCTCCTTTTTGTCAATTTTTACTAATATTTTTTTTAATGTTATATTTTCTTCTGCATATCACTCTTTCTCTCCTTCCTAGACAGCTAGCCCTTATAAAAGAATAAAAAAGATCTGACATTAATGATTTAGGATGATACTGAATTTGATAGATTTCCCCAGAATCTTAAATGTTATCATGAAGCACTATTGCAAAGGCCCTGTGTGGAAAGTAGGACCCAAGATGATATGGCAGCTTGAATTAAACTCTTGAGAGGGACCACACAGAAGTAGCTTTCCTGATGATGCCTTTGTAATGATATTTTTAAGACAGTTTCCATTTAGAATAAGAACTTAAACTTTAATGTGAATGGAAAATGCTGTGGGCTGGGCCCTACGACCAAAAAATGATTGAGTTACTTTACTTGGGTCTGTGATTTTGCTGTTAGGAAATGAGCAGTGGGGAATCTGACTATGTCCATGTAGATCTTACCTTATAGTTAGTTCTAGAGAGTTATCTGAAGCCGTGAGAGGCTAGCTGACTTAATCTGCATTACACAGCTAGTGTGTATGTGTCTCAGGCTGCATTTGAACTTAGGTCTTCTTGACTTTGAAATCATCTTTATTACGCTAGACTGCCTTCCTTAATTTTGCTTCATTTCTTTTACATTTGCAGAATGACACGGTAACCATCAGAACCAGGAAGTTCATGACAAACAGACTTCTTCAGCGTAAACAGATGGTAAGATCAGTTAGCTTTATTTTTTTAACCTTAGTTTCTTATGCTGTGCTTTATAAAATGAATACAAAGTAAATGCACTGCACTTTTTTTTAAGGTTATAGATGTCCTTCATCCTGGAAAGGCCACAGTGCCCAAGACTGAAATTCGAGAAAAACTCGCAAAGATGTACAAGACAACTCCAGACGTCATTTTTGTCTTTGGATTCAGAACCCATTTTGGTGGTGGCAAAACAACAGGCTTTGGCATGATTTATGATTCTCTTGACTATGCAAAGAAAAATGAACCAAAGCACAGACTTGCAAGGGTAGGTGTCTTGTAATTGATTATTAATGTAATGGAGCAGCATGTAAAAATTTGAAGAACATAAAGAAAGGGTCTTTCTGGTAAAGGCAGTCCCATTCTATCCTGTCTTCTCCAGTAGATTGTCCCTTCTGTCCTCCCTCATTACTACTTACCAATCTTCTATCTCTCCCTGTCTATTGGCTGCTTTTTTTATGCCCACAAATATGCCTGTGTCTCCCCTACCTTCACAACCCCCCACCCTCCTTTGACCCATCTTACTATCTTCCTATACTTTTCCTTCTACTTGTGGCTGAACTTGAGAAGGCTGTCCACAGTTATAATCAGTGTTTCTTCCTTTCCTCTCACTTTCAGTCCTATAAGCTGGCTCTCCATACCTTTTCAACTTAAACTGTTCTGTTCAAAGTTCCTTTCTCCCAACTGTATTTTCACTCATCTCCTGTGCCTGGAATTCCTCATTTGTGTTTTCTGATCTTGAAGTCTCACTCAATTAAAATCCTGCCTTCTGCAAGAAGCCCCTTAATGCCAGTGTCTAAGGCTGCCTCTTTACCCTCTGCATGTTTTGTTGCACATGGTTTTCATGTTGTCTTTCCCACTCTGCTGGGTTGCAGAGGCAAGGCCTTTCTTTTCACAGTACCTGGATTAATGTTTTTTGACTAACTGGGTCCAGTTCTCTCAGAATTTTGCCAGTCAGTAGATATTATGAAGATACTTTTTAGATGAATGAAATGGCAGATGGTGAAACGAGAATAGGTTTAGTCTCTCAAGGAAGATGATGAGGTTTTCAAGCAAAATTTCATGCCTTTGCATAGAATACTGGGATTATGCTTCCCTTTTACTTTCAGGGTTGTCAGCTCCTTTCTGATTTTAATGGAATGACTGACCTACAGGATGTTCATACATTCCTTCCACAAAGAATGGAATCAATGCACTAGAGTATTCAATGGGACTGGGGCTGGACCCTAGCTGTGGGTGGGATGGGATCAGAGCACCTTTAAGGAACTTGGTGTCCACTAGTAGATAGGGAGGAGTATTGGCATTATTAGACGGCATGTTCATTTGAGTATTTAATCTTTCCCCCCGTTAAGCATGGCCTGTATGAGAAGAAAAAGACATCAAGAAAGCAGCGAAAGGAACGCAAGAACAGAATGAAGAAAGTCAGGGGTACTGCAAAGGCAAATGTCGGTGCCGGCAAAAAGGTAGAGTATTGAGGGAAGAACCTCAGTGTAAATAAATGCAATATAAAATTGATGTTATAGAAGGGAAGGGCTTTTTCATTGAATAACCTTTCTTAATATTTTCCCCTTACTTTTTCTGGATAACAGAAGGTAATATTTTTAAGAAGCTATATAGTAGAATGCCTTTTGGTAGTTTAGCTTTGCCACTTTATAGCTTTATAACTTGGTAGTTTGGGTTCTGCGTTGGTTCATTTATACTGATCCTAGCTTCTGGAAATTGGAATGGAAAAACCTCCTTTCATTTAGGTTCTGTTTATTCATTCATCATCGTGGGCAGGCAGCACATATTCTCTAGGACTTAATCAGGTCTTTAAAACTGCTGCCTACCCAAGGAACAATATATTTGAATCAGCGTGATGCATATCTCCCTAGTGGGCTGGAGAAGTAGTTCTTGGATTAAGTTTGCTGTGTTACTTTCCAGCTCCCCATGAATCATGTCTCTTGCTGATAGCTTTATAAAACAATGTGCTAAGCAGTTTAGAGTCTGAATGACATTAAGAATGGTGGGTTGTTAAATGGTTAAACAAGTGCTTCTGCCACATTTAGTCGTAACCTTTTCTTTTGCCTTTCTTCCATACTTTCTTGGATTTCTTGTTCATCAGAAATGAAGTGTCTAGCAGGTACTGAGTTTGAACACAGCGTGATGATTGTAGAGACTGCATCACACTCAACGTTTTGTTTCTGCTTTGCATGTCTGCTTTGGACTTTGGTATGGTATTCTGTAGTACAGAATATCATACTTTAGAACAAGGACAGTTAAAGACCAAAGAAGTAGAAACTGATTAGCTTTGTTTCTGAAATGCATGTTATGTTGTGGATTACCCATAGGGATGGTGCCTCAGAATAAGAAAGCTGTTTACCTTGCAATTGGGGAAATAATGCCCAGGAAAAAAAAGGTTCATTTAATTATTTGTAAAAGTTTTAAGTGGCCCACCACAAAGGAAATGTACAGTGACCACTTTGAGCTAGTTGCTTTCCAAATGGAAACTTGTTTTTTTTGCATTAATTAACACCAGCCTCTCATCTTTTTTTAGTAATTTCTAGTGTCTTGTGAATAGAACTCTATAGTAGATAAGGGTTTTTTTTAGTTGATCAGAAATGTTCCGACTCCAATATAAATTGGAGTTTAACCAATATTTTTTGCAGCCTTGGGCATTGATAAAATTAAAAATTCTGTGATTATTTTCTTAGTGACACCACTAAGAATAAGCATTTTGAATGATTAGTTCTCAGTGTGTCATTTGCTTCTTCAAAACTTTCAAAAGTTGGCCCAGCAGGATCTAGGAATGAAAAAAGATTGTCACAATTTGCCTTTGAGATAAGATTGAAAGATAATTTAACACATTGATTTCTCTTTCCCATTCAGATTTCTAGCTTTCAAGTCTTAATTGCTAATATTTTGTCAGAGAGTACATAATGTTAAGTGATAGCCTCTATGTGTGCTATCAGTGTCAAATTGTCCATTTGTTCTGCATTTGTCTGAAAAGTTATAATGATCAATTAATTCCAAGATCAGGTACAACTAGTAATGTTAACAATTCTATGGGAACTTAGTATAAAAGACTGTTGGAAGCACCTATACCAATTGTTCTTTTCAGCCAATTGTCAAGAGTAGTTGCAAGTTTTAGCTTCAGCTAAATTCTGTTTTTCTGTTTTCTTTAAGTATGCCAGTTAAAATCTTTTGAAAGAAAATTGATTGTGTGAAAATTTAAACAAGTTCAGTTCTATAATTTATCATGGTGGTCCTTGAAGTCAGTTTATATAGTTGACAATAGAAGGGTGTTTTGAGTACTTGGACTTGGTTTATCTAAACCACTAGTGGATTTAGTAGTCTGGGTTGTCACAGTACTTAGGTATAATGATAATGAATGAGCTTTTTAATTTTGAGATTATCAGTCACTAGTCACCCTGTTTTCCTTGAATCCAGTAATGATTGGGACTATCTTCCCACAAGTGGTAAGATTAAAATCACTGTCTAGAAATAAGTACTTAACTGATTTGAGTGCTACTCTATGAAAAACTAAAGAAAACTGAGGTATTTGATTGCATGCACTTACATGCATTTTACTTTTGGGGTTTGAAAGTAACTATTAATGACACTTTTCTTTCCTTTATCTTTCTCCCTCCTGCTGCCACTGATTCAGTGAGCTGGAGATTTCATAACAGGTAGTGTAATTCAAGATTCTTGTTTAGATGAGTAGTCTTTTTAGTTACTGATATGCCAGTTTAGAGAAGCATGTGCATTAGGAAGTAGATGTAGAAATGTTCTATAAAGAGCCCTGATAGCATCTTAATATCCAAAACTAAACCTTTAACTATTAGTAGTCGGAACTTACTAAAATTAACATTGATTTAACTCTTGTTTTGCTGTTGTATTGTACTTTGACCAAAATAACCAGGTTTTTGATTCACTAATAATGTTTTCCTTAAAACTTATTTTTTAGTTTCACTTCCATAGGATTTTAAGTTCTAGATTTTCTCCCCTTCCTCCCTGCACAAGATGGTGTGCAGTCTGATATAGGCTGTACATATGCATAATACGTGTTTTTGCATGGATATTTGATTTGTTAATTGCCAACTTAGAATCTTAGTAACTGACTTAAGTATATTTTATTTTTTATTTACAGAAGGAATAAAAGGCACTATGGATTTTGTTTATCTGTGAAGATAATTTTTCATCGGAGCATAAATAAACTGTAAAAACTTGAAAAGTCTTCAGTGGATTTTGTATAGAAAAAACTTTGAAATCTGGGGTGGCAGTTAGGTGATGCAGTGAACAGAGCATCGGGTTTGGAATTAGCCAGGACCTAATTTCCTGAGTTCATAGCTGTCCTCAGACACTTACTATCTATGTGACTCTGGGCAATCCACTTAATTCTGTTGGCCTCAGTTTTCTCATCTGTATGATGAGGTGGAGAGGAAATGGCAAACCACTCCAGTATCTTAGCCAAGAAAACCCCCGCACGAAGCGGTGATGAAGAGTTGGACGCAATTGAAATGACTCAGCAAAACTATTGAACACAAATTTTGATATACTAACAAATATATATGTGTATGTATATATATCAACTCAACAATTGACTTTTGAAATAGCACATGAATTGATTTAGAAAGTGTCCCCCTACCCTCTCCATATTCAGCAAGTGACATGTCTGTAAAAGTACTCATTACTTTTGGCTTATGTCTAGAATGGTGTACTTTTAGAGATAAAACAATTGATATCAGCTATTAGAATACTAAAAACAGTGATTTTTTTCAGTCTGTTCTCAAGATGATAGTACAATACTAACATTTAATTGCGTTTTTATTGATCAAGGACTTACTGTGTCCCAAGCACCAGGGATGCAAATATAAACTAAGCATTTTAAGTGCCTCCTAGCTACCAAGTTTCAACTACAAAGAACTATCTCATAATAAAGAACTTGCATTCTAATGGAGACAAAACACATGATTGATCACCAGGGGAGAGAATCACTGTGGTCCAGAAAATTATAGGGATGATGAATGGTGCTGTTAAGGAGAATAGATGGGCTCATATCCCATCCGAGAACATGACAGACAGTTGATAAGATGGTTGTAAAACTGAAGGAGTAAAGAAAAGGGTGGTTTTAGCAGGTGGCTGAAGGAGGAGGGGAGTGAAGGTAGGAAACTGCATATTGTGTGGATGTTCTGAAATGGTCTAGAAGGGGGCCTAGGTAGGGAAGCAGGTATGCTGCTGGTGGTTGGCAATTGCAAATACCTCTGTAAGTAGCAGGGGGGTTATTTTCTTCACTTTAACTTGAGCTAAGCATAATCTGGGGGAGAAAATACTGTTTTTTAGTGCTGTTTGCTCATTGATTTTTTTTCTCAGAACCTAGTTTTCCTGCCTTTAAAATAGGTATTTAATTTTGAATTTCAATTCTAGCCTAATTTTTAATTGGGAAAATATCTAACTTGTATGAACATCTGTTGGCTTTTCAAGTCTTCTAAATAATAGTCTTTCCCCAGCTTCCTTTACAATGTGGTAGAAATTTATAATATATTAGGCTAAGTTAGGTATAATTTGGGACAGATCTTTTATTAAAAAGAAGTCCTTAGCCATTTTTAATACTTACTGAATAGTATGTTCTTAGATTCTTTTAAGGAAAGAAGTTAACAATACTTGGTCCCTACCCTGTGGTGGGGGCAGTGTAAACAGTGGATGGTCAGAAAATATAAGTGGCTGCTGTGTGTGAATGTTGGGTCCTAAAAATAAAACTGATTAAAAGATAAAAATAGTTCTTGCCCTTAAGAAGCTTATATTTTACTGGAGCCATGTTTCAGAGGTTACATTGTGTTTAGTATTCTGCTTTTTGTTTTCAAAATACATAAAGAATTTTGTGTTGTAAAATGATTTAGCTTTATGGAAAATTTGCTTATATGGAAACAAGTTTTCCTCTAAAAATTATCTTCATCAATCACAGCATCCTTATTTTAAGCTTGGATTTCCCTATGACTTGAGATAAAATAATTTGCACAAAATAAGGAAGGTCTTTTGGGATCTTGGGTTCTGGCTCCATCTAATAAAACTGGCATCCTGTGAGAAAAACACTTAGAAGATTGTAAGATTTGATTTCAAGGTCTTCTAGAATCATCTGGTAATGAAATAGTGTTGCCCAAAGGCGCATGTGGCATTCCAGCATTCTTTATCGTCACAGTTCAATTGAGATGTTGAAGTTGATGAGGACCAGACCTTTAAGTATTCATGACTATTTCTTAAAAATGCTGTTACTCTTCCCTTTCTACCTCTCTTGTCTTCCTCCATTAGAATGTAATATGTATCATGCTTCTATGTTTTTCCAACAGTGTTTAATACCTAGTCCTTAGTAAATACTTTGACTTAAAAAAAGAAAAGCACATAAAGACGTTTGGTAATTTTGACTTACAAAACAAGAAACTACCATCAGTTCACCCGTGTTGAGACTGAAACAAAATCATTGGAGGATACAAAAATATGAATATTACAAGAAAGAAAAATAGGGTTGTGCAATTCACAGGGAGTATGAGTAGCAGAACCCAGAATTCTTTGACCAGTGTTATTTTCATTATGCCCTTCCTCTGTTAGGTAATGACTTCAAGTTTTCCTCACCTATAATACCAATTATACACAATACACAGTTCTTTTGTGGGACTTTTTAAATAATCAGAAATGTTCACGGCAAGGTTGTAGCAAGTTAGGATTTTCTAACCTTCAGTCAGTTATTTGGGACCATGGACTTTGAATCAACACTAGACAATAAAAAAGCATTAATTTAAGCTTGGAGTATATTGGCTGCTTTTGTTATTGTTACCGTTTTCTCTTGGCCAAGTGATGCTTCATGGTTTCTTATGGACTGGAGTTAGTGTAAGCGTTAGCAGTTGTGATTAGACAGCACTTGCCATGCTGGCTTGACATCTCTTGGTCATAGAAAAGATTGGATAGGTAGTGAGGAAAAGACATTCTAGGCAGGGGAAACTATACTTTTCAAAGATCTACACATTCAAACTATTAGAAAAGTGTAAAAAATGTTAGACCTTCTAGTTTTAATTTTTCTACCAAGAAACCTGATTTTCATCTGGAATATGAAGGAAAAGCAAGCAAAAAACAGTTATTAATGTAATAGGTTATATGCATCCACATATTTTACAGTTTCAGTAAGCTGTTACTGAAAGTCTATAGAGTTTTGTGTTCAGTCCCAGTCACCACATTTTAGGAAGTTTATCAATAAATTTGAGTCATCAGAACATTGAACCATGCACAAGATAATGCATGCTTCCTCCTAATTAAGAATAAAACATGCCCTTAAAAAGCCATTGTTAACCTTGGGAAATGAAATCTCTTGGCACCTTTTTCATAGGTAAGAAACCTTGACCTCTTACTGTAATGAACACTAAAGGGATTTTGATTATAAGCTGGGAAATAAGGAATAAAATGTGCTGACAAGACCCTTGATAGTTGACAAATGACAAGTGAATGAGAACTTTGAGGCCTAGGGTGAATATTACTCCAGATTTTCTTGTTAAAACTTGGGATCTGTTTTTGAAAAAAACAGCAAAACAGGAGATGGTTTAGGGTGAAGACATGGAAAGCTGGACTTGCAAAATTATGAATTTTCAGATAAACGTTTCAGTTATACTTAAACCTTTATTAAGCAGTTACTAAGAATGTGGCACCGCCTCAATGTACATTAAGTCATGAAGAATGCAACTGGCCTCATCTGTATAATTATACTTTAATTAAAAGTATCTGTTTCATCATTTATAGCCAACAGCATAGTACCATGGCTTAACATTGAGAATATATTTTATCAGAAAAGGTGATGGGTTGAGTGCTCCAGCTGGTAACTGGAATGGAGAGAATAGTGAAAAGAAGGAGGAATCTTTTAAATCCTGACTCACCAGCCACTTGGCAGTCTTGGGCAAGTTTTGTTATCTCTCAGCCTCAGTTTCCTCATCTATAAAATGAAGGGGTGGAAGTGGTTGACAGTATGAGGTCTCTTCTACCTGTGAACTTAGGACTATTAAAGTAGATCTTCTGAAGGATAATGAAACCACTATCAGTGGATTGGAATGTTTACAACATTGAAAAAGATTATAAATCCATTAAAGACATCAAGTCTTAATTGAGTATTTTATTGAATAATTCAACAAAGTTTATGTTACCACTTTTTTGGGGGAGTGAATGAGATCTATTGTTTGTATATCACCTATATTTTCTAGAATTTTTTTTCTTCAGAATCCCTCAAACAGTTTTGGTGGAGTTGGGGAAGGCACAAGAACTTCAAGGATGCAGAAGGTGTTTAAAAGAAATTTTGAGTAAGCATTAGATACAGTATGTTTTTTTAATCTTAACTCTGAGGTGAACTTCATCTGGCTTCTGTTTCCTTAGCTTCCTTATCTTATTGTTTCCTTATGGTCTAAAAGTGCTGGTCAAAATAGTGGTTAGAACCTTGTTGAGGACAGGCTGCTACTCTTTTAGTCCATAGTATACACTGGCTAAGTGGGATTGGTATTGGGGAAGGGGCATTTCAGGTAAGGGAAACTGTATAAGAAAGCTGGGAGGTGAGAACGTGCATAGTATGATCCTACAAAGAGATTAGAATGAAAGTAGATATCATAGTTACCTGGAATAGGAAATCTATTTGAGCTATAAGGGGAGGTGTGTTATGTAGGCAGGTGATAATTCTGACCCTTAAAGCAGTCTGTGTAACACATCAAAATATCAGTCACTCCATAACATACACCTGGGCATCCCATCTTCTAGCAAATATACTCCTGGAAAGAAAAATTTCATTTCATTTATATATTTCACGTAGCAACATGGGATCATAGAATAACTCCTTCATTTTACAGATGTGGAAACTGAGGCCCAAAGAAGTGGAAGTGACTTGTCCAAGGTTACACAGCATTAAGTGGCAAAACTGTGATTCACATTTTGGTCCTTTGATTCAAAATCTAACTTTCTACTGTGTTAATTAGGACATATTAAAATGTTGAGATTGCCTTTAAAAGTGTCTTATCACCTGAACTTTCAAAACACAAGTCATCATGAGTTCATCTTTGGTAATGATAGGTATAATAATAATTAACCCTTATATAGCAGTTTAAGGTTTGATTTGAGAATGCATTTTTAAAAATAATGACCAATCCTATGAGGAATACAAAAGAAGTATTACTATAAGAAATTAAAGAAAATAAACATTATTATAAGGAAATGTTGTTATAGTTGGTGTGGCTAGTTTATCAGGTTGTGGGGTTTAGTGTCAAGAAAAACTCTCTTTCTGAGGGCAAGTTCATTTACCCTCTCTAAGCTTTGGCTTTATCTACTAAATTGTAGATTGTGATCTACAATTGAAGGAAGTTCTCACGCTGTAGAAATCAGGGACCCTGGAAGAATTATGGTTTAAGCATAATCACAGCAAAGTCGGAAGGAGTGAACAAGCTGTAAGTGTTAGGTGGAGGGAATGATTATTCCACAACGGACTTAATGGGGCTGAGGTGTTAATACCTTTGTGGATATATGGGACTTGATCTGGGCCTTGAATGACAGGGAGAAGACTTTGGGCAAGAGGGAGGGCATTGCAATGGAAGAATGATGTGAATGTGGTCTGTTTTATGCTTTTCTGTAGCACATATTAGGCGCTTAATAAATGTGTATTGATCCAAACTCTGGAGGTAGTAAAATACTATTCACATCCTAGGAATAATGAATAGACATGTATGGCTATAGATAAAGGCAAAATGTTGCATCCCATTAGCATCTTGGTCTGCAAGTGGAAATTTGTGATTCACCAGGAAAAGGAAATGCAAAAGGTTTTTATTTTATTTTTATTAAAAACTAGAGCTATCACTAGGGGGCAGTATGAACAAAGAAATGAAGGAAATCTGCAGGATTGTTCAGGCCCTGCCATCATGGATATGTGAGGGAGCTGATGCCAACATCTGAGGAGACTGTCCTTTCTTCTAAAGATTTAGCCAGGTTCTGGTGGTTTGTTTACAAGGGCTCACCTTGCTAAGAAAATCTGTGCACATGGTTATAAGGACAACTTCCAGGAATATTTTGGGCAGGGGTAGACATGCTTAACTGTACCTTTTGAAATCACTGTACATCATCCCACATGCAGATTGTTTTTTCTGTACCTCCTCTATACCTTCTCAGTCCTGATCCATACTGCTGCCCTTTGTGTACTCTAAATTCCAACCTCATTAGATTATTTTATATTCCCTTTATACTTCTTGGACTTGCTCCAAGGCCCCTATCCTTTGCCTTTGCTTTTATTGATGCCCAGAGTAGCACCTCCCCCAAATGATTGAATATACTCCCCTTAACTCCCTTGCTCAGATGCCTTCAGTGACTTTCTTCTTTCTAGCCTGGTGTTTTTTGTCTGACACCTTTTCCAGCCCTGTGTTCTAGCAAAACTGGGCTATAAGCTGCTCTTCCAATGTGATCCTTACTGACCTTCATTCTTACAGACCATCCCCAGGCCTGGAAAGTGTTTCATCCCTGCCTATCATAATCCTTGGGGTCCTTCAAGGCTTGAATGAGGTTTAGTCTGCTCCATGAAGCCTTCCCTGACTTCGTCCCTTTCTCACTCCTTCCCTAACTGTTATTGCTCTCCTGTCTCAATTTTCCTTGTGTTATACTTACATGTGTTTATTTAATCAGTTGATTATCAAGGATTTCTAATTGTCAACTATTTGCCAGGCAGTGAGGTTGCAAGTACAAAGAATGAAATGATTCCTACTTGTAAAGAACTAACATTCCTAATGTGGAAGACAAGAAATACAGTGTGTGTGTGTTTGTGACAAATACATTGTATATACTACACACTACACACGTACGTGATTCTTGTCTGGATAGACAAGAAATACATTGTGTGTGTATGTATACATATTTATGAAATACGTTTTATATATGTGTGCACATATATACAATGTATTTCTCTACATATATAGATAAGAAATATATTATGCATAATGTATTTTTTATCAATATGCATAGCATAAATGTAAAATAAATACAAG
This sequence comes from Bettongia penicillata ogilbyi, assembly GCA_023548195.1. Classification (NCBI taxonomy): domain Eukaryota; kingdom Metazoa; phylum Chordata; class Mammalia; order Diprotodontia; family Potoroidae; genus Bettongia; species Bettongia penicillata. The sequence continues at coordinate 14,733,218 of JAJHZJ010000027.1, forward strand.
TATGTACAAAGTTAAATAACAAGGTATTTTGAGAGGGAAGGCACTCTAATTGAGGGCTCAGGATAGTGAGTATAATTTTGAAGGAGACGAGATTGGTTCTATGAGGTAAAGATAAGGAGGGTGAGCATTAAAGACATGAAGGACAGCCAAGGGAAAGCTAGAGAGTGGGGAGATATTGCATGGTGTATATGAAGAACAATGGGAAGGCCATCATGGTGGGACTGGGAAGTGCTGTATAAGATGGGAAAGACCATCCTGTAGCCAGTCAGGGATGAAGCCAAGACTAGAACCTTGCCTTCTGTCCAGGGTTAATTTCACTTGACCACACTGCCTTGTTCTTTTTGGCTTATCTATCTTGGAAGGAAGCACAGAAAAAGCATCCCACCTGTGTTTCTCTTCTTGCAAAGCCTTTGACACGAGCTAACCACAGGACGGCAGAAGAGCCTTTTGTGTTTCTTTTGAAAAGTACTCAGGATGCAGGAGGAGCCTGAGCTGTGCTGCATGACATCAATCTCATAGATTCTTTTAAGGAGGCGTTTCCAAGGGACCCGGTGCAAAGGCAGCAGGGAAGGTGGAACCTTTCCAACAGCATTAAACGCGACATCCAGCTATTTAGCTGCCCAGGATTTACATCTATGGATTTGTACTCTGCATTGCCAAGAAGAGAGAAAGATTTACATCCTCCTTCTCTTCTCTTTGCTGCTGGATTTTTTTTTCCTTCTCCTGGGACTGCCTTAGAGGAAGGTGATGTGTGCTCATTCATCCAAGAATTGGTGCCCCTAGCCTCTCTGCAACTGCTCCCCAGCTCCTGGGACCACACTGCATCTGTAATTTGTCTTTAATTCTACTGCCCTGTGGAAATCAAGTTCTCAAAGATTTAATTCATTTCAAATCAATAAATATTAAATACTCAATCTGTTCAGAACACTGTGTTAGGCACTGGATAAAGTACAGTTTAGACAAGGCAGGGTATCTGATCTCATGATGCTTTACAGTTTAGTAAGGGGAATATGACACATATATAAATAAATACAAGACAGTGATACATTCTAAATAAATGCTTAAATCATGCTAAATGAGGTGTCTATGGGGAAAGGACATAGGTGGAGAGAGGCATATGGGTAATGGAGTATGAAGGGAAGGGAAAGGATTAGAAATGACCATTGATGATATAGAAGTTCAAAGTGATTTTAGAAGCCACTTAGTCTAGCTCCCTTATTATATAGGTGAGAAAACAGGCTCCAGCAGGTTAAGTGACTTGTCCAGGGTAACTCAGTAAGTGGCAGAGATTTGTGGGATTTGAGCATTTTTTTTTTTAGCTGCCTGCTTATGCTGAGGGAGGTAGAATTTGAGTTGGGCCTGAAAGGATGGGCAGGAATTACACAGGTAGAGGTTGAGAGAAAGGGTTTTAAGATACAGGGAATTGTGAACAGAGAGAGGAAAATGTAGACTGTGTATGGGGAATAGAAAGTCGTTAAGTTAAGGCAGAGGAAGGGGAGTAGTATGAGAGAAGGCTAGAAAGGAAGGGTGAGGTTGGATTCTGGAAGGCCTTAAACACCTGGCAGAAGAGTCTGAACTTCATTTGAGGGAAAGTAGGGAGCCACTGGATTTTTGAGCAGAGAAAGGACATGACCCGACTTTTGAATTAAGAAAACTAAGCCTGGCAGTACCAAAAGGTGTCTGGAGAAGGGAAAGAATAAAGAGAGGAACAGCCATTAAGGTTTGTGTCTCTCATCAGCTCTCTCAGGCTATTGCAATAACCTCGCAATTGTTCTCATTACTTGAAGTCACTCCTCCTGCAATCCAACCTTCGCACAGCTGCTAAAGTGATTCCCCTTGCATGCAGATCTTACCATGTCACTCCCCTACCCAGTAGCTCCTTATTGTCTCTAGGATAAAATAGAAATCCGCCTGGTTCTGAAAGCCTTTCAAAACCTGGCCCCATCTTCTCTCTGATGACATTCAACATTACTTCTCTTCCCACAACCCAGCATGACTTGACTTCCCCTTGTTCCTCACATGTGGCATCCACTTCTTGTCTTTGTGCTTTTTCACTGGCCATCCCAAAATGACTGGAATGTACTCCCTCCTCATATATATATATACACATACACACACATACATACACACACACACACACACACACACACACACACACACACACACACACACACACATATATATATAAATAACTTGAGCACTACCTGTCCAAACTGCTTTCCCGTCTCCATTTACTTTGTCTTGTGTGCATGTGTATGTATGTCTGTACACATACCTCTCTCTCTCTCTCCCTCTCTCCTCCTTGTCCCCCAGTGTAGTCTTCTCCAATAGGTACAAGTTTCTTGAGAGATGGAATGGTTTTACTCTTTGCCATTGTACCCACAAGACCTAGCATAGTGCTGTGTAGATGGTAGATGCTTAATAAATGTTCGTTAATTGATCGATGTTATTGCAGAGCTTTGTTACAGTTAAAAATAAGGTAAAATGAGGCAAAAAATTTTTGAGCATGATCAGTTTATTGGTAAAATGTGAATCTACCAATAAATGGGATGTCAGCTTCCCCAGTAATCTAAGAGCCCAAATGAGGGGAATATTTTTTATAGGTTTTAGGGAATACAGAACAAAGAACAGAATAGGGTAGGTGGCATCATGGGCTTGAAGACAACATGATTGGTAACACAGCTGAGGCATGTGGAGCAATATGATTGGTTGAAAGTTTGGTAATGACGGGCTAGTCAGATATTCTCCTTTCTCCTGTGGCCAAGAAGTGTCGTTTCAATCTACTTGTAAGGCAGTGGTCCAGACTTTTTGGATGGTAAATTAGACATCCATGTGGGATAACTTGGTGGTATAAAAATATTAGACCAGACTCCTCGATATCCACACATCCCCCAAGGTGAGCAAGGTTCCTTCAGGCAAGAGTAGACTGGTGATTAGCAAGAAAACAGGATTTCTGAACTTAACTTATTACAAACCAACTGAATTGTGCACCAAGTTCAGAGAGAACCATGACTTAAATAATTACAGGACAAAAGCAGTTACAGGAAAAAATCAATCAACTGTAAATAGGATCAATAAGAAAATGATGTAGAATCAATCGTGATCATTTCAGCTTCAAGTGGATGGTAATGAGGACCTGTTTGATGGGATCAGGGAGGATGAGGAAAAGATACACATGTTATTGTAGAAGTAGAATTGACAGAACATGGTTTCTGCTTGGGTATAACTGTGGGGGAGGAAGAAGAAACAAAAGATAACCGAGTCAGAACCCAAAAGGTATGTGACAGGAAGCTCATAGTACAGTGGACAGAAAGTTGAGTCTGGAGTCAGGAAGACCTGAGTTCAAATCTGCCCTTAGAAACTTACTAGCTGTGTGACCCTAGGTAAGTAATTTAACCTTTGCCTCAGTTTCCTCAACTGTAAAATGGGGATAATATTAACACTCACCTTACAGGGTTGTAAAGAGCTAGTGAAATAATATTTGTAAAGTGATTAAAACAGCACCTGTCACACAGAAGGCACTTTAATAGATATTTATTGTCTTCCCCCAGGATCCCTTGCCCCATACTAAAGCTTTGGTCTGAATCTAATATGATGATATTCAATAGCAATAAATGTAATGTCTTACATTTAAGCAGAAGAAAATCAACTCCACCAATACGAAAAGGAGGAGGCTTGGATAGACAGGTTATTATTATTATTTTTTAAAGATTTGATAGTTTTGGTGAACTGCAAACTCAAAATGAGTCAACACTTGTCATAGGACAGCCAAAAGGACTAGAGTGACCTTGGCTACATTAGGAGAAGTCTGGTTTCCAGTAATAAGGTGATGACGATCCCACTGTCCTCTACCCTTGTCCAAAGCTTGGCTGGAGTGCTATGTTCAGCTCTAGGCACAGTGGTTTAAGAAGGACATTGGTAAGCTAGAGAATGTCTAGAGGAAGGCAGCCAGGATGGTGAAACGCCTTGAGTTCATAACATGAGGATTAGGTGAAGGAGTTGGCATAATTACCCCAGAGAAAAGAAGACTCAAGGGGAACATAATGGCTGTGTAAGTGTTTGAATGTTAGAAATCTTATGTAGAAAAGAGATAAGACTTGTTTTCTTTGGCTCCAGAAGGCACAAGCAGCAGCAGTGGGTGGAAGGTGCAAAGAGACATATTGAGGAGGAACTTACAGTAATTAATTTGAGCTGTGGAAAAGTGGAATGAGCTACCTTAGTAATTGGCAGGTTCCCCTTTCTTGGAGGGCTTTAAGCAGAGACATCACCTGTCAGGGATATTCTACTGGGAATTCATTTTGTGTACATGTTGAATTCTCTAGTTGAGTTCCTTTCCAACTCTCCAGCTCTGTGACTCTGATTCTAAGTTTTGGATATGGGATACAGGGTGGAGAACAAAAGGATGGTGTGAATTTGAGATGGTGGTAGGATATCGAACTGGAGACATCCTTGCCACGGAGTCCTCTATACTGGAGTGAGAACTGATGAAGAAAGAGGTCCTCATGGCAGTTCATGTAGGACGAGGAGACAAGAAGTCCAAGGAGGCAATCTGGACAAATACCTGAAGACCAAGATGAGGATCCAGGAAGAAGTAAAGAAGAAAAGGAGCCTTTAGAGATGTCAGAGGACAGACAGAGGAGAGTTGTGTTTCTGAACCTAGGAGAGGTTCTAAAATGAGGACTCAAAAAGGAGTCACTGGATTCAGAGATTAAGAGGTCCCTGGTGACCTCTGAAATAGCAAATTCATTAGATTGTGAGGGATGGAAGTCAGATTGAAAGGGGTGTAGGTAAAAGCAGATGATGGGGGAAATTGGAGGCAGGTAGGGCGGATAACTTTTTAAAAAATTTGGGATTGGGAGAAAGGACATGGGACAAAAACTGCATAGAGTAGAAAGGTCAACGGAAGGATTTTTTTTTTTAGGTTTGTTTAGATGAATGTATCTCAGGACACAAATGAGTGGATGAATGAAGGAGCATTTGTTTATTAGACATTGACTATGTGCCAAGCACTGGACTAAATGTAAGGGATGGACATATGAGGCATTAAGGTGACCAGGGTGCTGGGCCTGGAGTTAGGGAGAACTGAATTCAAACTGGCCTTAGATATTTACTAGCCGTATGACCCTGGGGAAGTCACTAAATCTATATTTGCCTTGATTTCTCCAACTGCAAAATGGACATAATGATAGCACCTATATCATAGGGTTGTGAGCATAAAATGGGAATATTTGTACAGAGCTCTGTGAACTCTAAAGTATTATATAGATGCTAGCTATATTACTAAATAGAAAAGTGAGAGTTCCTGCTCTCATGAATCTTGCTCAAATTATAGAAGACAGCACATATGGTAGAAAGAGTTCTGTTTTTGGAGTTAGTGGAACTTGGTTCAAATTCCAAGTTTGACACTTATTATCTCTGTGATTTCAGGCGAGTGCTTTCGTTTACCTAGGCCTCAGTTCTTCGTCTGTAAAATGAATGATTGAACCAAATGGATTCTGAAGTCCCTTCCAATTCTAGATCTTTGATCTCTGATTCTGCTGTAGGGCAGATGGAAAGGCCTGCTTGTCCTTCAGGTACATCAGCAGTGATGCTTTGGGGTCTGAAGGGTGGAGTGGTGGAGCATATGGTAAGGTTTGGTGGTCTCTCCTTTTATCAGAAGGATTGTAGTTGATGACTGGCAGCTCAGCAAAGCCATGTAAACAGCTCTATATGGAAGCAGCTCTAGTAAGGGTCGAGGGAAACTAGGGCCTGGTCCGTGGCCTGTGGCAGGAGAAGAGTAGGCTTGAGTCAGAGTGCAATGTAGGCTCTGGATTTCTTCCCGAGAAGGTGGGGTTGGTGGTCAGTTTCAGCTGGGAGGAGAAAAAGGGAAGGGTACATTGGCAAATAGGTGGGATGGGAAGGTGTCCTTTGAGTGGGTAGTTGGGAAGAGGCCAAGAGAGAGGGAGGGAGGCAGAGAGGGAAAGATTGCTGGAGGAAGGTCTTTGGAAGAAGACAAAGGAAGTTGGACCAAGCATGTAGGAAGAGGGATTATTAGCCCTAGTGAGGAATAGATACTCCTAGTCCTTTAAGACAGGAGGGAAAGAGGACAGTCTTTTTCATGATACTGAAAAACTTTGAGGAATGTGAGTTGAGATCATACAGCAGGTCTACTTTACTTTTGTCTTATAGGTCTATGTCACTGAGAAGGCAAAGACTAAGTCATCTTACTGTGTGTGTATTTCTATGTGATAGAGTTAAGTTATTGTGAAGGAATTAGGGAACCAAACAGAGGAGAGTAGGATTGTTGAGGGTATGGGCTGCCTAGATGTACTCATGTGCCATCAATTTATTTTTTCATTTTTTTGTGCCATCAATCTATGAGTCAAATCAGTACTCTCATTTGTAATGGGCTGCAGCCTGCTCACATCCACCATGAAACTTTTCATTATCCTTTGGTTTATGCTCAGCTTCCACTCTACAGAGTTCTTCAGCTTGAAGACATAGAATTTCACTGGAGGAATGATGGTGTTAAGAAGCTGAACTTTTGCTTCAGGCAAAAATTTGGAGGCCATTAAAGCACTCTGCAATCTCCCAAAGGCAGTCCAACCCACTCTCCACCTACTGTTGGGTTCAGAATCCAGCTCACTGTCTGTTTCTAAGTATCTGCTCCCATTGCTGCAGAAGGAGTTATGTGAGGGAAATTAATGTTGGACTGTATTATTTATTACCAATATTTCTATGTGAATCCATCCATTTCTTCAGACCCCTAATTTCTGGAGGTCAGGCAGTGTCTGAAGGGTGTAACTGAGTAAGAAAATTAGTCCCAATCACTGTCATTTCCTGGACAGGGACCTTCACTTTTGTTTACAGTGTAAACAGAAACGAGGGTATATAGGTGTTCAAGAAGGATTGGCACTTCCAGTGTGAGGGTTTGTTGAACCCTTTTCAAGGTTCCCATCCACTTTTTGTGTCTCCCTTGCACTCAGCTCTCACCCATGTGGCTCCAAGAAACTGCAGCATGAGCAGTGGCAGCAGGGCTAAATCAGGTTAAAGGTAACCCAGGGGCCACAAACCTATTGGTGAGTTAGGGGATTGTCTAGCCCAAGCATGTGAAGACTTCCTCTGGTAGAATTGGTAGATGAGAACAATTTATTTCAATGGCCATGAAGTAGGCAGAGTGGAGTGCTTCGAGCTTGGTCAAATATCAAAGAATCCAGGATCATCCATTGAATCCCTGGCCATCATCAATCCTCCTGACTTTTGTTTTACCACTCACCTTGAATGACTCTGGAAGAGAGAGTGAGGCTGATGAATTTGTGTTGCTCTGCCTCATTTAATTCCACTTCACCCAGGAGTCAAGACATCACCTTGTGATGTCATGATCCTCTTTGAAAACAACAGACAAATAACAAAAATAAACAGAAACCAGCCTGAGGTTCTCCCCCAAAGACATCTTCCTTTGTTCTTGCTTTTCTCCTCATCAAAATTTGAGGTGACTTGGTCTAAAAAAAGGAAGACCAAACCAGTAAAAACCCGGTGGAGATGGCTTGTTTTTCTAACCAAGTCTGCAGGAGGCAGTCTTCTCTCATGGAGCAACTGGCATTCCTTGAATGTTAGAAAGGGGCATGATCAGCAACATCCGAAAGCCAGCTCCCTTTCCTAGCTGGAGATTGATAATGAGAATTGAGTTCTACCCACTAATGATAAAGCTCAGAACTATTAACCCAACTTCTCAAGAAAATGTCCACCAATCAGGGTTGCCTTACATTTACTGGGGCATGTCCAAATGATGTACTTTCAGGTCCATCAGAAGGAAAACACACCTAAGTATAAAAGATGCTGTCAGCCCACAATCTGGGTCTTTGGCACAAATGGAGGCTAGCCATAAGATCCCTTTGTTACTAGGCTGCATGTCCTTGCTAATAAAGGATATATTGCCTGGAGAATTGCTTCAGTGTACCTGTTCAATTCTGAGTGCTACAAATATAAAGCATATCATCAGGGAAAAGTATAACTGGAAACAAATATGGGCTAGTCATTCAGAGAAAATGAGGGATAACTGATGGACAGGCTGCATGTTCCTTTGGAATCTATATGATGTCAAGAGAACTAGCACAATATCCCTTTGATACTGGCTGAACCCCCTGTGGCAGATCCATGGGAAGATATGGAGGAAGAGCTGCAGGATGGGTGGGCTTAGTTGGGTTTTGATTTGAATCATTGAAGGGAGCACAAGACTGAGACCATAGAGGCATTGGAAGGTATTGGAAACCAGTTTAATTTGGGTCTTCCTCCCCACCCCCAGTGATTCCATCCATGTTCCACAGCCTGGAAGCAGGATGATTGGAGTTACCTGTTATAAAAGGAAGTCCCAAAGATCTTAGTAAGTTTTAAACTTCAAAAGCAGCTTAGAGAACGACTACTAGGATATTGGCTTATGAAGTCAATTATTAAAGTAGCAGATAGCAGGGTATTGATAGGGATACTATAGTATTGGCTTATAAAGTCAATTTGTTTAGGTTGGTGAGTTTGGGGCCAGGGTTGAGTGTTAGGGGAAGTGATGTCAGAGTGGGGGATGGAAATTGGAAAAATAGGAAGGAGGTTAGGGGATTAGAGATTATACTCAGGGGAACCTGAAGGTTGAGTTTAAATGAGAAAGAGGGAGAGGAGATTGTGATGAGAGAATAGATTTTGAAATTCAGAAATTTGGAGATACAATTCTTTGAAATCATAGTGTCATAGATCTATAGCTGGAAGGAACCACCCAACCAGCTAGTTAAAACGCTTATTTTACAGATATGGAAACTGAGGCCCAGAGGAGATAAGTGGCTCACTTAATGTTGTAAAGATCTAAGCCAATTGGTGGCTGAAATCCTGTTGACAAAAAGGTTACTGGGGATGAAGGGCTTGAGAAGTTGAGTGACTTGTTCAAGGTCACACAAGTAGTGAATGATGAAGAAAGAATGAGAACCTTGACTTCCTGCCACCTGGTCCATTACTTTTTTTACATGAAATAAAAATAATCATCTCCAGTATCGACTTTTTATTGTCATGACTATTACTGCTACTGCTGGTGCTGCTGGTGCTACTTCACATTTAAGTTGACTTGTCGTTAATTTTTTAGCCAGAAACCCATTAAACAACTCATATGTATATACTGCTTTAAGGTTTATTTAAAAATTAGTAATGATATTAGCTAGCATTTTTATAATGCTTTAAGTTTGCAAACCACTACATATGTTAACTTATTTGAGCTTCAAAACAACTGTGAGGTAGATGCTGTTATCTCCATTTTATAGATGAGAAAACTGAGGCACAGAGAGGTTGTCAATGAACATTTAAAATTTTTTTTAACATTTGTTTTTTAAAATTTTTTCCCACATTTTTATTTAAAGTTTTGAGTTCCAAATTCTATTCCTCCCTTTTCTCCTCCCGACCTTAGATGGTAAGCAATCAAATATAGGTTATACATATATAATTATGTAAAACATTTCCATCTTGATAATTTTGTATAAGAAGACTCAGAAAAAAGAAAAAAAATGAAAGAAAGTGAAAAATAGCATGCTTCCTTCTGTGTTTAATCAATATCAGTTCTTTCTCTGGATGTGGATAGAATGTTTTATCATTAGTCCTTTGAAATTGTCTTAGATCTTTGTATTGTTGAGAACAGTGAAGTCATTCACAGTTTTTCATCATACAGCGTTGCTGTTACTGTATATAATGTTCTACTGGTTCTGATCACTTCGCTTTACATCAGTTCATGTAAGTCTTTCCAGGTTTTTCAGAAATCATCCTGCTCATCATTTCTTATAGCACAATAATATTCCATTTTAATCATATACCATAGCTTGTTTAGCCATTCCCCAACTGATGGGCATCCCTTTGGTTTCAAGTTCTTAGCCACCACAAAAAGAGCTGCAAATATATCTATATCTATATATCCATATATATGTATATATATATATGTATATATTATATACATGTATTTGACAAATAGGTCTTTTCCCCTTTTTTCGGATGTCTTTGGGATATAGACCTAACAGTGGTATTGCCTATGCACAGTTTTATAGCCTTTTGGGCATAGTTCCACATGCTTTTTTGAATAGTCTGTATCAGTTCAGTCTTCCACCAATAATGCATTTGTGTCCCAGTTTTCCCATATCCACCCCAACATCTAACATTTCTCTTTTTTGCCATATTAGTCAATCTGATAGGTGTGAGGTGGTACCTCAGAGTTGTTTTAATTTACGTTTCTCTGATCAATAGTGATTTAGAGCATTTTTCATATGAGTATAGATAGGTTTGATTTCTTTGTCTGAAAACTACCTGTTCATATCTTTTGACCATTTATCAATTGGGGAATGACTTAGATTTTTATAAATTTGACAGTTCTCTACATATTTGAGAAATAAAGCCTGTATCAGAGATACTTTTAACATCAGTTATTTAAAAAAAAATTTTGAGTTCCAAAATTTCTCCTTCCCTTTAGCCCCTCCTCCACACATTGAGAAGACAAGCAATATTATACATGTGAAGTCACACAAAACATATTTCCATATTAGTCATGTTGCCAAAAAAGCAAGAAAAATAAAGTGAAAAAATAGTCTTCAATCTGACCTCAGAGTTCATCAATTCTCTCTTGGAAGGGGGATAACATTTTTCCTCATGAGTCCTAACAAACACTTATCAAGCACCTGCTATGTGTCAGGTACTGTGCCTGGTTCAGTGACTTGTCCGGGGTGTTGGAGCTACTGAAGAATCTGAGGTGAGTTGAACTTTGGTCTTCCTGGCTCTAAGCCCTGGTCCTGCCTTACTGACTCTTTGATAAGAGTATAGTGTGGTTCTGGCATCTCATTAAGCTTCTCTGACAATTTTTATCTTGAAGTTCCCCCCCCCCAAAAAAAAAAAAACCCCTCTTCTTCCTCAGATGTCCATAGAGAGCCTCGTCTGGATAGCTCTCTTGGCCCCATTGTCTTCTACTTTATACAGCACCAGTAGATTGCAGGTTCCTTGGAGGCAGAGATTGTGTCACTTTTCATTTTTGTGTCTTCTCTAGAGACTTGCTCATGACTGGCACTTAATAAGCTTTTGCTGCATTTAATTACATTATTACTTGTTTGTGCTCTCAAGGCAGATGAGGGAGAATGCTCCTCTACTTCCCTTCATGGCTGACCCAGCAACTCACACTGGCTGACACTGCGTTCTGAGAAATGAACCAAGAGCTGACATCAGAAATGACTAAGTCTCAAGTTTCTCATGAAGATTTTGATGGAACTACATCATAATTCCCAGGGTGTCATCTAGCTTTGGTCCAATGTTTCCTGGGGTTCCAAAAGAAAATGTCCCAGGAGGGGAAGGAGTAGTTCACTATCCTTGACTCTTCTCAAACTTCATTCCTCCTTCCTTTCTGCTTATTTTTTCCTGTATCCTGAACTGGGACAGTTGCTGCTTCCACCGAATCTGTCCTTTGAGGACACCATCTCTCCCTAGTTTTCCTGATTCAGATGTTGAAAAGCTCATTCACTGATTCATTCACTTAATCTATCCATTCATCTATCTATCTACCTACCTAGCTATCCTTATCTATTTATCTATCTGTCTGTCTATCTATCTATCTATCTATCTATCTATCTATCTATCTATCTATCTATCTATCTATCTATCTATCTATCTATGTATCTATCTATCTATCTATCTATCTATCTATCTGTCTGTCTTCTGTCTCTCTTATTCATTTGAGAAAATGGTTCCTTGTGAAAGCTTCCAACCTCATCGAAAGGGAAAGAAAATGAAATAGAAATGGCATAAGCCATTTGTGCCCTATAAACTCATCTATATTCTCATAGAGACAGGTCCATGATTCAATGACTACAATACCAAGACTTGGCCTCCAGAAGACCTGAATTTGAATCCTGCCTCAGACGCTTGACCCTGAGCAAGTCACTGAAATTCTCTGGGCTTCATTTTCATCACCTATAACATGGGGCAAACAACAACATCTACCTCCCAAAGTTATTGTGAGGGTCAGATGAGTCAAAGAAAGTAAAGTGCTTTGTAAACCTTTAAGCAATATCACCCCCCCCCCCAACTTTTATTATTGTTTGCAAGTGACTCTAGTAGCAAAGGACTAGAAAAAGGGTGAGTGTGCCTTGACTGGGCTGGGTGGGCTAGGTTCTTATGGCTCAACAGATTGTGGTACAAGAATGTGATGAAATAATATTGTGCAGCAAAAAATGATGAAAATGAGGAGGTCAGAGAGATATGGGGAATACTTGTATGTATTGTTTAAGAGTGTAGGAGATGGGGGAAAGATAATATAAATTATGATTATACTAATATAAATGAAAAGAAAACCCAAAGGAAACCACATTTCCAATTATTAACCATTCTTGGTCCCAGAAAAGAAATAATGAGTCATACATCTCTCCTTTTAGCATAGAGGTGATGATAACGGACAGATGCAGAATGTTGTATGCATTGCCAGAAGGGGTTGCTCTATCTGTTTCCAGTTGTTTCTGCTGAACTATATTTCTTTGTTATAAGGGAGGGTTCAGTTCTGCCACTGTGTGTGAAAAGATATCCAGAAATAACTATGATGTAAAAACAAAAGGCATTTTCAAAAGCCTACTCCTCTCCCCTCCTTCCCCCGCAAAAAAAGAGGAAACCCAGACTGGTTTGGCTAGTGAAGTACTAATGGCGACATTTCTTACATCTGCTGTGCTCTCCTATTCTTCAACGTTTGGTTATAGGATGCCTGTACTTGTAGCTTTCCTGAGAGGTAATAGACTTTGCTTCTGCTCACTGTTTATGACAATTCTTGAAAAGGAGGAATCAAACATATTCAGCTTTCTTGCTCATTTGGATTTTTCCTTCTTTCAGCTCAAGGTCCCAGAAAAAGCAGATAGAGCTTGGGTGGATAGAAAGCAGGATAGTGTAATGGACAGAGTGTCAACTGTGGAGTTAGAAAGAGTGGTTATTTATCTGCTCTTTGAATTTTTAGAAAGCATTTTACATCATCACCACCATCATTACCACCTTCATCATTGCCAACACATATATAAGAGTATGTTGATAAATGTTTAACAACCAGCTTTCCAGAAAAAAAAAATGTAGATCCCACACATTGAACTATGAACACTTTCTCCATCACTTTCTGAAGGCTAGACAATCGACCAAACAATAAATCAAGTCCTGATGGGTAGCATTTGCTGGTTTCTGAAGAGTAAATGCTTATACTAAAAATTGAACAATCAGTTCTCTATGGGAACTGTCCCAAGCACACTTCTGCTTGTTGGCATTAAGGTTTGTAAAGCTCTCACATACAATATCTCATCTGAGTTTCACAGTAACCTTGTGAGGCAGGTATGATAGGTATTACTATTTGTGATTTATATATGAGCAAACACAGGCTCAGAGAGGTTAGAACTTGCCTGTAGTCAAACAACTGGTGCCAGTCAAACCCAGGTTTTGTGACTCCAAGTCCTGTATTGTTTCTATTATATCTGTAAAATGAGGGATTAGACAAGATGAGCTCTCAAGTTCCTTCTAGAGAGAAATTCTGTGATCCTTGAGAAGTGAAAGCCTGGAATGGGGAGGAGGCATAGCTGAATTCCTTGAACCCTTCCTTCCTGAGGTTTCACACAGAGATGCTCCTAATAGAGTTGTCATGCATACAAGGTAAGCCCGGACTGGGGACTATGTCCTGGATTCTGAAATGGTAGTTATGGAGTCCTGCTATGAAGCCTCTGTCTAATAGAGGGTCCCTGCTCAAAGCAGTGATGATAGAAACTAGTCCTATAAGCCCAGATCTGTCATGTCTCACTGATCCCAAGAGCTAAATTTGGAATTTAATAACAACACTTTGGATTTATGTAACCCATTTTCTCTGAGGCATTTCATCTGTTATCCCATTAATTCTCACAATGGTCTCTGTGTGGCTGGAGAAGGAGGGAGGGAGGAACCTCTCTGGACCTGTTTCTTCATCCTGAAGGTGAAAGTATGTTTCTGGGCAAACTGGGAGGATCAGGCCCCTAGGCAGAGTTACCAGGATAGCAAGCTGGGGCTGTTTTTTTCCCTTTAAAATTACATTTTGCACCAAATCATTGGACAGATAGATAGTTGACCTGCTTCTTAGAGAAATCCCTTTCAGCAAAGCAGGTCGATGGTAAAGTTAAGGCAGGCTCCCAGCTGCTTCCTCATTCCCACCAGCACTCACTCCTCTTTAATCTTTTATCTGCGTGATGCTTGGCTACCTCCCTTTGGGTTTCCCCTCTCATTCTCCCTGAACTTTCTTTTAAAGTTGGTCCTTAGAGGATTTATGCTGTGTCTTATTGGTCTTGTCATTAGTAAGACCATGAAAGAAAGTTGAGATGTGCAATTTCACTGGGATTTGATTTACCATCAGCCTCCACTTGAAGCTGGTGTGACAATCACATGTTCAGAAGTCCAACTGTGAAAAAATAGGATTCTTCTTGAGAAAACTGTAATATTTAATAAAATCACTAAAAATGAGAATATCAGGCTTCTGAGATCTTGGATACAGTGTATCTGAGAGAACAGCAAAGAATTCTGTTGGTATCATGGAGGTAGGCGGGTGTCACTGGTGTGGCAGAGAATCATCCTCACTGGCTGTTTGGTGTATTTTCTACCTAAGACCGCAAGCTCAGAGAAACATCACAACCCAGGGCACAGGACTTTCCTTAGGGATTTATTTGGTCTGGGGAATTAGAAGATATCCAGGTTACTAGGAGCATCTTGGCTCTCTCAGAAAGAGTTCTCAGCCTGATTCCCTTGTTCTCATTTCTTCCAAAACACACAGCTTGACTATAGTAAGATAGGCCAGACTACCAACACAAGCCCACAAGCCTGGGCTTTCTCTGCTTTCCTCTGTTGCTTATGGGCAGTTTCAGAGTTTTAGCCTTGTCTTCTCCTGAGAATCCCTCCCCTCTCAGTAGTAGTTTTCCTTGAAAGTGAATAGGGTCTACTAGAAGCAGGATCTATGGAGGAAAAAAAGGTCATTTTTGTAAATTTATAGGTTTTAAGAAGGAAAGATATTTACTTAGATTTGATGTCTCCAATTGTTCTGATCTCTATCTCACCACTAATGGCCCAGATGGTTCCAGAGGAGAAAGTGAGGCTGGTGACTTTGCATTGTCTTCCCTCACTTAAATCCCATGTCATGGCATCAACTTTCTGATGTCATGGTCCTCTGAGAATGAAGGACAAACCACAACAACAACTTTCCATGGAAATGACTTGGGGTAGGAGAATCAGGATCTGTGGAGGGAAAAAAATTATAATAATTTTACATATTTTTAATGTGAATTTTACAAAATTTTACAAATTGTACATAATATTGTTATTTAAATTTATAGGTTTCAAGAAGGAAATATATTTATTTAGATTTGGTATTATGATAGTTGTTTTCAAGGATTTGAGGGGCTGGCCTGTAGAAGAAGGATTAGGCTTGTTTTACTTGGGACTAGAAGGGAAATTGTAGGAAAAAACCGGATTAGGTTAGATGTATGTGAGCACTTACTAATGGTTAGAGCTGATCCAAAATAGAATGGATTGATTTGGGAGCTAAGAAGTAGGGTGCCCTAACACTGGCGCCAAAACTGAAGGACTACTTGACAGGAATGCCATTGGGGAAATTCCTCCTTGAGTATAAGATAATCTTTCTAGCTGGACTTTGATGTCACTTCTAATTCTGAGATTAAGTGGTAAGTAAAATTTTTGCCAATCCTAGTTATAGATCCTGGAAGGAAACTTGGAAGTATGATGCTTAACCCCTTCATTTTACAGAGGAGCAAACTGATGCATGGAAAAGTTAAGTGACTCATTCCAGGGTCATGCAGCTAATAAGTGACTGAGGTGGAATTTAACTCAGGTCTCCCTGATTCTAGGTTCATCCATTGCTCTATGTACTCTACCGTCTAGATGCCTTAGTCATCTATTCATTCTTCCTATATGACAGATGAGAAAATCAAAGTCCAGAAAAATGATTTGCCCAATGTCACATGACTAGTAAATGTCAGAAGCAGACTTTGAATCTGGATCCTTTGATTTCCAACCCAGGACTTTCGATCACCCCTCATCATCTCAGATTGGCACTAGAGGTCAGAACTAGGAGCCTTGGACCTTTATTTATATGGGAAAAGAGAAGATGCCAAAAGTTTCCCAGCTCCAAGACTCAAAGTTCTCTATGCCTCTTCTATGCATATATGCTGTAGTTTCAGTCAATCTCTTTGTGTTCTGCATGAAGCTTGAATGACAGAAGGTTAACTCTCCAATGTCATCTCAGTGGTTGAGAGCTTGACATTAATGAGGTCATGGGTTTACTGCTCATACGTACCTTATCTGGATTCCCAGTCATCCTCTTTACCTCTAACCCCATCCAGCTGTCCAATAAAGGCATGCTCTTGGTCATAAAGGGGAGCCAGAGGAGGAGAGCATGGATGGGTCAATGCAAATCCATCTCAACTGTTGGAAAAAACATCTCAAGCTCATGCCCTGCTGATAATGGGTCACAGCATCACTGCTGGGTAGGAAATTTGGGAGGAAGACAGATGGCTAATTTAAAGGCCTTGGTATAAGTTGGAAGCCAGTTTTTCTGCTTTGCATGGAGGATGGAAATCCATTAATGCATGGCCAGCCCACCTGGTTCCTTGTTCTACTCTATCCTGTAGAAATTGGTCCAGCTGCACTACTGAGACACTAATGATAAGAGAGGTCAGGGCCATGAGCAAGCTGAGAGTTGGATAAAGAAAACTGGATTTCTTTTTGTTTCTTTTTTCTTTTTATGTGTGTTGTAGATGAAAGAGCACTGGTTTTGGAGTTAGGAGACTTGAATTTAGGTCTTGACTTGATCACTTTCCAGCTGTGTGACCTTATGCAAGTTCCTTATGTCTCTAATTTTCTATTTCCTTATCTATAAAGTGGGAGCAAGAATATCTGGTCTAATCACCTCACAAAATTGTTTTGTCATAGGTGTTTGTCCCCTATAAACCGCTCTAGGTCAATGACTTAAAATTCAAATAGAGATCTAGAGGATGGGGACTGAACCTGTGAATTCATGGATATAGGGAATTCCCAGGTGAGGAAACTTCCTCTACCAGTATAGGCAAGCATCCTCTCTGCAACTTAAAGTCTCAGAGAGTTACTTAGAGTAGCAGTTCTCATTTTCATAATGCTAAGATATTATTTGCCTATTAAAGTACTTCTCCCTTTTTCAACTATTTATCTGCATGAGGCTAGATTTTTTTTTTACATATTTCAACCAAAACAGCACATCACAACAGACTGAATGCAGAAGTCTAAGAATCCAGCTGTCTTCTATTAAGCCAGACATTAAAGAAATTAGCAAAATATGTAAAACATTGTCACTCTTTTTACTAATTTTTTTTGTTTTGGAAAATATGATTATTATTCATAAAATATGTTATTTATGTTGATGTGTAATGGGTTTATTATTGTATTTTAAAATGATTAATAACTATTTAAAAATTGTATCAGTTTTAAATTCTGATATGGTAACTAT
Organism: Bettongia penicillata ogilbyi; assembly: GCA_023548195.1. Classification (NCBI taxonomy): domain Eukaryota; kingdom Metazoa; phylum Chordata; class Mammalia; order Diprotodontia; family Potoroidae; genus Bettongia; species Bettongia penicillata. The sequence continues at coordinate 14,750,736 of JAJHZJ010000027.1, forward strand.
TGATAGATACAACTCATGTAAACAAAAGCTCTCTTGAAGTCCTCAGTAACTGTTAAGAGTAAAACAGGAAATAGTTTAAAGAGAAACAGCACTACATTGAAGAGGGGTTGGGAAAGACTTCCTGTAGAAGATGAAATTTTAGTTGAGACTTGAAAGAAGACAGGGAAGTCAGGATGAAGAGATGAAGAGGGAGAGCATTTCCAGGCATGGAGGATGGGTGGAAAAAATGTTGAGAACCAAGAGATGGAGTGTCTTGTTTGTGAAACAGTAAGGAGGTCAGTGTCACTGGATTGAAGAATAACGTGTAAGAATAAGGGAATAAGATATAAGAACACCAGAAAGACAGAAGGCTAGATTATGAAGGACTTTGAAAGAACATTTTGTATTTGTTCCTGGAGGCAATAGGGAGCCATCAGGGTTTACTGAGTGAGGCATGGTGATGGAGGTGGTGGTTGACATGATCAGATCTGCATTTTAGGGGTCAAATGGAGGATGGATTGGAGTGCGGCGAGCTCTGAGGCAAGTAGATCCACTACTAGGCATGAGGTGATGAGGATGTGTGCTTACAGTGGTGGCATTATTAGAGGAGAAAGAAGGGAGAATATACAAGAGGTATTGGAAAGGTGATAACAATGACCTTTGGTAATGGATTGAAAATGGGAAGAGAGAACTAGTGAGGAGTGGAGGATGATACCTAGGTTGGGAGCCTGAGGGATTGGGAAAATGATGTTACCCTTAATAGTAACATGGAAATTAGTAGGTAGGGAAGGGTTTAGAGGGAATGATAATGAGATCTGTTTTGGACATATTAAGTTTAAGGTATATATTGGACATCCAATTCGAGATATTTGGAAAGCGGTTGGAGAACGAGATTGGAGGTCAGAATTTCTCCCCCCCAATATGTCGTGCAATCTTATATGGGCTCTACACATACATTCCTATTAAATACATTTTCACATTAGTCATGTTGCATAGAAGAATTAAAACAAATAGGAGAAACCATGAGAAAAACAAAACAAAACATAACAAAAGAGAAAATACTCTGCTTCATTCTGTGTTCTGACTCCATAGTTCTTTCTCTGGATGTGAACAGCATTTTTTACCCACCAGCAAGCATTGTTGGCCAAGCTCTGGATCCTATTTGTTAATGAGGGTTAAGGGTTGGCAATCCCTCATTCATTCCAACAGTTATTTGTTCTACACAATACAAGAGGGAACTCAAGAATTAACCAGTAAATTGTCTGAACCACTTTCTGAGACCTGTTTGTCAGTGCTATTTCTTTTCTGAGGAGTCATGCTTGTCTCATCAGATTATGGGGTGGGGTATGTGTAGATTTTATCCAATTTGACTTTTGTGGTTCATGCTGGTACTAGGGCAGTGGGTGATTGGTTATTTTTCAGTCATGTTCAACTCTCTGTGACCCATTTGAGGTTTTCTTGGCAAGGATACTGGAGTGGTTTGCCATTTTCTTTTCTAGCACATTTTACAGATGAGGAAACTGAGGCAAACAAGGTTAGGTGACTTTCCCAGGGTCACACAGTAAGGATCTGGGGCTGGATTTGAATTTAAGAAGGGGCATCTTCCTGACTCTAGGCCCACCACTCTATTATCTACTGTATTACCTAACTGCCCTTGTACCACCTAACTGCCCTAGGGGATGGTGGTAATCCTTGTAAAACAAAAAAACAAAGAAATTTAAGGCCTTCTTCCCTTCCTGGTTGCATTTCAATGTATTTCAATCTCCTAAGCATGATTTAATGAAGTCAATCTCACAAGATTGGTTTGTAGACCAAAGGAAGTAATGTATAAAAAGCACTTTGCAAGCTATATAAATATGGACTAAAACAATTACAAAGTGGCTTAATTGCAGTTTTAAAACTTATAACTATAGAAGCACAAGGAATAAATCAAATGCACTGAAAGTTACCACATAGGCTAGATGGCCGTGGTTCATCCCCATCCCCAGCAGCCCAGAACCTTTGTGGTCTTCAGACAAGTCAATCTAAAAGGTCAGAAATATAGTTTAGTGCTAAGATTCAAATCTCTCTACTTGCAGAGAAGTCCAAAAGAAACCTTGAAGATTAAAAGACGTAGTTCAGTCTTCCAGGCCATATGAGCAACAAGAGGTCAGACTAGACATTTTCTCCTATCCCTACAACCTCTCAAACATCTCCAAAACAGAAATTATGCATCAAAGATAAAGCAACCTCAAGGGTCTCCATGGTCTAGAATACCCAGAATCCAAAAGAGAGGTCAAAGAAAAACAAACAGAACCCAGGAACTGGAGGTCATTGGCCCTGAAAGGTGACTCAACACCCCTCCCCCACATCTCCCACTACTGTCAGTGAAGCTACTCTAGCAGTCCCAAGGACATGACACAAGCTAACAACAAAACTCACCCCTACACCCACTTCCCCCTTCCCAGTACTATGGAGCTATCCTGGTGCTTGGATCCAGGCTGCAGAAGTTTGTTTTGGCCTCAGCCATTTTGGTCACAGCTCTTCTGAAGCAAAAGTCTTTCAGAAGCATCAGCACTGCAAAGGTATGAACTGTGGGTGCTGGGGAAAACAGGTTCTGAACTAGCAGTGTTGGGCCAGACAACTGAGGAACAGAGGGAGTGGGACAGGTCACCAAGACAGGACACCAAGACAGGACAGGACAATGTGTGTGTGTGTGTGTGTGTGTGTGTATGACTGCGTAGAACTCTACCAAGCTTGGTAGAAAGAGCACAGTATCCATCTGGGCCCAATTCTGTCCACCACAAAATGAATTGTGAATGCTCAGGGTGGGAAGAGTCTGAGAAACTTTGAGATCCAGCCCCAAAAGAAAACCACAACCAGAAGGGAGGCAATCAGGAAGTGAATGATAAAGAAAATAAAGAGAAAAAGACTGAATATGCCCAGAAGAAGAAAACTCAAAGACCTTGAACATAAACAGACAAATCAACAGGAAAAATATAGGAAATGTGATCTCCAGATCTAGTAAACAAGTTCAGGCATCTAAGAATAAATACTTCAAAATAAAGAAAAATGACCTAACACTTTATAGACAGAAAGTCCTTAGAATCTGAGAAAATGAACCACAACATGCTGTTGCTGAGTGATTTAAAAGAGAAACAAGAATTATAAGAGCAGAATTTTTGTTCCACACAGCAAAAATAATGAACAGAATAGAAAAACTCGAATACGTTATGGCAAGTCTCACTAAAGAACCCAAAGAGAGAACAATAGAATGGGGATGCAAGTACATAGAAGTGAAGGACAACCTAGAAGAAGAGAAGTAAAAAACAAGAGCATGAAAAGAAAATGAGGCAACCTCAGAATCATAGGTCTCCCAAAGGAACACAGAAGGACAAAAGCCTTCAAGACCATAATGAAGGAAATAATAGAAGAGAACAGCCCAGAACTTCTAGAAAATGAAATCCTAATAGAAATAATTCACAGATCACTTCTGGAAACAAACCCTAGGCATCAAACTCTAAGACACATAATAGTTACATTTATCGTTGCTGTTGTTGTGTCCATTCTTTGTTGCCAAAGAAGACCATGCCATCAGAGAAATGAAGACATGACTTGCACTTGACTTTGTTTTGAGTGAGGGAGGACTGTGCAGGTCACCAGCCTCACTTCTCCAGAGCCATCTGAATCCGGTGACCAGGAGATGGCCCAGGATGCAATAGCCTAAAGGGGCCAAGTTCTATTCAGGTACTCACTTAGGGTGAGGTAACACTCATTCAGTGAATAGGCAGTTACATTTAACATTTCTTTTTTTTTTTAAATTTTTATTTATTTATTTTTAGTTTTCAACATTCATTTCTACAAAACTTTGAGTTCCAAATTTTCTCCCCATCTCTCCCCTCCCTCCACCCCAAGACACCTTGCATTCTGATTACCCCTTCCATCAATCTGCCCTCCCTTCTCTCACACCTCTCCCTTCCCTTATCCCCATCTTCTATCTTTTCTTGTAGGACAAGATAGATTTCTATACCCCATTACCTGTATTTATTATTTCCCAGTTACATGCAAAAACAATTTTCAACATTCGTTCCCAAAACTTTGAGTTCCAACTTCTCTCCCATTCTCCCTCTCCACCCATCCCCACTGAGAAGGCAAGCAATTCAGTATAGACAATACATGTGTAGTTTTGCTAAAGACTTCCATAATAGTTATTTTGTGAAAGATTAACTGTATTTCCCTCCATCCTATCCTGCTCCCTGTTTTTTCTATTCTCTCTTTTGACCTTATCCCTCCCCAAAAGTGTTTACTTCTAATTACCCCCTCCTCTCATTTGCCCTCCCTTCTCTCATCTCCCCCCACACACTCCACTTATCCCCTTCTCCCCTACTTTCCTGTAGTGTAAGATAGAGTTTCATACCAAATTGAGTGTGCATGTTATTCCCTCCTTAAGCCAAATGTGATGAGAGTAAGCTTCACTTTTCCCCTCTCACTTCCCCCCTTTCCCCCTCCATTGAAAAAGCTTTTTCTTGCCTCTTTTATGAGAGATAATTTGCCCTATTCCATTTCTCCCCTTTTCCTCTCAATATGTTCCTCTCTCACCCCTTAATTATATATATTTTTAGATATCATCCCTTCCTATTCAACTCACCCTGTGTCTTCTGTCTCTATACATGTATATAATCCCTCCAACTATCCAAATACTGAGAAAAGTTTCAAGAGTTACAAATATTATCTTTCCATGTAGGAATATAAACAGTTCAATTTTAGTAAGCCCTTTATGATTTATCTTTCCTGTTTACCTTTTCATGCTTCTCTTGATTCTTGTGTTTGAAACTCAGATTTTCTATTCAGCTCTGGTCTTTTCATCAAAAATGCTTGAAAGTCCTCTACTTCATTGAATAATCATTTTTTCCCCCTGAATCATACTCAGTTTTGCTGGGTAGGTGATTCTTGGTTTTAATCCTAGTTCCTTTGATGTCTGGAATATCATATTCCAAGCCCTTTGATCCCTTAATATAGAAACTGCTAGATCTTATGTTATCCTGATTATTTTTCTACAATACTCAAATTGTTTCTTTCTGACTGCTTGCAATATTTTCTCCTTGACCTAGGAACTCTGGAATTTGGCTACAATATTCCTAGGAGTTTTGCTTTCTGGATCTCTTTAAGGAGGTGATTGGTGGATTCTTTCAATATTTATTTTGCCTTCTGGTTCTAGAATATCAGGGAAGTTTTCCTTGATAATTTCATGAAAGATGATGTCTAGGCTCTTTCTTTTATCATGGCTTTCAGGTGGTCCCATAATTTTTAAATTGTCTCTCCTGGATCTATTTTCTAGGTCATTTGTTTTTCCAGTGAGATATTTCACATTGTCTTCTATTTTTTCATTCTTTTGGTTTTGTTTTTATAATTTCTTGTTTTCTCATAAAGTCATTAACTTCCAATTGCTCCATTCTAATTTTTAAAGAACTATTTTCTTCAGTGAGCTTTTGAATATCCTTTTGCATTTGACTAATTCTGCTTTTTAAAGCATTCTTATCATTGGCTTTTTGGACCTCTTTTGACATTTGGGTTAGTCTATTTTTAAAGGTGTTATTTTCTTCAGCATTTTTTGGGGGTCTCCTTTAGCAAGCTGTTGACTTGCTTTTCATAATTTTCTTGCATTGCTCTCATTTCTCTTCCCAACTTTTCCTCCACCTCTCTTACTTCATTTTCAAAATCCTTTTTGAGTTCTACCATGGCATGAGACCATTGCATATTTATTTTGGAGGTTTTGGATGAAGAAGCCTTGACTTTTATGTCTTCCTCTGATGGTAAGCATTGTTCATCCTCATCCAAAGGATGGAAGAAAATACCTGTTCATCAAGAAACTAACCTTCTTATTTTTTCCCTCTTTTTGGGCATTTTCCCAGTCTATTATTTGACTTTTGAGTCATTTGTCAAGACAGGGGTATATTCTTGGGATCTGTAAGTTCTCAATTCCTCCCGGGTGGCAAAATCAAGGGAGAAGAGTTTACCACTTTCCTGGCCTGTGCTCTGGTCTGGAAGCAACCACAAGCTTTTCTGCCTAGGATCTGTGTAGAGGGTTCCCTCTCCAGAGCCTCCACTAGCTCCATCATACCAGTATTCTTCCTCACCCCAGGACAGCCACTCAGGGCTGTGACCCAGATCAGCTGTGTGATTCCCCCAGGGTCTTAAGGCTGAGAGCTCAAAAAGGGGATGCTGCTGCAGTGACTGCTGCTGCCCTGTGGCCAGGGTTAGGGCCAGACCCTGCTCTCTTCTCATGCAGGTGAAAGAGCTTTCTCACTGATTTTTGCAGCTGTCTTTGGCATGGGTGGGTTGAGAAATCTGGGAACTGGAGCTGCTGCCTGTGATTCCATACCCTGTCCCTGCTGCAGGTGGCCAAGGCTGGGTTGCACTCTGCCCTGAGCCCAGTGTGATAGACCTTTCCTGTAGGCCTTCTAGGCTACCTTGGACTGGAGTCTTTCACTCCGGTCATTCACTCTGTCATTTTGTGACTCCTGCTACTCTAGAATTTGTTTAGAGTCATTTTTAAGGTATTTTATGGGCTCTGGGGGGAGGAGAGCTACAGCAGGTTCATCCTTCTACTCTGCCATCTTAGCTCTGCCCTACATTTAACATTTCAATTCAATTCAAGTTCTGTAAGCCATTGGGAGGAGAAAGACATTCAAATACAAAGAAAAAGACATTAGAATAACATAATCATATTCTGCATCCACTAGAAAAAGGAGGTGGGAATGGAATGATATTTTGGAACTCAGGATGAAGCCCAGGGTGACCCATTCTGCAAATGTGAGCTTAATTGTATAGCACAAAGATAGATGTTCAATGATAAAAAAGAGTTTGAAACATCTTAAGGAAAAAGTCAGAATGGGAGAGATTATTGCTACTTCAAACACTCCAAACAACAGAAAAGCAGGAGGAGTGCATCAATGCAGGAGACAAGGACAGAAACAGCAACAGAGTGCCAGTAAGAGACTTCTTCTAAATGTGCACAAAGAGATGAGGGTGACAATGAAAATCTGGTGGAGGTAACAATGAAAAAGTAGGAAGGGGAGTTATGGACAAAATCTGGTGACACTCTGCCTGAAGGTGGAATCTTCTTTTTTGGGATACATTACAATGTGAGAGAGTACGTAATGGTGAAAAAGGGAGCAGGGTCATAGAGAAGAGTGAGTGTTGCACTGAGATCAAATTAAAGGCTAGTAATTAAGGTAAGTTGACTTCTGTTGTTTCAGAAAGAGATGAACCTACTGAGGAGTGGGTAGAGAGGCAAGGGAGAAAGGCTGAAAAGGGGAGAAAAGAAAGGAGGCTTTATTTGGGAGATAAGAGGAGGTTCCATTGATGAATGCCAATGAGTGAAGAGAGATGGTCAGTGAAGGCAGATGAGGAACTTGCATTGGATGAGGTCTGGGGGAGTTTGGTGCTTGAAAAAATCTAATTGTCCTGGGGAAGGGGAGTTGAAGCCTCTGGAGGCAACTGGCACCTGGAGAAGTGGGAGAGTAGGAATATAAGGTGGAAATTTCCAGGGAAATGTAAAAAAAATAGGTCAACAAGAGATGTGCTGCAGTGATCATAATCAAGTGATGCTACGTAATCAAAGGTAGAGAAGTGATCTTACCATGAGGCAGTATCCTTTCTGTCACCTGCAATAACTGGCATTGTTTCATAAATGAGGCACGGTGGAAAAGGGGGATCCATGGGGGCAAGTCCTACAAGGCAGTGGCAGAAAGCACTGAGAGTGAATGAACCACTTGGAAGCTTTGATTGCATGAAGAATATGAAAAAAAGAAAGATACCACAAAAAAAAGAAAAAAAAGAAAGATACCACAAAATTACAGGGACCATGAATCAGAGAATGAGGAGCTAGAATAAACAGAGAGAGAAGATGGGTAATAAAGAGGGGGAGAGAAATCATTTTGGAAAGGGGCACAAAATATGAAATTAAAAACCCTAAGGAGCAGGACTAACTGAAGGAGAGAAGGGGAGATATCAAATTAAAAGAGATGATAAAAGTGTGAGTGGAAAAGAACCAGTGGTAATAGGGCCACCTTAAAAAAAGACTAAAGAAAAGTAACCAAGGGAATATAATACTGTGTTCACAGCAGGAGATAATCTGAAGTTTAAAACCTTCTGCAGAGACAACATTAATGCATTTAAAACAAGGAAGGAAGTCAAACGGGAAAAAGTATCAAAATTTTCTGATAAGAACTTGGTATCCAAGATATATAAACAATAAATAAATGTGTGTGTGTGTGTTGTGAGAGAGAGAGAGAGAGAGAGAGAGAGAGAGAGAGAGAGAGAGAGAGAGAGAGAGAGGAGAGAGAGGGAGAGAGAGAGAGAGAGGAGAGAGAGAGAGAGAGAGAGAGAGAGAGAGAGAGAGAGAGAGAGAGAGAGAGAGAGAGAGAGAGAGAGAGAAGAGGGAGAAGAGAGAGAGAGGGAGAGAGAGAAAGAGAGAGAGAGAAAGAGAGAGAGAGAAAGAGAGAGAGAGAAGAGAGAGAGAAAGAGGGAGAGAGAGAGAAAGAGAGAGAGAGGGAGAGAGAGAGGGAGAGAGAGAAAGAGAGAGAGAGAAAGAGAGAGAGAAAGAGGGAGAGAGAGAGAGAGGGAGAGAGAGAGGGAGAGAAAGAGAGAGAGAGAAAGAGAGAGAGAAAGAGGGAGAGAGAGGGAGAGGGAGAAGAGAGAGAGAGAGAGAGAGAGAGAGAGAGAGAGAGAGAGAGAGAAGAGAGAGAGAGAGAGAGAGAGAGAGAGAGAGTGAGAGAGAGAGAGCGAGAGAGAGCGGCTTTCCTCAACAGATAAGCATCAAGAGATATGAACAGTTTTCAAAAGAATTGCTAGGTACTCAGAAGCACAAAAAAATGCTCCAAATCACAAATAAAAAGAGAAATGCAAATTAAAATAGCCCTGAAGTTTTACTTCATACCCTGCAAATTGGCAAAAATGACAAAACAGGGTAACAGTTAATGTTTGAGGGATTATGGAAAGATAGGCACACTAATACATTGTTAGTGGAGCTGTGAAATAGTACAACCGTTTTGGAAAGCAATTTGAAATTAGGCAAATAAACTGACTAAAATGCCCATACCCTTCGAACAAGAGACTCCACTGAGCTCATACCCCAAGGAAGTCATTGATAATAAAAAAAGTACCCATTTACTCCAAAATCACTTGTGATATCTAGGAATAGGAAATAAAGTAGACGCCCATTGATTTGGGAATGGCTAAAATAATTTGTGGCGTATGAAAGTAATGGAATATTACCGTACTGTATGAAATGATGTATGGGATAAATACAGAGAAGTGTGGAAAGATCTAGGTGAACTGATGCATAATGAAGTAAGCAGAATCAAGAAAGCAATATACTCAGAACATATGACACTGTACGTGGAAAAAGCAACTACATACTAAACCACCCCCCCAAAACAAAAGTAAATTAACAAAATTAAAGAGGTAAAGCAGGACTCAAATGAAGAGATAAGAAAAGACATCTCAACCTACCCCTATCCTCCTTCTCTCCTCCTTTCCCTCTCTCTCTCTTTCTCCTTCTCCCTGTCCTCCTCCTTCTCCTCCTCTTTCTTCTCCCTCTCCCTCTCCCTCTCTTTCTCCTTCTCCTCTTCTCCTTTGTGGCTAAGCAAGAGCACATGATTTTGCCCTCTGGCTGCTTCCTCAACCAGCTGCCTTACTGGCTGGGTCATAGAGACCCTATTTGCTGTTTGATTTTTGCTCACTCTTCGTGTACTATTCAGTGGATCAAGCTTCCAGGGCAGTTTTAGTGTGGGAAGAGATTCCTCAAATGACTTGTCATTTTTCTGTCTTCTCCTTAAACAAACCCACATTCTGACCACATTCTAGGTCACGTCCACCCCAGGTTCTTCAACTCTTTCCCTATCATAACATTCCTCCCTGGGGAGACTGTAGTCTCCGTGGCTCCCTTCTCAATATTCCAAAGGTCTCCCATTCCTTCCCTGCTCTACTGCATCCATTATTCACCCTGAGAAGTTCTGTGTGTAGAGTTGACCTGTGACATAGGGCATTAGCTGGGAGCAAGATGCTATAAGCAAAGCAAAACTGCATTCTTGGTTGCACAGTATTAAGAATGATAATTATTCGTGTTGTCTTACCCCTGCACCAGAGTTTACCAGTGTGTAAACTCCCTGTAGACAGTGATTGTCACTTATAAAAACTATGTATCTTTTCCAGTGTTTTGCATAATATTCTTCACACAGTAGCTGCATTATCATTTTTTCCCCCAGTGGAAGTAAATGGTGGAAGTGAATCCTGTGTTGGGCTTTGAAGAAAGAGAAGGCTCTCAACAGATAGAGCTGAAGAAGGTGTAGATTACAAACCAGTAAGAATACAGGGAAATGGAAGAATCCAATATGAGCCTGGAAATAAGAAAGTAGTCTAGTTTTGCTGAACATATAATGTGAGAAGCAGTGTGAAATAAAGTTGGAAATTATGATTGGCGTTCATTTATGGAGGACCTTAAATGCTAGTCAAAGGAATTTATATTTTATTCTATAGACAATAGGGAACTACTAAACGTTTTTTCTTTTCTTTCTTTTTTAAAGCAGAAGAGTGATATACTCAGTCTTTTATCTTAGAAAGATTTTTTTTGGGGGCAGCTGTGTGAAGTGTGGATTAGAGAGGAGAGAGCCAAATTAATACAAGATGTGACAACCCAGGCAAGAATGTGATAAGAGTCTGAGTTAGGATGATGATGATATTTGTGGAGAGAAGGGGATGGTATCCAGAGATGCTAGGGAGCTAGAATTGATGGGGCATGCTATGTAATTGCATTTGCAAGGTGAGATGGATGGAAAAGAAAAAGCTCACTGATACTTTGAGCCTTTATGACTGGGAACATGATGACCCAACAAAAAGAGAGAAGTTGGGAGGAGAGTCAGATTTAGCTGAAATGGGGGGAAGGTGGTAATGAGCGCACTTTTGGAAATGTTGAGTTTATGGTGTGTGTGAGACATTTGTGGGATGAGTTACCCTCTAGGGGAATTAAGCACAGAGGAAAGATTAGGGTTTGATATGTATATTTGGAAGTCTCAAGATCATAGAGATGATGATGGGAATCATGGAAAAGGATGAGATTTCTAAGGCAGAGTGTAGAAGGGGTAAGCAAAGGACCAAAGACCAAAGTTTTGGGGGATACACACTTAGGGGGTAAGAGGAAAGAGATGAAACTGGGAAGGTGTTTCAGAAGGAGTGGTCAGATTCTTTCCTACTCTGGTAGGAAGAGAAACAGGAGGGAACAGGGGTCCCAGAAGCCAGGAGAATATCCTGAAGGAAGGCATGGGCAACAGTCAAATAGGTCTGAGAGACCAAGAAGAATGAGGAGTGAGAAAAGGGGGTCATTACATTTGTCTATAAAAAAAGTCATTGGTGACCTTGGAGGGAGTAATTTTAGTAGTGATAAGAAAAGAAGTAAGAATGCAAAAGATTGAGGTGAGAGTGGTTGGTGAGGAAGTAGAGGGAATGAAGCTAGACTACTCTTTCCAGAAATGTAGTATATATGCACTCTTTTTTGCTCCTGATTCAGAGCTACATTGACCCCCATAACACATATACATGCCTTCATCCCCAAACACGTAGTCAGTGCTTGAACTAGTAAAAACTGCAGCTGGAGATAATTCGTTTGTGGTATGGGGCAGCAGCATGATATAAAAAAGACCATCCCATCCTGAATGTAATTGCATAGCTAGAGAGAACTCTGTCTTTGTGAGGTAGGGTCAGCATTCTCTATAGGGAGGAAGCCTGAATGTGAGCCCTGGGAAGGAAGCATACCCTGTCCCCCATCCCCCAATTATTTCGCAAAGTGCCTAGCACATAGTAAGTGCTCAATAAATACTTTTTGATTGATTAATATCTGTGCCCTAGGGCAAAACTCCATTCACCACTGGCTAGTTATGACTATGTACAGAGCTATACGTACATATCTATATCCTACTGCAGGGTAGTTACCCATACGGAGAATGATGTGCAAACCTGGGCACACACCAGAATCTCTTGGCAGGCTGAAGGAGTGCCAGTCAAGCCTGGCACAGTTTTTTCAAGGCAGCCATCAAGCCAGCAGAGGAGTATAAAGTCCTATATGTACCCTATGTGCTTAGGAAGCACCCAAATGAAAAAGGAGAAAACACACAGAGGAAAATAGAATTCTATGCCAATTGCTCCAATCAGACATCAACAGAAGAGCTCCAGTGTCCGTGTCTATCCCTTAATAAAGACTTAATTCACTTCTCCCTGTCCTTCAGTGATTGATGGGAATTTAGTTTACATTTCTGAGAATGTGGTCCAAAGTACTTTTGGTTTGAAGTATGGCCCAGCCTGTGGGGACAGACCAGCCAGGCAGCAGGGACCAGGGATGACAGTGGGCTGTCCCTAAAGGAGAGCATACTTCATTTGTAATGAACATTATGTCTAGAGAAGCTAATGGCCCAACCTCCTATTCAGTTTATGTAAAATAAAACATGCCATATGTTGCTGCTTTCAGAGTTTTGGTGTTTAAATTAAATGTTGTTTAATGAATATTCAAGCCCATTTGCTCAAAAGTTGTGTTCAATGTGGCTCTTTCTTCCCTCCCCCTTCTTTCTTGCAGCTCCCCTCCCCCTTCCAGTACCTAGGGTATTAAGCCATTAAAACAGGGTGTTAAGAACCAGGCATCTGTCTTCTAACTGAAAGTTGGATATTAAAATGCTGGAGCAGATGACAGTATAAATAAAGACATACAGTGAGAGGATCATCTGATTATTTTTTGTTTGGTAATTAAGACTGACTTAAGTTCTACCTTATTGAGAAGTAGTGAGGGGAAATGAAGGGATTTCATCATTCCTGCACTAGTGGTGAAAGAGTCCACTCCCAAGGTCAGCTTTACGCAGGGTCAAAGTAAATGACTGCCTAGATGGTGATTTTGAGGGCAGTGGGAAAGCCTACCTCCCCTATATACACCCCCCTCCCCCCACACACTATAGAGATTATCTTTATGCCTATGGTTTTACTTCTTATCTCTATACACTTAGATCAGTTGTATCTTTCATTCTCACCTTCTCTTCCCAACCTATTATTTTGCATTTCCAGCTGCCTTTTGGACAGCTCCACCTGGACTTCTTCATTGAGAAGAAGTGTGTGGATAGGTGGAGACCAGAAAGAGGGAATAGTCACTAAGTCCTGTTCTTCCACCACAAAATCTCACACATTTCTTCCTTCCTTAATGTGGCCCTGGTTCATGCCTTATCACTATGGGAAGCAACATGGTGGAGTGTTGAGAGTGAGATTTGTAGTCAGAGAATCTAAGTCTCAATCCTAGCTCTGCCACTCACCATCTGTAAGATGGTGGTTACTACTTTACTTCCAAGTTCAGATTTCCCAACTAAAAAATGAAAATTGGACTAGATGATCCAAAGTCCCTTACCTCTATAATTCTCTGACATGCCTTGGTGCTAACTAGGCACTTCCCTCACCAACCCATTATCTTTATTGTGGTCAGAATAATCTTAAACCATTGTTTTTGCTTTGATCCCTATTTCTTCTCTCTTTCTGTTTAGGGTACCATCACACATCAAGGCAGTGAAGTTCAAGGCCTCATTCATCTCTGCTCTTTCCTCTGTTCCCACATTAAATTAGTTGCCAAATCTTTTTGTATAACATTTTCCATATCTCTTCTCTCTTCCCACTCATAAGGAAGTGGGTCTTTATTTTCATTAGACCACTGCAATAGCTTCCTCGTTGATCTCTCAGTTTCAGATCTCTTCCTTTCCCAATTAATTTTCCATACAGCTGCCAAAATACTTTTCCTAAATATGTTTTGCATGACTTCATCTCTATAGAGGGTATTTCTACCTTGTTCAATGGGTGGAGAGGTGAGAGAATTTGGAACTGAAAAAAATGCTTTCTAAAGCACATCTCATTCTCTTGCTTGACAATTTTTAGTAATTCCTATTGTGTCTAGGATCCAAAAGATGGCCCCGGTGATGTCATTGCTTCTCTTTGAAAGGATGAAATGAGAAGCCCTTGAGAAGGTTGAAATGTATACCCAACTTGGCATTTAAAGCCTTTGCTGGTCTGGTTCCAGCCTGCCTTTCCAGGCTCATTTCCCATTGCTCCTCCTCATTTCCCTCTTTGTTCTATCCAAACTAACCTGCTTGTATTTTCCCCAACCTGGTAGCCTTGTTCCTGCCTCTTTGGATCAGGTATAGTGATTCTTACCTGCCTGGGATGCAGTCCTTGCCTTTCTTTGACTTTTCAGAATCCCTTACTCCTTTCAAGGCTCGTGGACCATCTCCTTCAGGAATAAAAATTATAATTAACATTTAGAGAGCTTTACCTACATTATGTCATTGTGTCTTCACCACAACCCTGTGAGGTAGGTAGAGTTATTCCCCATTTTACAAATGGGGAAACTGAGACTGAGAGAGGTTAAGTCACACAGCTTAATAAGTGTCTGAAGCAGAATTCAAATTCATCTTCCTAACTTCAAGTGAGCCCTCTAACCACTGCCTTTCTTGATCCCCTTAGTACTTTCTCCTTTTTCCTCCTCCCAATCCTTTCTTTTCTGCTTCTCATCTTCCTCCTCTCTCTCTTCCTCTTGGTCCTTCAGCTTTCACTTATATGCATATTTTTAGATGTAGAATGTAAGGGCAGAGGCTATTCTGTATTTGGTTTTGGTATCTCCACAATCCCACCATAGCGCACACAAAGTGCTTAGCAAATGATCCTCAAATTATATTGACTTGATTGTATTACTTCTTATTTCAAAATTCTTTGTGGTGAATTCCTTAGGATGGCATTCAAGACTGTACACATCTCTGTTTCAGTTTTTCCCCTATTTGAATCCTCTATCTCTACTCTAATTTAATACATCTGTTTCCTGAATGTATTTTGCATGTGCAGGTTGTTTCTGGACCAGTTGAGTTTCTCCAGCAGAAGCTGTTGTGATGAGGTCACTTTCAAGGACATCCCACTCAATGACCTACTTGTAGCCCTTCTATGGTTGATGTTTAACCTTGGGCTGGTAGGAGTCCCTGGTTCTCAGGCCCACGCTTCTAGTCAGCAGTTATGTACTGAGAATTAAAACCCACTTTAATATGAGCTGGAGAGGAATATTTTGAGGAACAAAGGTCCTCTAGGAAAAATCAAGAGAACCTGGATGTGGGATGAGGGTAAAGGATAGCCAGTCTGGAGTTTCATGGGAGGACTCAAGTGTTGCGAAGGGAGGAAAAAAGTGAAAAATCTAAATTTATCACTTTTAAAAATCAGGATCACAGGATATGAGAGGTAGAAGGGACCTTAGACATTATGTAATCTAACTCCCTCATTAAAAAATCATTTTATTTTATTTTTACATCCCTTCCTATTTGCCCTTACCCCAGTCAGTGAGAAATCAAGAAAAATAAAACCATAACACATATGAAAACAGGAACAAAATAAATTCTTGCATTAGCCATACCCACCAAAAATATATCCTCTCTATCTGGAGGTAGATAGCATGTTTTATTGTAAGTCCTTTAGAACCATCCAAACCCCTCATCATACTGGTGGGGAAACTGAGGCCCCGGGAAGATGAAAGAATTTATTTGAGGTTACCCAGCAATAAGTGGCAGAGCTGGATTTGGAATTTGAGTCATATCCCTAATTTTCATGCTCCTGCTCAGAGACAGATGTGTGGAGGGGTGCAGTGGATAGAGAGCCGGATCTGGGGGTTGGGAAGTCCCAAGTTCAAATTCTGCCTCCAATATTCACTAGCTGTGTGACCCACACTCTCTTAGCGTTCTCATCTATAAAATGGGGCTAATAATAGCTCCTACCTCCTAGGGTTGTTGAGAGAAGCAGATGAAATCATATTTATAAATCACTTATGATTGTGCTGGGCACATAGTAAGTACTTAATAAAGGCGTGTTCTCTTCCCCTGAATTGGATCAGGGACCTGAGTAAAACTTAATTGTTCCTTTTCTCTTGCCATTAAATCCCCTATGGGGATAACAAGATGGAAATATTGCTTCAAAGCACCTGCTTCCACATAGTTGAATTGGAGTTTGCCCTAACTGAGCTAAGACCAGATTACTCAAATTAGTTTCACCTGGTTCAGTGCTTACTTACCCAGGATAGTACTGTAAGTCCAGAAGACCAGAGTGATATTCTGACCACCTCAAACCATGCCACCTGTACTCTGGCCCTCCCACTAGGGCTCAGGCTCCTGCCTGGGGAACCCCTGGGCTCTGAAGGCTGAGTTTTCACCTTCCCTCCTCACCTCAGTCCACCATTCTACTTCTTTGCCATCTCTAAACCATGTCATTGTATCATCACTGCACCCCACCCCCCTTTCTTTCCAACTCTGGTTTTCCCCATAATGTTCTGTTTTCGCCTATGTAAATTCCTTGAAGGCAGGGGCTGTCTTACTTTCTTATATTTGTATCTGAAGCACTTAGCCCAGAGCCTAGCACATAATAGACATTTAAGCTCATCCATTACTCTGGAGAAGATGGAGCTCACCAAGGTAGGAGCTGAACTGCCTAGAAACCCGAAATTTTTTTTCTTCATTTGTTGGGGTTCCCAGCCATTGTAGTGCCATCAGTCTGGAGGGTTAAACAGGTCCTTGGGGAAGGTGCAGGCACACTAGAAAGGAACAGAAAGTTATCTTAACGATTTGGGGGTTCAGGCATGAGTCCTTTGTGTTGGTTGTTGGTGGATTAGATAAAACTTGTCTTATACCGAATGTTTTGTTAGCTTGGGTGCTTGCCTGGTCTCTATAGATATGAACCTAATTCTGATGATCCCAGAATAGCTCTTTGGTGGTGATGGTGGTAGTGGAGAGAGAAATGACATTCCCAGGGACAACCTTAGGTGGGAGCATGAGTCATTGAGCTATCCAAAAAATGGAATGGGCTATCTCACTGGATGGCAAACTGTCCAGAATTGAAGGTGTTCAAATGGAGGTGCTGTTGAGGAGATTCCTGTATGAAGGATGAGGTTGAATTAGATCATTTCTCATGTTCTTTCTGGCACCAAAATTCTGTAATTCTCTTCTCATTCTCATTACAGGAGTGCGGAAGCTGAGCTGCGCTGTTCGGTATTCCAGGCAGATCTCTTTTCTGTCTTCCTTCTTCATTTAAATGACTAGAATGTTTACCTCCTCCTCCCCTTAAATGATGCAACTATTTCTTCTTCCTCCTTTGCCCCCAGCACCTATCACTGCATAGGTGCTATAAAGATGAAGCCAGGAGACTGCCTCATATGTGAGTACCACATGGCTTGTCTTATCCAGGTCCCTATGCTCTGCTGATCAGTTCCATTTTTGCCTGAGAGATCCGACAATGAATTCTTAAGAAAGGTCAAATAGAGAGCAGCAGAAACAGCAGACTTACTTAAAAAAAAAGAAAAAGCAAAACAACAAACTGCTGGTGTGTATCTGTGTGTGAGTGTGTGTGACACACTGCGAGAGTTGGAGATAACAGAACACTTCCGCTGCAGTGATTCTAATAGCCAATTAAGAGTCATGGTCTTGCAGGCTTCCCTATCACAACATCACACTGTGCTCTGCCACTGAGACTTCAATGAATGCCCTCTCTTCCCTCAGAGAAGGAAAACTGAAACCACTGTGATCTTGGAGATACCAGGAGAGCGCAAGCTAGCAACCATGTTTGGGAGTTAATTATGAAGAGGTATAAAATAGCCTAGATTTTCTGGACTCTCTTTCCTTCCCATTTCTGAAAGATTAAGAGGTCAGGTTACTACATACATGGGTAACCTGTGACCTGATGATCCAGACTCTGGGGTTTTGTGGATAGGGTTCAGGCTTGGGTCTTGATCTCCCCAAATCACTTCATTATTAACTTGTTATGTCCCCACCTAAATTTACTGTGGGAAAATCCTTGAATATATGTCTAGGTATTTCTACATATATGGGCTAATGTTCTCAAATTCTGTATAAGCACTCAGGGTAAGAAAGGCATATACTAGGTAAAGGACAGCCTTATTTTTATTTCCTGTGGAAAAAATGTAGAAATCAAAATGGATTCTAGGAGCTTCATTCACAAATGCAAACTACATATAATTGATTCATAATAGCCCAAAACAATCAAAGGAAAACTTTCCTTCCTCTTAATTCCCATTGTCCCTAGGGTCCTAAGGTCCCCCAAACTCATAATGTCACCCTAAGTTTGTTTTTCCTTTAAAAGATAACCTCCTAACCCTCCAATGAGTCTTACCTTCATTCCAGACACTCATGCCTGGAACCATTCAGTTTTATGGTTCTACTCTGTGAAAAACAACTCATATGGGGTCACTAAAGAGGCTGTTCTATTCCATTCACTCAGACCCATGCCATCTGAAGAGGTCATGATAATATTAGATTGCCAAGTCTTCTAAATTGTGACATTAGTTCCTTCCTGCTTGGGGGCCATGTGCTTGATTTTTTTCTCCTTATGAGAATGTTGCTAACTAAGGGAGTTCCTCTTCTTTTATAGAAGACTGACTTCTGTAGTACTTAGACTTGAATTGCTAGAGAAGCAAACCCCTCACAGAGGAACTCTCAGGCTGGGGTTTGGAACTGTCACAATCTACATCCCATTGCTCCTCTAGGTATAGCCACATTATGAAAGTGAGGTCCAGAGGAGGGCAATCAGTTGCCCAGCGTCACTCAGATGGCTAGTGGAAAAGCCAGAATTTGAACCCTTGTACAAGTCAGTATCATTTCCATTCTTCTGTGGCACCTTCTGTTTCTTTAGTTGTTCATGGGCTTTCTCAGAGCACCATCTTTTATGCTAGAGCTCCATAAATCCATGGGATGTGTCTTACTTTCTTCCTCATTAATTGAATCTTCACCTAGTAGGTAGGGGCAGCTAGGTGGTGCAGTGGACAGAGCACCAGTGCAGGAGTGGATTCAAATCTCACCTCAGACAGTTGACACTCACTAGCTGTGTGACCTTGTGTAAGTCACTTAACCCCAATTGCCTCATCCTGGGTCATCTCCAGTATCCTGATGAATATCTGGTCACTGGATTCAGATGGCTCTGGGGGAGGAGTGAGGTTGGGGACCTGCACAGCCCTCCCTCCCTCAAAACAAAGTCAAGTGCAAGTCATGTCATCATTTCTCTGATGGCATGGTCTTCTTTGGCAATGAAGGATGAAAACACACTTAGTAGGTATCTAAGAAATGTTGGTTTGAATTGGAAAAGGTTTGGTTAGTGTAAAGTAGAAGGTAAACAATGCTACTAGAGGAGGAGACTAGAGAATCTCCCTCTTTCCCCCATTGCTGTTGGAAAGGTATCTGAACCTAGTCACAGACAGACAGATAGGCAGTCAGAAGCTTTGTACCTGAGCCAGATCCTATTTTAATGCTTTGGGGGATGGGGTTTCAGAAGGTGGAGACAGGTCTAGACAAAGGAGCTAGCTTGTGGGGTTTTTTTCCCCTCCTTGCCTGTCAATTTAACTGTATTCCTTGTTAAGACAGCTACCTCAGTAGGTAGGCACACAAGGCCTAGAGTGTGATTCAGGGTCCCTAAAAGCCATCTGGTTCGATATCTTTCTCATTAGGTTGCCCTGATGCTTGAAATTCTTATGTTAGTCACTCCTTTGGGTTGAGATGTTATCATCCTTGCAAAACATTTATATTTGAGCAGAGTTCTTCCAGAGACAATGCCCTAAACCAAAGGTATTAATGATAGCACATAGGCTAGTTAGCACGATAACATGGATTCATTTATCACATTAGCTTGTTGTCATGGAATCATAGAACGTTAGAGCTGGGAAGCACCTTAAAGGCTTTATCTAGGCATCTTTTCTCTAACTGGTAAGTGGGAACAAGTATTCTTACAAAGGACGTTCCTTTTGCAATACCTTAAGGATGATTTTGTTAGTTGTAAGCCCTCTCATTGCAATAAATCAGAAAGCACTTATTAAGTGCCTACTAGGTACCTGGTGCTGTTCATACAAAGATAAAGATGAAATAGTTGCTTCCATCAAGGATCTTAAATTCTATCAGGGGAATCAAAATGTATACATGTAATTATGGGGTGCCCCAAAAGTCTTAGTGCAATCTAACCTTTAAAAGCTATAATATATTGTTAATGATATGATATACTATTAATATAACATATTATAATTTAATAGCTATTAAAGCTTAAGATTATCCCAAGACTTTTTGAATACCCTCCATGTACCAAATGTACATATACATATATGTGTATGTGTATATTATATATGTTTGTGATAATTTTGGAGTACAGTCAGTAGCAGCTGTGAGATCAGGAAAGGCCTTATGTATTTGAAATGTGTTTGAAAAGGGATTAGGTGTTCTTTTAAAAATTAAAAAAAAGTTTTGTTAAATATTTCCCAGTTACATCAAAAATTTTAACATTATTTTAAAAAAATTGAGTTTCAAGTTCTCTCCTTTCCTCTTGCCCTTCCCCTACCCACTGAGAAGGCAAATAATGTATCAGTTATACATATGATGTCATACAAAACATATTTCTGTATTAGCCATGTTGCAAAAGAAAAAAACACTAAGAAGCAAGAAAAATAAAGTGAAAAAATTATACTTCAGTCTGTACTCAAAGTTCATCAGTTGTCTCTAGAGGTCAATAGCATTTGTTCATCAAGAGTTCTTTGGAACTGTCTTGCATCGTTGTCTTGATCTAAGTCTTTTACGGTTGATCATTGTACAGTATTGCAATTAGTTTGTACAATGTTCTCCTTATTCTTCTAATTTCACTTTGCATCAGTTTGTATAGAACTTTTCAGGTTTTTCTGAAACCATTCTGCTCATCATTTCTTATAGCACAGTAGTACTCCATTACAATCATATACCACAACTTGTTCAGTCATTCTCTAATTAATGGGCCTCCCCTCATTTCCAATTCTTTATCACCACAAAAAGAGCTGCTATAAATATTTTACTACAAATAGACCCTTTCCCTTTTTAACTAGGTGTTCTAAGAGGCAGGAGAGGAAGGCGAATATTCTACATATGGGGGACAACTCATAGTGACTGTAGCTGAGATGCTGTTAGAGGTAGGAAACTTCAAACCAAAATTCCTCATGTATCTCAATGCATCATCTCTTTCCTCCTGCCACCTCCCACTATGCTAGATTGTAGTTAGGTGGTGCAGTGGATAAGAGTGTTGGAATTGGATTAAAATCTCATTTCAGACTTATTTAGCTGTGTGACTGTGAGCAAATTCTCTGTTTTAAGCCTCAGTTTCCCTATCCATAAAATAGGGATAATAATGACACCTACCTCCCTGGGTTTGTTGTGAGGATCTAATGAGAAGATATACAGTGCTTTCTAAGTATTAAAACACCACACAAATGCTAGCAATTTTTATCAGCTCTACATGCTAGAATCTGGTTTTTTACTTTTTACTCTCACTACTCTCTCTATTCTGTTCTCTATGTTGAGTTCATTTTATCTTTTTGAATTTTGAGGTCCTCAATTGTCGGAGCAGGAAATAAGGTGGAGAGGTGGAGGACCTTTAGAGCTTTGCATTGTCTCAACATTACAGGAGACTTGTGGATGCTTTGGAAACCCCTCCCTACCCTGACTGGGCAAGCATACCTGGAGACTTGGCTAATTTCTTCTGAAATATACCCCCTCTTCCTTTGCAGGCTCTCCCCACCCCCCTTGGATGGAGTACCCAGGAAAAGGACTTGCCCCAGATGAGCAATCTAAGCCAAGTGGCAGTCTTTTCCTGATTTATCATGCTGTTCATTAATTCATATATAAAATGCAATTTAGGCTCAGGCTCAGGAGCCCTCACTCCCTGACACTTTTTTTTTGCACATTTGATAAATGATTCCACTGGAAGAGGCTTGAAGGGCATCTGCAGTAAATTGTACTGAGGTCTATTTTTCAAAACATTTTTACACTTTCAGCACCAAGGGGAGGCTATCTCCTCTTAGATAAGAGGAAGTGAGAAAGTTTATAGCACTTACATGCTAGGTTCTGAATTCACTGGGAGGGAGAGGGAGGAACCCATTCATAGAATAAACATAACAAATATGATATCTTGCAATTTTTACAGCTCTTGCAGGTTTACAAAACTCTTTCCTAACAACAAACCTGCGAGTTTGTTTATTTTTCGAAATTAATTAATTATTTAATGTTCTACAATCACTACCAAAAAACTTAGATTTTTACCCCCCACCTACCCTCCACCACCCCCCTCCCTCCCCTAGACACCATACAATTCTATATAGGATCTGCATATACTTTTCTATTGAATACGTTTTCACTATAGTTGTGCTGTGTAGATGAATTAAAATAACTGGCAGAAATCATATAAAAATCAAAATGTACACACACACATATACAAACATGATCTGCTACATTCTGCAGATGAATTCCATATTTCTTTCTCTGAGTGTGGAAGGCATTTTGTCTTAGAAAACCACTGGGAATTATTATTATTATTTTTAAAGTTCTTGTGTCCACAAGAGTTCCAAGAGTTACAAGACTCCAAGAGTCTACAAAGTTCCAAGTCTACCAGAAAAAGCTCTCATACACTGTGGTCATTGCTATGCGCAAAGTTCTCCTGGTTCTGCTCCTTTCGTTCTGCAATAGATCGTATAAGTCCTTCCAGGCCTCTCTTAAGTCTTCTTGTTTATCATTTCTTATGGCTCAATAGTACTCCATTACATTCATATACCATAATATTCAGCCATTCCCCAATTGATGGGCATCCCCTTGATTTCCAGTTTTTGGCAACTACAAAGAGTGCTGCTATAAATAGTTTTGTACATGTGGGACCTGTTCCCATTTTTATGTTCTCTTGGGGATATAGTCCTGGTAGTGATATTGCTGGGTCAAAGAGTATGCACATTTTTGCAGCCCTTTGAGCATAGTTCCAAACCACTCTCCAGAATGTCTGGATGAGTTCACAGCTCCACCAACAATGAATTAGTGTTCCAACTCTCCCACATCCTCTCCAACATTTATCATTTTCCTGTTCTGTCATGTTTGCTGATTTCATAGGTGTGATGTGGTGCCTCAGAGTTGTTTTGATTTGCATTTCTCTAATCAATAGTGATTTAGAGCATTTTCTCATATGATTATAGATATCTTTAATTTCTTCCTCTGAAAATTTCCTGTTCATATCCTTTGACTATTTATCAATTGGGGAAAACCTGTGAGTTTGGAAGGATGAGTTATATTTATCAATATTTTACATGTGACCCTGTGTCTAGACCCTCCTCCCTTACTAAGGGTATTTGGAATTGGATTCAGAATGACCCAAGCTTGGTCTTAGTGGGGGGCTGACTCTAACAAGGTGTCAACTTTTCTCTCTCTGGTTCATTGTCCCCACCCTGGAACAGACATACTTTATTTACCTCAGTGGATCTGCTAATCAGCTCACCAGGTCCAGATTTCCTGGTCAGAGTGGCTCATCAAGTTCAGATGTTCTGGTCAGAGTGGCTCACCAGGTCCAGATGTCCTGGTCAGGTTCAGCTCACCAGTGTTAGGTCATCAGATCCAGGTCTCCTGGTCAGCTTCAGCTCACCCCATCCAGATGTTTTAGTCAGTGTTAGTTCATCAGGTCCGGTTCTCTTCATTGACCAGACTGAGGCCCAGATTTTCTTTGGTTCTTCTGAGGCAGGGTCTTCCTGGAGGTGGTATTTTTCTTTCAGAAGCAGTTTTGCAGTGGAAATCACCTTCTTCTGGTCATCTGACACCTCACTCAGAGACTTTTGAATTCAAGAGGCGGCTTCCAAGGTTGTATATGACCTTTTCTCAGGACTGTTGGATCACGACTTAAGTTCAGTAAGAAAAAAAGACAGGCAGAAGAAGGTAGACAGGGGTCCAGGCTTTCCCAAGCAATCACATGTTCTTGCTACTATGTGCTTGTAGCCACCAGTGCTCTGGGGGTGGGGAGAAAAATTTCCTCCCCCTTCTACTCTTACTGGAAAACAATGGAGAGAAAGTGCTATTGGAGTTCCCCCAGAGAAGGATCTCAAAGAGAATGGACTTTGGGATAAAGACTCACTCTGTAGTGATTTCTGAGAAAGAGGCTGTTTCTCTCATATTCAACAGCCAGTCATTTTTGATGAAACTCCATTTGACACAACCTTAGTCAATGGGAACTAATCAGGAAATATTGTGTCATCTCATCAAGATACACATTCTGCTCCTTGCAAAGTGTGCCACTTTAGCAAATCAGAGATCTTCTTGATCCTTCCCACTAGATACAGATGAGGAAACTGAGTCTCAGAGACTTGTTCATCATGGTTATCCCGGCAGGACTTCGACTTCAACACCGGTCTCCTGATTCCAAGAGTAATTTTCTCTTTCTCCTATACTATTACCTAGAAGTAGGGAATGTTCCAATCTCAGTTCTTTCATCTGTCAAATGAAAGAATTATGTTATACATTCCCTAAAGTCTCTTCCAGCTTTGTGGGATGAATTTAGTAAAAGGAAGTGGATAGAGTGGAGTCAGGAATTCTGGGTTGAATTCTTTGTTAGACATCGACGTGATCATGGGCCAAATCACTCCAAGTCTCAAGTGCTTATTGGCAAATGGGTATAATAATATTCTTCCTACCTACCTCAAAGGGGAATTGCGAAGAAAGTGAGTTTTCAAACCTTAAAGGCCAAAGAATTGGGTGATGATTATTTTTTTAAAATTAAGAAGTCATGTAGCTCAAACCTGGACTGGAATTCAGGTCTTAGGAGTAACAAACCAGGACTCTTTCTTCTATACTCTTCTGCCTTCCTATGAATGCAGTCACATTAAGCAGTAGACTGTTAGAAACTTAGAGGTCATCTCCCTCAACCCTGTTATTTCACAGAGGAGAGCTTAGTTAAGTGAATTGTCCAAGGTCACATAAGCAATGAAAGCAGATCAGGATTCAAACCAATCAGCCAATAAACATTTATTAAGTGCCTTCTATGCACCAGGCATTGTACCAAGGCCTTTTGACTCCAAATCCAACATTTTTTCCACTGAATCTTGCTGCATTTAAATAGTGTTTTAAGGTTTTTCAAGTTGGGAAATCATGTAGTGTTTTCAATAAGGCCAAACTGATTCTTGGCTCAAAATATTTTTAATTTAAAACTGTCATTTTTATTTATTTCTTTTATTTTTATGTTACCTTTATTTCTGAAAATATCCTTCTCTCCTACCATCTCTCCCACCCTCCATTAGAATCTTGTATAACAAAAGCTTTAAAAAGGAAAAAAAAGGCAATTCAGCAAGACAACCAAAACTTCATCTGTAACTGACAGATTCCACAATATTCCACACCCAAAGGGATAGAAGCTTAGGTCTGTGATTTCATTGCTATAGGAAATTCCCAGAAGAGGAAAGTTCCTGTCCTAATGCAGGTTGGCACCTTCTCTGTAAGGTACAGTCTTTGAGAGCTACCTATAGCCCTGAGAACTTAAGCAATTTGTCCAGGTGACACAGTCAATATGGAGTAGATGAGACTCTTGAACTGTAGCCTTGTTGGTTTGGAGGCCATCTTTCTGTTCATTAGGCCATGCTGTCAGTCCATGTACATACACGTACAACATTCCCTGGCCTTTACTTTTGTTATTATTACTGTACATCCTTCATTCTCCAAGAGAGCCAATGACATTGCAAGGATGATGTTTTGACTTGCGTTGGAATTGGATTTAAGTGAGGCAGAGTTGCACAAAGTTGTCAGCCTTACTCTCTCTTCCAGAGTCATTGGAGTCAAAAATCCAGAGAGCGGGTGATGGCCCAGGATGCAGCGAATGACCTTGATCTTTCCTAGGTCTCAGTTAGTCTGAGGCAACGCCTATTCAGTGACTCAGGGTTAGGTCTGGCCTTTGCTAAGAAGGGAGTGATGTACATTTTCTCAACTCTTTAATATGGCCAAGCCTGGTCAATATAATTACATGGTGTTTAGACAAACTCCCATATTTTTTAGCAACAGTATTCACTGTGAAATATAGAATACCTACTCTCCTAAGAATCAAAATTGCATGTGCCTCCAAGGGTAATGGAAAGACATATGGTGGGTGTAAAGTAGTGATGACTTATGCACTAACATTGGCATGACGAATGTTTGATCAGAAAAGGACTTTGAAAGGTCATATAGCAAGAGTGAGGGATGACAGATGGATGGAACCATGTGCTGCATGTGTGGTGCAGTAGAGGGAGTCCTGGACTTGAAGTCAGAATAACTGGATTCAAATTCTGATCCAGACACTTCTGAGTTGTGGGATTATGGACAAATCACTTATCCACTCATTCCTCAGTTTCCTCTTCTGTGAGTGGAATGAATAATATTCATAGTACCTTAAATTTTTTTAAACCTCAAAGAACTCTATAAATGTGAGTTATAATTATTAGTGGGAGACCTACAGGATGTTGTGTGGATCCTTTGCGAAGGATGTGGACAGTAATCACACAGGAATGGATGGCAACCTGTACTAATGGAGGAAATAGCCTTGCTGATGAGATCATGAATTTATTGAAATATTGAAGAATATTTGATGAAAGACCTATCCTGATCTCCCCTGTTATTAGCACTCACTCCATTTTTAACTTGCTTTTTAATTATTTTGTATATTGTTTCCTTTTTAACATTGTATTCTTAGCTCTTAGTACAGTGCCTGGCACACAGATGCATTTGGTAAATGTTTGTTACATTAAATGGAAGATTTACAGAGCTATTTTTTCAGCTAACAGTAATGGTAATAATAATAGCAAGCATTAATATATTGCTTCAAGATTTGCAAGCACTTTGCAAATGTTATTGCATTTGACTCTCACAGCAGTTCAGGAAGTGGGTGCTATTAAGATCTCCATTTTACAGCTAAGTAAACTGAGGCAGACAGAAATTAAAGGACTTGTCCAGAGTCATGTAACTAGTAAGTGTCTGAGGTCAGATTTGAATTTGGATCTTCCTGATTCCAGGATATGTGCTCTATCCACTGAGCCACTCAGAAAGCAGCTAGTAGTTCAAGCTGGTAATGCAGGTTCTGGGGTCTTATTTTCCCAGAGCAAGGATGGTTACATCTCTTCCTTAGGGTTCTAGGCATATCCTTGAAGAATGGTTGTGCCTCTTGTCTAACACTATTGGCTAGGGCCCCCATTCTAGGATGGGCCCCACATTGTTAATGCCAGAGACTCATGTCCCACTTCCATTTAACCAGTTAACATCAATAGCTTTTGCAAAGGAATATTTATTTAGAAGACATATCCAGAATAGAAGTACAAACATCACTCCCTCTGTTCCAACATGCATACATCTTGGGAGGTGGAGGACCCATACCACCTTTATCCCTGGGGAGAGTGGACTCAAACTTTTTTTTTTTAATTTTTATTTATTTATTTATTTAATTTTTTACATTCATTTTCACAAATTTTTGGGTTCCAAATTTTCTCCCCTTTTATCCCCTCCCCCCACCCCAATACCCCAAGCAATCTAATTTTCCCTATCTCCAATCTGCCCTCTCTTCTGTCATCCCTCCCTTCTCTTGTCTCCATCTTCTCTTTTCTCCTGTAGGGCCAGATGACTTTCTATTCCTCATAAACTGTATGTCTTCTTTCCTAGTTGTAACAACAATACTAAACAGTTGTTCCTAAAACTTTGAGTTCCAAATTCTCCCCATCCCTCCCTCCCCACCCATTCCCTTTGGGAAGGCAGGCAATTCAATATAGGTCATATCTGTGTAGTTTTGCAAATGACTTCCCTGATAGTCGTGTTGTGTAAGACTAACTGGATTACCATCCCTCCTAACCTGCCCCTCCTTGTTTCTCCTCCGTCCCCTGATCCTGTCCCTCCCCAAGTGCCGACCCCAAATTGCTCCCTCCTCCCTCCGCCCTCCCCTCCATCATCCCCCCCCTTGCAATATCTCCTTCTCCCCCACTTTCTTATATTGTAAGATAGGTTTTCATACCAAAATGAGTGTGCATTTCACTCCTTCGTTTAGTCAGATGTGATGAGGGTAAACTTCTTGGTTTTTTTTTTTTTCCTCAGCTCTCCTCTTTTTCCCTCCACCAAGAAAAACTCCTACCTGCCTCTTAAATGACATATAGTTACCCCCTTCCCTTTCCCTCTCTTTCCTCCCCCTACATTTCTCTCTCACCATCTACCTTAGTTTCTTTTAAGGTATGGTCCCATCCTATTCAGTTCAATCTGTGCTCTCTATCTCTGTATGTGTGTGCATGTGTGTATGTGTGTGCATGCATGTACATGTGTGTGTATGGTCCCACCAACTACCCAGATACTGAAAAGTTTTAAGAGTTAGAAATATTGTCTTTCCCTGTATGAATGTAAACAGTTCACTTCTGGTACGTCCCTTAAGACTTCTCTTTGCTGTTTCCTTTTTCATGCTTCTTCTCATTCTTGTGTTTGAAAGTCAAATTTTCTTTTCAGCTCTGGTTTTTTCATTAAGAATGATTGAAAGTCCTCTGTTTCATTGAAAGACCATATTTTCCCTTGAAGTATTATGCTCAGTTTAGCTGGGTAGGTGATTCTTGGTTTGAGTCCTAGTTCCTTTGCCTTCTGGAATATTCTATTCCATGCCCTTCGATCCCTTATTGTAGAAGCTGCTAGATCTTGGGTTATCCTGATTGTATTTCCACAGTACTGGAATTGTTTCTTTCTAGCTGCTTGCAAGATTCTTTTCCTTGAGCTGGGAGTTCTGGAATTTGGCCACAATGTTCCTAGGAGTTTCTCTTTTTGGATCTCTTTCAGGTGGTGATCGATGGATTCTTTCAATACTTATTTTGCCCTCTGATTCTAGAATGTCAGGGCAGTTTTCCTTGATAATTTCATGGAAGATGATGTCTAGGCTCTTTTTTTGATCATGACTTTCAGGTAGTCCCATAATTTTTAAATTGTCTCTCCTGGATCTATTTTCCAGGTCAGTTGTTTTTCCCATGAGATATTTCACATTCTCTTCCATTTTTTCATTCTTTTGGTTTTGTTTGGTGATTTCTTGGTTTCTCGTAAAGTCATTAGACTCCATCTGTTCCATTCTAATTTTGAGAGAACTATTAAATTCAGTGAGCTTTTGAGCCTCTTTTTCCATTTGGCTCATTCTGCTTTTGAAAGCATTCTTCTCCTCATTGGCTTTTTGAACCTCCTTTGCCAATTGAATGAGCCTATTTTTCAAGGTGTTAATTTCCTCAGCATTTTTTTGGGTCTCCTTTACCAAGGTATTGACCCGGTTTTCATACTTTTCTTGCATCTCTGACATTTCTCTTCCCAGTTTTTCCTCCACCTGTCTAACTTGCTTTTCAAAATTCTTTTTGAGCTCTTCCAAGGCCTGAGCCCACCCGCCACCCCCCTGGGTGTCTGGGGTACTGAGGCCCTGCCCTCCACGTCTTTCCCTGATGGCAAGGATACGTCCTCATCATCAGATCCGAAGGTCGGGATCATTTGCATTTGTTGGAAAAAACTCTCTAAAGTCTTATTTTTCTTCCCTTTTCTAGGCATTTTCCCAGCCAGTTACTTGACTTCTGAGATTCCTTTCCACCTCCACCTGGATCCGCCCAGCTAGTGCTTGGCCTCTGAGATTTAAATGGGCTTTCCTCCTGCAGGCTGTCAATCAGTGAGCTTTAGTTCAGGTGCTGGGGTGGGGTCAGGGCCGCCTCCCAGGCTCTGATCCCTCAGGGGCTTTATGCAGAGACTTTCAGGAATGGAGCGGGTGGGGGTGGGGGGGCCCGCCTCCCAAGCCCGGCTCCCTTGGGGGCTTTAAGCAGAAGCCTTCAGTAACAGAGCGGGGTGGGGGCAGGGCCGTCTCCCAGGCTCAGCTCTGTCAGGTTTTATGCAGGAATCTTCCGTAATGAAGATCCTGCCTGCTGCTGGGGGATTCCCGAGTCCCGGTCCACTGCCTGCCGCCTCAGCCGCCGCCCACACCTCTGCCTCCACCGCTTCCTGCCCCCGTCCCTGCCGCTGCCGCTTCCTCCCGAGGGGGCCTGAGTCACGGAGACGCCCTGCTTCCCCTCTCCTCCAGCCCGGCCTTCTCTCTCACTGACCTGTAGCTTCTGTGGGCGGAGGGACTTTCCTGGCTGCCGGAGCTTCCATCTCTGAAGCCTGCTCGGATCAGCTTCTCTGGGGCCACGGCCAGGGCAGCGCTGGGGGTGGGGTCCACTTTCCGGGGCGCGCCGGACCCTGGGGATGGGTCTCCAGGGCTCCCCGGAATGGAAATCTCTTCCACTCTGTTTCTGCACACCTTGTATTGACCCAGAAGTTATGGGGGACTCTTTTTACATTAATTCTATGGGCTTTTGGTTTCGGAGCTCGTAAACGTGCGTCCTTCTACTCTGCCATCTTGGCTCCGCCCCTGGACTCAAACTTAATGCAGTTTTTACATAACTGTGGTCCCACTAAGTTCATGCCCAAATACAGTAATGCCCCTGAATGAGTCCTTGCCTCAGTTGTGGAAGGTTTGACTTTTGAAGGGTGATTCCTCAATTTAGAGTCTTGATGCCTATAAAAACTAGCATGGACTGGATGATTTGATCCTTTGTGTCAGTGTGGAAACCCCTTCCAACAGTTCATAATGTAACCCATCCACTTCTTCTCATCCTCTCATCTTTTACCCATGTCCTCCAATAAATCCTCAATAGGGGATCCACACAGTGTGCTCAGCCCTTCTATATTAAGATCTCTTGACATTGCATGAATCATTGGAGCATATGGGCTATGTGTTTCTTATCTTTTCCTCTTTCCATGACTGGCCTACCTCCTTTTCCTTTCCCATCACTGATGATATCTTGTATCTCCCACTCTCTTCTTGGATGGTAAAGTGTTACATCCTACTCATGCCCACCACATGCCTACTCCATTGCCCTCTGGGTTACCAAGAAGTATATAATGTGCTTGAATTTCACTACTGACCCTTGCCTGAGTTGTCTATGTCTTATTTCAGGAGATTGATGTGAAAGAATAGTAGTTTAGTAAGGTGCCATGGTAAGAACTAACAAATGATTAAACCTCCAAACTTCATTAGCTGGGAAAATGAGAAGGGAATCAAAGATAAACTCTGACTACATTATTTCCTGCTCTTTTACTCCTTCTGTAATCCCAGAGTTAGCTGGAAAGTCAGTGGAGAAGTACTAGTATGCCTTCAAACAAAGTAAAGTCACCCTTTCCTGATCTCCCTACTGGTCAGCTCTCTCCACATCGTTGAATAATTTTGTATCCTCCCACCCCCTTCCTTGAACCCCTGGAGGATGAGATGATTTTTTTCATTTTTCTGTTGTATCCCTAGGACCTAGCACAGTGCTGTATACAAAGAGATGGAGAGTGGACCTATGATTTTATAGGCATAGGAATTTCCTAGTTCCCTGTGCCCATGCAGGTTGGCACTTTCTCCACTACTTACACTTAGAAAGCTGTCTAGAGCACTGAATGATTAAATGATTTGCCCAGATTCATACAACCAGTATGTATCAGAAGTAAGACTTGAACCCAAGTATTCCTGGCTTTGAGGATAGCTCTATGCTACCATCTACATTAAGTTGCCTTGTACATGGTAGGTACCTAAATGCTTTTTTGATTGGATCAGATTAGGTCATATTCTATCCAATGACATTCTTCTGATGAGGAATTCCAAAGAGCCATAGGAGTAGGGGATATTCTCAGAGATCTGCATGATTAGAAGAGAAAATGAGTTGGTTTCATAGGAAAGAAAAGGGATAACAAGTAGACCAATCAATGAGAAAGACTTTGGTTGATGTTCTCCAGTTCTGGAATTTGAAGAGAACTTGTGTTGTTCCTGGAGTGCTAGACTAAGTAGGAGTGAGAAGACCTAGGGTCTAGTCCTACCTCTGCCTTGGGTCACCTGGGACATAGTACAGTGGACAAGTTGCAGATAGGTAGATTCAAGATCAGTGATGGACAAACGTTCTAATACTTAGAGCTATCCCAAAGTGGGGCAGGCTGCCTCAGTAGCTACTTGGGAGATTCCTTATCACTTCAAACCTTGAATAAATGCCTGATGGCTAGGGAAGTTCTAAATGTTGTGAAGACAACTCTTGGGCAAGTAGGGATGGAGAGGGTTATTGAATCTTTGAAGTCCCTTCCAATCTTGAGTTTCTGTGACTGTTTCATTTTCCTCTGTCTCAAAGGATGTAAGGCATAAAGGATAAAATACCACATTTGGAGTCAGAAAGACCTGAGTTCAAATCCAAGCTCAGGCACTTGCCTACTGTGCGACTCTGGGCAAACTACCTCACTGTGCCTCAGTTTCCTTATCTGTAAAATGGGGATAATAGTAGCATTTACCTCCCAGGGTTGTGTGGCTCTAGGAAAAGTACTTTGCAAACCCTAAAGCTGCTGTATAAATGTGAACTGCCATTATCCTATTCAACTTCTTCTTTCTCCAAATGAGAAACTAAGATCTCCCATTCTTTAATTCCCAAAATCGAGGATAAGAAAGGCTGTGGTTGACTTTCCAGAACCTTCCTTTTTTCTTGATGACCCTATGTGCTCCTTTCTTCCATGGTCCCCAGCACATTCAGAGGTTCAACATGGAGTCACACAAAAATCATTACAGCAGTTTAAGTCATAGCAGCTTTTAAGCTCCCATAACAATACACTTATTCTTTTCCTTTCTTTCTTTCTTCTTTTCTTTCATTTTTAACCACCGAGGAAGCAGCTATCAAAATATTAAAACCAATTGCTGCTTTCTTTCAGATGACCGTGTGTGCGAGACGTAGCTTTCAAATGAATTAAAATGATCTGTTAATTCCCTCCCAGCTCCATTCTCTGAGGTGGTTCAGATTTATACAATATTTCTGAAAGCTCTTTTCATAAGGCATATGCACTTAGAGCATTAATGAAGTCAGGCGGGTTCTGCTGGTCTCATTTCAGGGAGCTAATTGTTAAGTGTTTTGCATACTTACAATTGAACTAAATTATTCCATGCCTAGCTGGTTTCAGGAAGTGTTAATTATATTTCAGTAAGGGAAAATCAAGGCTGAAAAATCATCCACTTAGACCTTATCTATTTATGAACATCATATTCTAAAGATCTCAAACATATTTTAACGGCATGTGAATATTTAGATTAATATTTCTGAGTAAAAGAAACCTTTATTCCCTCCTTGAATGGACTCCGAGGGCCAACCTTCAAGCTTGATTCACTCTCTAAGGAGCAAATGCGGTGGAGGCAGAGCTTTGCTTGGGTGGGGCCCCCAAATCCCTGTGCCCAGTGTTAAAAGGAGCATTAGCTCGTTTCATCTCTTCCCCTAGCCTTCTTTAGATGATATTAACTAATTAATTTGCAGCTCCAGCACAGAGTGGACCCCTCCCTTGGGAAGCACTTGCTGGAGACGTTTCCGTTTTCACTTGGTTCCTTGGAGAGAAGGAATAGCCCGATGGAGAGGTTTGCTTTCAGGGTCTCATCATGGAATGTCCAGGAATTCAAGAAGAGGGTTGGAAAGTGGGAAGGGAGAGAGAAGGTTCTAAGGCATCTCACAAAGTCAAGTCTTTCCCCATCCCTCCTTATTTCCTTTCCACCAAATTTCTATTCCATCTTAGTGATTCAAAAAACTGCTATTAGCTTCTGGGAGGATGTGAATTGTATTTCTTTTAGATCTGTGACTATTTTCTTCCATTTTATGCCTGGTGTCTGATAGGCTGTATATATATATATATAAATAAAAATACATAAAACAAAAAATATATAATATATTCATATTTATAAAAATATATAAAAATGCATAAGTAACATATAAATTATAAATATTATATGTATGTTACACTTACTTTCCTAGTAGGCACCTTGAGGGCAGGGACTGTCTCATTTATGTCTATTTATCCCCAACACTTAGCCCAGTTCCTTTCATAGAGTTCTTCATAAATGTTTTGTTTGTTGACTGATAGTAAAACCAAACCAAACAAAACAAGTGGTCGTTTCACAAGTGCAAGTTAAAGAGTAGGGGACAGTTAAATACAAAAGTCGCCTATTTCTGTCCGACAGTAAACATTTATGAAGTGCTTACTATATGCCAGGCACTGTGCCTTAGTAAGCCCTGTAGAGGAAATCAGTTCATCAATATTTATTGGCGCAAAGCATCGGCTGGATTTTAAGGAGGATGCCATGGTAAGACATGATCCCTACAATCAATATGAGTATAATACAGAGGAAAAGTTGAGGCATATGTGAAAAGGTCAGTCTCAAACAAGGTACAATGCTAGATGCTATCTAGAAATATGATAGCTTAATGGAATGAATTTCTCAGAGCTGGCCTCAGATTCAGCAAGAGCTGAGTTTGAACTTTGCCTTTGATGCATCCTGGTTTGGCTATCCTGAGCAAGTCACACAAGCTTTCAGCACTCCAGATTACTTTCTGAGATTATAACTTGCAGAACAGTTCAGACATCTTGAATGTGGACCAGATAAGGAATTCAGAAGCCAGTCGGTTCAACTTCCATATTTTACAGAGGAAGGAAATGAGTGGGAGTGGCTTCTCAGTCAAGATCAGAGATGGGTTTTAATCTTAAATCCTCGGGTTCCAGAGCTACCCCTAGTTCTACAGTGCAATGCTTTCAATCAGTATTGGGAGGGTGATTTTGCTCAGTGGGAGTTCCTTACACCTGTGATGTCAAACTCAAATAGAAATGGGGATCACTAACCCATAGATAAGGATCTCAGAAGGTTGACTACTTAAAAAACAAACACATTGACATTCTCTATGTTCTGTTTCCCAATTACATTGTAATCTGGTTCTAGTCCTCTGCCCCACATCAGTGAAATCATGGGTCTGGACTCTCCCTACCCCCAAAATGAGCAGCTAATAAATACTACAAAAGTCAGTTACTGTAGGGATGTGTGGTCAGGGAAGCCTACCTGGAGGAAACTGGTCTTGAGCCTCCCAAGATGGATAGGATTCACATGGGGTAGGGGGAAGGGAGGAATTATAATGTAATAGATGGGATGCTGGGATTGGAATGAGGAGATTTATGTTTGAATCTTGGCTCTAAGTGAGGAGCTTTGAGACCACTGGCAAGTTGCATTGGGTCTCAATTTTCTCTCCCCTAAAATGGTATTCATAATGCTTGCTGGTGGGGCATGTGTTTCATAAAACTTAAAGCCCTGTCTATATGTGACTTGCTTTTATTCTCAGCAAGGAAGGAATAGTTCTCAAGATATAGAACTTCTGATTGAATCCAATTGTACAAAAATACATTGTGTCCACTCTGAGCAAGGCAGGTTTAGATAGTGGGGTGCAAAGACAGAGTACCTGGGGATGGGTAGGAAGTACAGCCTGTTAACATGGCAACTTGAGAAAGGGGGAGCACTGACAGCTAGAGGAACAGGAAGAGTTTATTGTAGGAGAAGGCAACTCGACCAGAGTATTAAAGGAAGCTAGGAATTCTAAGAGTCGGAGGTGAGATCAGACTCTCTTCCAGGAATGAAGTGTCAGCTTGTGGAAAGGCTAGAGGTGTGAGAAGACATGCTAGCCAATCTGGTTGGAACATGGACTGAATGAAGGGGGCTGGGAAAGGACACAAAAGGAATGTGGAAAGGTAGGCAGGCGCCATGTTTCCCTTCCTCTCAGCTGTTTTACTCCTAGTAAAAAGCAGGAAGGAGGTAATTCAGAGAGGTTTTGCTCTTCTTTCCTGTATCCCTTTGCCATCCCATAGGCCTGCTCCTAATTGGCCCCAGCTTTCTCCCGCTCTCTCCTTTCTCCTAGAAGCCGTGAATGTTGATAGAGCCAGTTCTGATCCTCTTCACTGCATCACTATACACTCACATAAATTCATGTGGCAGTTTAGAGCCAATTAAAATTTATAAGCCACAGGTAGTGAGTGAAATTCCAAGGATTAATTTGCTCACTGGAGTATTAATCTGTGTAATGTAGTAGGTTATCCTTCAGTAAACTCAGTGAGATGGAGATGGGGAGATACATTTGCTTGCATGCTTTACTGTAAATGCTATAATTAGTCCCACTGGGCCAAGGGGTTGAGTGACTTCAGCCAGAGCCCAATGAAGGCTGTGTCTGAACCTGTGAAAAAAGTATGGCAACAGCAACTTGGCTGTCCAGCCAAAATAGTGGCTACCAACAAGCCTGCCTTCCGCTCTGGTTCCGAGGATCAGAGGAGAAAGGACCCCCTAAGGCTGCCACTTTTCTCCTTTCACTCCATCCCACCCCCTTTTCCTTCTCCCTCTTTG
The DNA here is from genome assembly GCA_023548195.1 of Bettongia penicillata ogilbyi. Classification (NCBI taxonomy): domain Eukaryota; kingdom Metazoa; phylum Chordata; class Mammalia; order Diprotodontia; family Potoroidae; genus Bettongia; species Bettongia penicillata. The sequence continues at coordinate 14,786,820 of JAJHZJ010000027.1, forward strand.
CCTCATCCCATCACCCACCTAGCTGTATTTCCCTGAGGGTATGGGAAAGCAAGGTGCTGGTAATATAGCCAGTCTATCCAGTTTGCTGCTTCCCAGGGCTTCCTAATTAGAAGGCTTCCCAATTAGGAGGGTGAGTGAATCAACATTACTGTTAATTACAAGGCAGCATCCTCCTGCTCATCCCAGTCCCTCTTTTCCACCCCTTCATTCCAAGAGTTGAATTAATAGAAGGAAAAAGGATGGTACTGGAGGTAGATGGGGGGCGGGTGATTCCAGGGGCTGGCAGGCTGCAGAAAGGTGAAGTTCAAAAGTGAGGAGTGCTGGGAGGACCATGCATCTATTCCATCACACCATTGAAGCAAGAACTAGAACCAGGAGCTGTGGTGTCAGTGTTATAAAGTTTTGAGGGTATCTTTGAGGAACTAGGGTGAATCTTCTAATGCTATCACTCTTGAGTCTCCATCCAAGTATTACTTCACCAGTTAATATCTCCTCAATACCATTGGCATGACTGGCACCGCAATATCCATTTACTTGTTGACATTTTCTCCATGGACGATCAGTTAATATGATAACACTAATAAACTCTTTAAGGTTAGTAAAGTGCTTCACAAATATCGTCTTGTTTTATCCTCCCAACAAGCCTTGGACCTATTATTGTGTTCATTTTACAAATGAGGAAACTGGGACTGGGAGAGTCTAACTGACTTGTCCAGGGCCATTAACTTTTCTTTTTTGAGGGAGGAAGGCAAAGAATTAAGTGACTTGCCTGAGGTCACACAGTTAGTAGGTATCTGAAGGGGATTGGAACTTGGATCCTCCTGAATCCAGGGCAGTCACTCTTCTCTGAGCCACCCAGCTGCCTGTAACGGTACATTAGCTTTTACAAAGGTTATTTTCTAGAAGATATAGCAAAGCCTGAGGTACAAAGCGATCTCCCCCAAGACAGAGTATACTTTCATCACTTTATCTTGGTCTCTGGGAAGACTAGATTCAAGCTTATTTGGAGCTAAGGACGGTGACTCATGCCTATAACTTTTGCGATGAGAGGAGGTCGAAGGGGGTGGATTTCTCAGTTCAGGAATTTTGTGCTGCAGTAGGGCTAAAGCTGATTTGGACGTTCATACTACATCTGGTTCTAATACAGTGAATTCCCAAAATGAGGAATCACCAGGTTGCTGAAGGAAGGATGAGTCAATCCATATTGGAAACAGATCAGAGCAAAGCTTCCATGCTGACCAGCAGTGTGGTCAGACCCATGAGTGGCTGCTGACTTCCAGCCTGGGCAAGATAAAAAAACAAAACAAAACACAACAAAAATGAAGTATTACTTTTTTACAAAGCATTCCTACCCACCAAGTTTACTCCTGGGTGCAGGATATGGTGTCTTGGCTGCTAAGTAGGTTATTCCTCAGGGTTGTGGTGTTTTACCAGGCTTGGCTGCTGTGGCTGCAGCAGACTGTGATGGATTCCTGTCACTGGATCTCTGGTGGCTCTTCCTATTTTTGTCAGTCTTCAAGGTCATTCTGTCCTAGAAACTCACTTATCTAGGATGGGGAAAGGATGAGTACAACAGAACCATGCCATCCATTCCTGGGCCCATGGTGACTGGGTGAGGAGGGGGCTTAAGGTCCCTCCTCTCTCAGCTGGAGGTCCACACAGGTTCTCCTTCCTCCTCACCTGAAAATCACCAGGGAAGAGAGAAACTTGCAACTCAGAACTAATTAAAAAGACTTTTCATTATCACGAAGTAAGTAAATAGGAAATGGTCAAAGAAGATCTGTGCATACTCTGAAGGGGGAGGAATAGGCCTCTCTATTATACATTATCATGAATTTCTTAATTTTAAAAATTATTTTTAAAAATTCAATTTTATTTTATTTTCAGTGCCAAATTCTCTTGTTTTTCTCTCCCCCTCTTCTACTCTTTGAGAAGGCAAGAAAGACAAAACCCATTACAAATACATTTATCCCTTCTGCATTATGACTTTTCCCATTGTGGTTTCAATATATCACAGGTCAGTATAAGAAATTAAATGGGAAATTTTGGGGAGTTTTGTGGAATTTGCAAACGACACAGAAAAAAGTTATTTTTGATACAGTATTTTTATTTGATGTTGACCTGCATATGGCATATGACCAAATACTTAACCCAAATTTTACAATAATGGTTTAATAAGAATGTATGTGTAGAACTCATAAGATGGCATGCTATCTTAGGGAGGAAAGGGGAGAAAATTTAAAACTTATGGAAGTGATTGTTGAAAACTGAAAACAAATCAATTAAATAAAAAATAAAGGTTAGTACACATGAAAATTGCAATAATGTACTGCAAATGCCCCAGAAAAAAAAAAGAAAAAATTCAGACTTCCCTGGTATGAAGGGAGAGGCAAAAAATTTTATGTGGATTTTCCAGATTGCAAGGGTGTTGTGTCCCTAACCCCTGCAATTGTGGAAGCAATAACTGGAAATACAGTTACAGCAAATAAATTTCTGCATTAACCATGACAGAAAAAAAGAAAGGAGACAGAAAGAATGAAGAAAATATATTTCAGTCTGCACTCTGAGTCAACTAGCTCTCTCCATGGAGGTGGATAGTATGACTCATTAGGAATTCTTAGGAGCTGTGGTTGGTCATTGTGTTATTCAGAACTACTGAGTGTTTAAAAGTTGATTATCTTTTCAATATTACTGTGATTATGTAAATTGTTCCCCTGGTTCTTCTCACTTCACTTTGCATCAGTTCATATAAGTCTTCCCAGGTTTTTCTGAAACCATCCCCTTCATCATTTTTTATAGCACAGTAGTATGCTGTAGCATTCATGTATTGTAGCTATTTCAGCCATTCCCTAATTAATGAGCATCCCCTCAGTTTCCATTTTTTGGCCTCCACAAAAACAGCTACTACAACTTTTTCTACATAAGGATTCTTTTCCTCTTTCTTTGATCTCTTTGGAGTATAAAGCTAGTAGTGGTATGACTGAGTCAAAGGGTCAAATTATACATAGTTTAATAGATTTTTGGGCAGCATTCCAAATTGCTTTCCAGAAATGGTTGGCCTAGTTTACAACTTCACCAGCAGTGCATTAGTGTACCTGTTTTCTCACATTTCTTCCAGCATTTATTATTTTCACTTTTTGTCATCTTAGTCAATATGATGGGTATGAAATGGTACTTCAGGGTTGTTTTAATTTGCATTTTTCCATTTATGAATGATTTAGAGCATTTTTTTTTCATATGACTGTTGATGGTTTGGATTTTTTCCTCTAAAAACTGTCTTGGATCATTGTATTGATTTCCTAGATATTCTTGACCTTTTGTTTCTCCAGATAAATTTTGTTATTATTTTTTCTAGCTCTGTGGAATAATTCTTTGGTGGTTTGATTGACATGGCATTAAATAAGTAAATTAATTTAGGCAGTGTTGCCATTTTTATCATATTGGCTTGGCCTACTTATGAACAAGTAATATTTCTCCAATTATTTAGATCTATCTTTATTTGTGTAATACTGACCCCCCTGGCACCCACCACCTGAAGGCCAGGAAGGTCAAATTTTATTCCTCCTCCAGGGTGCTCCATTACCATTACATCTTGGCTCTCTGCAAATGACTCCAGGCCCTACCGATGTTGTTTCCTCAATTATAGGGATTAATCTTTTGAATCTCAGTTCCATTTATCACTGAAAGTCACATTAATTTTGACAGAGAAATATTTATTTCAGAAGGTATAATCACAAATATATACAATTATTCCGCTGACACATGGGAGGCATAATTTCCTTCTACCCTTGTACTACCTTTCTAGGGAGGGAAAAGAGATTTGGTTTAGCTTAGCTGGGTTACCATAGATCACAGGCCTGATTCTAAGTCCAAAACTCCCTTTCAACTTGATTCCCAGGCACCCTGGCTTCTCAAGACTTCAATTCTGGGCTGGCTATTGCACCAACCTGCCTGTAGTCTTGACTCCAAGGTCATCATGACTAGAACTCCCTGGTCCCTGGGGGATAACTTCCAGGCCCTGAGACTGAGGAGGACAAAGAATGCTTAGTAGAAACAAATACTGCCCGGGGCCAATTTCTTGGAGCTGAGATAAAAGAGTGGTCATTGCTCCTCCTGTCTTCTAGAAGAAGATCAATGACTTTAGGAGGGTGATGTCTGGAATTGTAAGTGACTTGGATTTAAGTGAGGCAGGACTGGGTGAAAAGTCATTAGCCTCACTCTCTCCTTCAGAGTCATCTACGTTCAGTGGCAAGACATAGGTCAGGACAACTGGAGCTGGCCGTCCTTCTTAAGCTAAGGTCTTTCCCAGGTCTCAGTCTGCCTGAGGCAACATCCGTTTAGTGAGTTACAGCTAGGTAAGAAGGGAGGCAAAAGATGTCCTAGTTTGCCCACCCCCCAAAAAAAAATCAGCATGGGAGAAGAAGACTCTTAGTAGAAACAATTGCTATTTACACTCACTGAGCCATTGCAACCCAAACCATGAGCAGGTGAGGCATGGGTTGTTTAAGTATTCTATTTCCTGTTGCATTAAGCTGGGGAAATTAAATTTTTGTAAATATTCATGCGTTTCATTTAAATTGTTAGTTTTATTGGCTTATAGTTAGACAAAAAAGATCCTAATAATTGCTCTTATTTCTTCTTCATTGACTGTGAATTCACCCTTACCTTTTGGTAATTTGGCTGCTAGGTGACACAATGGTTGGAGTGCTAGGCTTGAAGCCGGGAAGACTTTATCTTCCTGAGTTCAAATCCAGCCTCAGACACTTACCAGCTGGATGACCCTGGGTAAAGCACTTAACCGTGTTTGCCTCAGTTTCTTTATCTATAAAGTGAGCTAGAGAAGGCAATGGAAAACCACTCTACTGTCTTTGCCAACAAGACTCCAGATAGGGACACAAAAGTCAGCCATGACTCAACAACAGCAACAGTTTGGTTTTCTTCTTTCTTTCTCTTTCATATCAAATTAGCCAGTGGCTTATTATTTTATTGTTTTCTTTAAACAGCTCCTACTTTTATCTACTAGTTTATTTAAAAGAATTCACTTTTGTTAATCTCTCCCTTGAAATTCAGGGTTTCTATTTTGGTGTTTAATTGGGAACTTTTCATTCTTTGGCTTTCTAGTTTTGTTTTTTTGTTTTTTAGCATCATGATCAATTCATTGATCCGCTCTTTCTCTTTTTTAGGTAAACCTAAGCATTTAGAGATATTTATTTTCCCCCAAGTATTACTTTGGCTGCATACCGTAAATTTTGGTATGTTGTTTTATTGTTATCATTATTTTTAATGAAATTGTTTCTATGATTTGTTCTTTGACCCCACCTATTCGTTAGGATTATCATTTTGCTTGTAATCATGCTTAAAAAGCCCTTTATTGAATGTAATTTTTATTGTATTATGGTCAGAAAAAGATGTATTTAGCATTTCTGCCTTTCTTCATTTGCTTGTGAGGCTTTTATGCCCTAGTAGATGGTCACCTGTTTTTTGAATGTGCCATCCACAATTGCATCATGAATTTCTAAAAGAAGATTCACAATGCTTCCATATAGGTTGATACCAAGCAGAGCCTTTAAAGCAGATTTTAAAGACTGGTTTCCCACTGGCCTGGACCTTCATAGCACAAGGCAGTTTTGGAGAAGAAGGAACTACTGGTAGCTTGGTGCAGTAGCAAGGTTTCATGTAGAACCTGGAGCTTGGACTGAGAAAGAAATGAGAGGTTAAGGTGAGGAGTGAGTGTGTTTTAGTCAAAGGATGCAGTCCCACAAAGGCAAGGAGATGGAAGATAGAGTAGTGAGTACAGCAAGCAGTAAGAAGGTCAGTCTGGCCCAATTGTAGACAGTATGATGGATACTAATATGTAATAAGGCTTGAAAGGTAGGTTGCAGCTGAATTGCTAAGAGTAGGTCAGTAAATGTTTAACATCTGGCCATCAAAAAAAAGTTATTCATTTTAAATTTTAATTATTTTATTTTAAATGAACTTAATTTAAATTATTTATTTAAAATTTAATCTGCATTACCAACATTTTCGCCATCAATTTCTTAACTCTAGACAATCATCAAAACAATAAAGCAAGTCCTGATTTTGCTGATTTTTAAGGGGTAAATGTTCACATTGAAAATTTAACAGTTTACTGTCTCTAGTTCATAGCTCCAGAACAACTCTGATTGTGATAGACTTTTAGTGGCATGTGAATATTGAGATGAATATTTCTGAGACCCTGGGTGCCTCAGTTTCTTCATCTGTGAAATGGGGATAATAATAACTCATCTTGAAAGAGCCTTTGACATCATCAAAAGACTCAGGAAATAGTCCTGGCTTTGCCACTAGCTATGTTACCTTTAGACAAGTAAATTGATCTCTCTAAACTTGTCAAATGAAGGAGTCAAACTAGTTAATTTCTAAGGCATCTAATGTTATATGGGATATCATCAGTATGCTATAATGGTCAAGACAACTCCTTATATTATCAAAACATTACTCTTGTTTGCACAGTGTTTTTAGCTTTTTCAAAGAGGAAAGATCTGGATCTCAAGCCCTTTCATCCTTCAGAAATGACTAAAGTGGGTCAGGAGAGCTAGGTCAGAGGTCTGAGGGAGTGAAGGTTATTCTAGGGTTAAAAAGGATCTATGTCATTAGCTTAAAACTTGATAGAACCTCTATGACTGGAAGGGAACTTAGAGATCTACGTGGTGTTGGCATTCACCAATAAGCCTTAACGATTGATTTCCATGTTGATTCAACGGCCTGCCTCACTTCTTGCTCAGACCCATTCACTCCCCTCTCCATGGTTTGCCTGCGTTCCCAGTGGAGAGGGCAGTGTGATTGTTTATTTTTATTTTTCAAATTAAAACTTTTTTTTCAACAAACAAAAATTCATTTTCTTTCCTTTTCCATGCTGGAAAAAACAAACAAACAAAAAACCTCCCGAAATCCCCTGTGACAAATATACCTAGTCAAGCAAAACAAATTCTGGCTCTGGCTATGTTTAAAAACAGGTCTTATTCTGCCTCTCAAGTCTATCACGTCTCCTTCAGAAAGAGCTTCATTGCTGTTCCTTTGGAGACACGGTTGGTCACTCTGTTGATTGGAATTCTTGAAAATTGTATGTTCTTTTTGTGTGGTTCTTATTGATAAATTGTTCTTGCTGTTCTGCTCACTCCATTCTGTAACAGCTCATGCCAGTCTCCCCAGCTTTTGGTGAAGCCATTCCTTTCATCATTTGTTATCGTACAATAGTATCCCATTGCATGGATATGCCATGATTTTTTCATCCGTTCTCTAATTGATGGGAAGTTTCCATTTGTTTGTTACTTCACAATGAGCTGCTATAAATATTTTTTGTACATATGGGTCCTTTCCCCCTTTCTTTGATCTCTTCGGGGTATAGGCTTAGTAGTGGTATGGTTAGGTCAAAGGATATATACAGTTTAATGACTTTTTGGGCATAGTTCCAAATTGCTTTCCAGAATTGCTATACTAATTCATAGCTCCATGAAAAGTGCATTAATGTGCCTGTTTTCCTGCAGCCCCTCCAACATTTGTCATTTTCTTTTTTTGTCAGCTCTACTGATCTGGTGCATGTGAGGTAGTCTAATTTGAAGTGTTACTTTAATTTTCATTTTTCTAATTATTAGTGATTTGGAACTTTTTTCGTGTTACTTAGATTACTTTCTTTGAAAACTTCATAGCTAGGTGTATAAGTTTTGATCTTTGCTATAACAAAGTTTGAGACTGGTAGATGGTTTGAGCTTTAAAATTCTAGGTTGCATTGAACTGGACTTGTCCATCCTGTCTGAAAAGTGAGTCCCTTGGGAGTAGGGGTCACCAGACTATCTAAGGAGGGGCAGGCAAACTGGCCAGGTCAGAAATGCAGCTTTTCAAAAGGCCTATGCCGATCAGTAAGGGGATCAGTCTGAGTGACGTCTACATTTCTAGCCTGGATGAGATAGAGAGACTTGGCCTTAAGACAACAAAGAAAAACCAGACACTGCCCTCCCCACTTCAATTTTGCGTGTTTATATCCCCTGTCCATTCAGCAATTGGACAATAGCTCTTAGAATAAATTTGAATCAGTTTCTCTATATTTCTTGAAAATGAGACCTTTATCAGAGAATTTTACTACAAAGATTTCTCCCTCTCCCCCCAGTTACCTGTTTCCATTCTAATTTTAAATGCATTAGTTTTTTTTGGTGCAAAACCTTTTTAATTCTATGTCATCAAAAGTATCCATTTTATCTTCTGTGATCTTCTCTATCCCTCATTTAGTCACGAACTGTTTCCCTAGTCAGACATCTTAAAGGTAATTTCTTCCTTGCTCCTCTAATTTATTTATGATGTTACCTTTTATGTCTAGATCATGTACCCATTTGGAGCTTATCCTGATATTCAGTGTGAGATATTGGTCTATAATTTCTGGAGGATAGCAGAAATATAAATAGACAAGTTGGTCTTTGGTTCATCCTCCAAACTTGGCATTTAAAACTTGGGACCTGTCCTGAATACACTGTCTTCTTTTTATGTTCTGTTTTGCTTTAATTATTTAGAATTTCTTTCTGCCAAAATCCCTTGAAATGACTCTTTCCTGTCTTACTCTGTTTCATTCTTTTTGTCACCTTAGAAGCTACAGCCTGATTCAAGGATCTTACATATTTAAGTAATCTGTGCTAATGGGAGAGAGTTAGAAGGTCCCCTTCTCTCTTTCAAGGGAAACAAAATTCAGTAGTTGGCATCTTCAAAGTTAAGGAATCAGGACCTGTCTCTAAAAGAGGGTAGCTATCTATGTGGCTCCATGCAGCTTAGGGATTCCAGGGAGAGGGGTCTTACTAACTCATGAGGTAGACTAGCTAATCCATTGTTGAAAAACTTGAATTGTTAAAAAGTTCCTCTTTATAACAAATTGCATTTTTATGACTCTTTATGTATGGTACTGAGATTAAGTTGAAATGTACTATATCGTTTCTTCCCACTGGCCCTCATGACACGATTTTAGGGTCCATCACTATCCTGGTCACTGTCCTCTGGCCATAAAATAGCTTTATCAATGTTCCTCTTACAGTGAAGCACCCAAAACTGTAGTTTACAACTGTAGGCTGAGAAGATGTGTTTTATTTATGGCTTTCTGGAGACAGTATGTTCATCTTTAAAAACATTTATTGCTATCTTTTGATTTTATGTCATATTAATTTATATAAATTATATACACACACAGTTATATGTTATATATATATATTAATGTTGTATAATATATGATGATATATAAATTGATGTGATGTGTATACCTACACACACATATACATACCTGATTGGCCAATAATAGGTCTCAGCCCAAGTATCACTTGCTCATTGTTTGGGTTTTGATGGCTCAGAGTGATTGTAAATAGCAATTGTTTCTGTTCTGGCCAGAAACTCTGAAGGTCTTCCTCTCCCAGATTGATTCTTTTGTGAAGGCAAACTAGACCATCTTTTACCTCAATTCTTACCTACGCTTGAATTACTGAATGAGCAAACTGAGACCTTGGAAGGAGCTCAGCTTAGAAAGCCCAAGGTCTCCCGTTGCCCTAGGGGCCATGGCCAGGCATCTTGACTGATATCTTGCAACTGGACTCAGATATTCTAGAGGAGAAAGTGAGGTTGATGACTCAGCAGAGCTCTGCCTCACTTAAATTCAAGTCACAAGTCAAGACATCATCCTCCTGACGCTATGAAGGATGAACAATAAACACATACCTCTTCCTTCCCATTCTGAGAGAGTCATCCCTTGTAACAAAGAACAAAAAAGAGAGACGGGGCAGGGAAAAAAGGCAGCTCAGTACAAGTAACCAACACCTTAGAGTCTTATAGGCTGCCTATGGTTCCCCACCTCTGCAGAAGAGAGAGGTGCCTTTCCTCTTGTCTACTTCAGGGCCAAGTTTTGTGTAAGCACTTTGGAAAATATAATTACTCCGATTTTAGAGATGGAGACATTTAAGCCCAGAGGGTTGGAAGGCATTTGTTTTTGCTCTCAGTTGGCAGTTGAGCATGGATTAGAACCCTGGCCTTCTGAACCTTGGTTTAATGTTATGATCCCCTGACAAACCTGTCAGAGAAGAACATACTTAGCATCAATATTATTTACTCCAAGGGCTAGTGAAATAATGAGAAATACACAGCTGTGGGGTTTCTCTAACTCTTCCAAGTTCCTGGCTTCACTGCCCATCTCCATTGCCTACTCCAGGGGTTCAGTCCAATATGGACCCTTGTTCCATGTCCAACACTCAGCTGACCCTCATCCCTTGGCTGGAAATTAAAACCTGCAAACTGTTTCTTTGTTGATTGGGGTTGGGGTGGGGTGAGCAGCTACTACCGTTAGCAAGCTGTGCCCTGGTCAGCAAGAGCATGTTGTCGGGGCTGGAAAATTCAATTACTTATGGAATAATGAGGCTTAATCTCTATTAACGAGGAGGCAGAGGAACAAGTCATGACTGGCTCTGATGGTTGGGGGCTTTGTCTGAGGGGCTGTACCAGGCCTGAAGATCAAGGTTTCTGTCTTCCCCATCCTGGCTCTGAGAATCACACATGGAAAACACGCTGGGCTTGTCTCTTTGTCCGAAGAGCCAGTGCCTGGGAAAAGACGGATCTTGAGAAGGCTTAATAATAATCCTTCGTACTGGTATGGAACTTCATTCAGTCAATAATCATTTATTAAGCTCCTACCATGCATGGTGTATATGTGTGGGCACCGGGTTAGGGGCTGGGAGAAATACAAAGAAAATTAAGGAATAGTCTCAGAATACTCACAGGGCCATAGAAAAAAGGTTGCAGAATTTTAGAAGGCACTAAAGAGATTGCTGAACCTACCCCCTCATTTTGTAGTTGAGGAAGTGAAGTGCTTAATCCAAGGTCACACAGGTAGTAAGTATAGGAATTGAACAATATAGCAGAGCACATTCAGAGAGTAGATCAAAGAGGCAATAAGTGGAGTGAGTGCTTTTGATTTTTGTCTTTGTATGCCTATAGCCTAGTACAAGAACAGAGCATGGAGCTTGATAAATACTTATTGATGGACCTAGGAAAGAAGCCAGGGATTTGAATCATGGCATTGACACTTACCAGCTCTGAGTCACTAAATTTCTCCATCTTCCTCATCTGCAAAATGCTGGAAATGATTCAATTTAGCTGTTTTTTTAAAAGCTATTTTATAAGGTTGCTGTGAAGAAAGTTCATTGGAAACCTTAAAGTATTACATCAATGTATCATTATTATGGAAGACAGGTATGTTCACATTGGTTATGTAAATGTATAGAACAGAGATTGTGGGTGACTGGGATATATAGGATCTGAAGACCTCTGAGGAGAGGAGAACCAAAGGCAGTGTCCATACTGCCTGTACACTGGCTGATAGGAGGGGCATGCAGACCCCAGGATGACTAGGAGGACGGGAACTCTTTTTCCAGGTCTCTGAGAATTGTTGGGCTAAAACTATCTCTATCTGCCCCCTCAAATAATTCTAACTTAGGGGTATGAGTTTGAGCTGATTAGATAAGGAAAACTGCTTTCTTGGTCTGGAGAGGGTAGTACTTGGCTTCCGCTTGCCATCTTTCCTACCTATTACACAAAGGACTATCACAAATGATGAACATTGAGCAAAACCAATCATCTAAGCAAATGCATTGTCAGAGTTCTACAGATTAGAATATACCACAAAATACAGGGGTGAATGATCTCTCCCTCTGGGAACAGTGTCCTCAAGAGGTCCATTCTACTGGCAAACACTAGGGAGGCAAGCTAAAAAATCCAGAACATGTTTTAGTTTCTCCTACACATCTGCAGCTTCTCTCTCCTTGAGTATGTCTTTTGAAGAATTTTGATGGAACTGTGTGTCTACACCTAAAGAAACTCCAAAAATAACTCTGTAAATTTCTTACACAGGTACATAGTATTGTAATATGTTCAGCATTCTCTGCCAAACCAGATTTACATCCCCCTTGGATTGCAGCATACAAAATTCCCCTGGTTTGATTGGAAACTTTGTTACAATGATTAATAATGACATTTGAAGAGTTGTTACAGTGACTCAGTGGTGTCTGTGGTACCATATAGAAAAGCCATGAACTCATGTAGAGTTGAAGCAATAGGAGAGAGGTTCAGGGTGGAGACTGGTTTGTAGGGTTGGCAACTTCAGAACCCTTGAAGTCTGGAGCTCACATATTCATGTTCGTGCACACCTATTGGCAGAAAGGGTGATGGACAACACTTGTTAGCAGGGAGCAACAACCACATCTTTGGTAAATTGCATTCTATGTCAACCCTTATGCTTATGGCATCAGAATTTATAGAGATTATTATGTGGCACCCACTCTGGTCTCACTTTCCCAACTCACACAAGCCATGGAGGGTTGGGTCACCAGAGAGTGGTTGATTGTTGTGCTTTATAGTGTTTTAGGGGTAATCCAGAGAGATTGTGTCTTCTAATACTGTCTATTAAAAACCCCAGATGGATGTACTCCCCAATACTCATCAACTAGTTGATACCAATTAGTTTTCATAGAAGTATATTTACTAAGAAGTAATGGAAAGAGCACAGTCACAGAATAATCCTCTCAAACCAGGGGGTACACTCTCCCCTCAGACACACTATAACCCCAGGGAGAGTGCACTCAGAGAACAAAGTTAGGGTGGCATACATAGAGAGAATATGTGGTACTGAGAGGCTCTTGAGACTCTCAGACTTTGGAATCCTATTTTCTCATGTGGAGTCCTTGTTACATCTCCTCTTAGGTCTACCTCTCTGCTGGGCTCCCAGTCTTTCTTGAGTCTGCAAGCTCCACTGCTCTCCAAAATATTACTAATATGGCTTCTATCCTCAGCCTCTCATCTCTCTCTGAGATTCTTTCTTGGTCATCAGATTTTGTTTTCTCCAGTGAATTCTGTTACTGCTTCTGGTTTCTATAGGACTACTGATGACTCTGTTTGAAAGTCATAAGGTAGTAAGCTGATAAATTCTGTTTCAGGATACTTGGTCGTCAAAGATCAGGAAAGAATAAACGCAAAAGATAGAGAGGCAATATGTGTTCATGGATACATGGTGGCCTAGTGGGAAAAATAATTTGCTGCTCCATAACCTGGCTGCTCATAGTGGTACCTGCCTCAGGGCCACCAGGAAAAAAAGTACAGTAGGACTGGAGAGGAGTATGCCTAACTTTTCTGTATGTGGTTTTAGTTCCAGCTCTGTGCCACTGGAGCCATTAGTTCTTTGGATTTCTAAGCCAACTAGATGACTCATTTTCATCTTACAATACCGACCTTCATTCAGATATTTCAGAAGCAGGCTCACCAAATGCCACCATTTGCCCCATGCCTGGGAGACACGAAGAAAGACAGGAAATGAAAATATTTCAGGAAAGAGAGAAAAGAAGAAAATGGATTCAGAGACAAGTTGTGTTGAAGCTTCCCCAAAGCTACCTCAAACTTCTTCCACCAGTAACAAGAGGTCTTTATTTTCTGGTGCCTGGAAACAATAATGGCAGATAGCCTACCAATTTTGGTTCCCAGCCCCATTTGGCTGTAAGATTGATGTGTCATGGATGGCTCCAGACAATAAGATCACAGAATAGGCAGGGACCTTAGAAATCATCGAAGTCCAGCCCCTCATTTTAGAAAACTGTGGTCTTGAGGTGACTTACTCAGGGTCACACTCTAACTCCTCATCCCCTTGTAATTCGGTTTCTGATCCTATCACTCAATTGAAATTACTCTTTCCAAGGTTATCAACTGATTTCTTAATGGCTAAATCCAATTGCCTATTAGTTTTGACATCGTCAGTTACCCTCTCGTGTTGGATACTCACTCTTGATTTCCACTATACTGCTCTCTCCCAAGACTCCTCCCACCTAACTGACTTCTTCTGAGTCTTTTTATCTAAATCATCATCTATGTAAGTATCCCTCAAAGCTCTGTCCATGGTCCTTTTCATCCTTTTCTATGCATTTTCTTGGACATCTCATCAGCTTCCTTGGGTTCAAGTATTATATTTATGCAAAGGACCCTCAATCCTGTACCTCTAACCTTAATTTCTTTCCTTAATTCTAATGCTATATCCTCAGCTTTCTTATAGAAATTTCCATCTGCATGTTCCCTGGACATGCAGCTCAACATGTCCCAGATCAGAATTCATTATCTTCTTCTCCCTCCCCCTAACCCTAAGTTAATAAAGAGGTTCCCAGGTCTATTTCCTTCATGTTGTGAAGTAGAACACTACAGTAGCCTAGGGGAAGGGTAAAGGGCTGTTAATTACTTGTCCGGGAGTGGAAACCAGGAGACTTTGGGGTCCAAAAGTCTTTATATCTCAGCTATTGTTTGTTTTTCATTCTCAGAGATGATGATGAGAGGGAGGTGATGCCATGACAGGCAAGTGAATTGGATTTAAGTGAGGGAGGGCTGTTTAAAGTCACCAGTTTTACTTTCTTCTCAAGAGTCATCCATGAAGCATCAGTCTAATACAAATGGGTATGGGAACCAAAGTTGGGAGGATATTTGCCATCATGGTTTCCAGGCACCAGAAGAAAAAGAGATCTTGTTACTGGTGGAAGGAGTTTGAGGTAGTTTTGGGGAAGCTTCACACCTTCTTGTCTCTGAATCCAATTTCTTCTTTTCTCTCTCTCCTGGCATACTCTCATTTCTTGTCTTTCTTCATGCCCCCCAGGCATGGGGCAAATGCTGTTACTGGCACCTGTGCTGGGGCAGTATCTTCACACCACCACCCTCTTGAGTGTGTGACTTTGGCATCATACTTGAAGGGAAATACAAAGGAAGGAATAAACATTTACATAACCCCTACTATGAACCAGATTCCATGCTAAGCACTTCACAGATATTATCTCATTTGGTCCTTACAACAACCTTTGAAGTAGGTGCTATTGTCACTCTCATTTCACAACTGAGAAAACTGAGGCAAACAGGTTAAGTGACTTGTCTAGGGTCACAAAGCTAGAAAGTGTCTAAGACCAGATTTGAATCCAGGTCTTCCTGAATCCAGGCCCTGTGCTCTACCCACCACTGCCACTAGTTGTCTTTTGACTCTGCCTCCTTTCTCATGTTCCATTTCTAAACAGTTAAGTCTTTTTAATTCAACTTCCACTCCATTTCTTGTATCCCTTTCCCCCATCTCGGCTACCCTCATCACTTCACCTGCAGCCTTTCTACTTTCCCCTGGTAGTTTCCCCACAACTGCCGAAATAACACTTCCAAAGCATGTCTGTCCCCATTGCTCCTTAGTACCCCAAGATTTCCACTGGTTCCCTAGTACTTCTAGGTTAAAAAACAACCTCTTTTTCCTGGCATCTAAAGTCCTTCATAGTTTGGCTCCAGTCAACCTTTCCAGATTTATGCTATATCCCTTTCTGTCTCTGCATCTAGGGAAACTGTTTTTTTTGCTGTTCCCCAAACATGGCTTTCTTTGCATCCCTGCATCCTTCAAAGGCTGTTTGCTATGCTTGAAATGCCCTCCTTCCTCACTTGTGCCTCCTAGAATCCTTAGCGTCTTTCAAGGCTCACATCAGTGCTTCCTTGTATTGTACACTTTTCAGATGCCCCCTGTCCTTAATGAGCATGTCTTCATTTATAAGTTTTATGTACTATATGAGCACCTGAAGAGTAGTGATCAGTTTTTGGTTTTGTCTTTGCATCTCCATTGTCTAGCACATAGCAGACAATTAGTGTTTATTGTATAAGAAATAATACTAGTTTTGGAGTCAATGGACCTGGATTTGAGTCTTACCTCTGTCCCTTATGGCCAGTGAGACATTGGTCAAGTCATTTAATCTCTCTGGACTTCAAGTATCCTCCTCTGTAAAAGGAGTGAACTTCTTAGGTCTCCGGACTCCAATGCTATGATCGTATGAATTGAAGTGAGGACCTGGCCTGTAATCATCACAAGAACCAGCAGAGGGAGGCAGAGTCAGGGCTGACCAAGGTCTACTTCTAGTCTAGTCGTTAAGACAATCATCTGAGAGCTTTCAATCTGTCCAGGAAAGCCAAGTTTACTAGCCTGGGTGGTGGTGGTGGTGGTAGTAGTCTGGAGTGTCTGGCCAAGTTCTAAGGAAGACAGGAGAGAACTAAAGCATCAGATCTGAAGTTCAGATGAGTATGGCTAAATACCACATTCCAAATCCTCCTTAATCTTACTGGCTTCCCCCTGAGACTACCCCCAGTAGATCTTCTATATAGCTTGTTTGTAAGAGTTGTTTGGTTTTTTTCTCTCATTTGACTATGCGCTCCTTATGAGCAGGACTGTTTTCTGTCTGTCTATTTTTGTACTAGGTGCTTATTAAATGCTAGTTAACTAACTGCCAATAGGGCTTAGTGAACAGAGCAGCAAATGTGGAGTCACAGCTCTGGAGCTGAATGGGCTTAGAAAACATCTAGTCCAATCTCCTTTTCATTTATGCGAAAACTGAGGCTCAGAGATGAGGAACAAGAGATCCAAATTCACACTGTCAGTCAATGACAGAACTGGGATTTTTAACTCAGGTCCTCTGACTCCAAATCCAGGGCTCTCCACTGTCCCATACTGCCTCTAAGACTCAAATTCAATTCCGGGCTTTTTGTTGTTGATTTTATGTATGTATGACTTTAGGCAGTGCTCTCTGCATCAGTAAAATGATGCTGTTTGTCTAGATTGAAGGTCTCTTCTAGCTCTCATTTCCATGATCCCATGAAATCACCAAGAAAACAAACAGCTCTGGACTTGTAGTTAGGGGAGACCTGGGTTTGAATCCTTCCTTTTAGTTTCATTAGAAGTGTGACAGTGGGCAAGTCATTTAACCCTTCTGAGACTCATTTTCCTAATCATGGGGTAATAATACCTGTGATATTACTATCTTACTCCCAGGACACCACTGTGATCGTTAAGAGAGAGAGAGAATGGGTGAAGGCAAAAATAAATGTCAGCAAACAAAAAAAATAGACAAAAGACTAATTTAAGTGAGATGAAATAGTAACAGAAATCCCATTTCCATCCTGGAAATGCAACAGCAGTTGGCATAGTGGGTCATTGCTGAAATAAGCATGAGATCCTATTTGTAAAGCACTTAAGCTTAGCCTAGTGCCTGCCCATATAAACACTTATTGCCTATTGCTCCCTCCTGTCTAGCTTCATGTCTTTAAAATAACCTGAAGCTTTTTAATCCTGATTTCCTTAGACCCAACAGCCAAGCTCCAATTAGGAGACTTAATCCTGTAGGGTATAACCTTGTTCTCAAGATCAGCCTGGAGCAGAGAGTCGTTTCCATGTCCTAGAAGAGGACAACTCTTGGAGGATTCCTGGAATTGCAGGTAGTCCAAAGATTCTCCTATGCCCTGGGACTTGAGGTATCAGTCTAGGGCATGATTGGTTAGGGAAGGAATATTCTTTGCACCTTCATAACATTTGTTACACTGCCTTGTCCATAGTAGGCAATTGATAGATGTTTACATTATTCCATTAGCAAAAATCAATCAATAACTGGAAATATAAACACTGCCCAATCCCAGTATCACCCTACTTGGGATTCTTAGTCATTGAGAAGATTTCATAGATTTATGTGATTTTTGAGTTAGAAGGGATCTTAGAGATGTACTAGCCCCCTCTACAATCTGGTTGATCTCATCTTCTATAATCATGGCCAATATAATTCTTTCCATCAGAATAGACTCTTTTCACATTTCTGTTTATTGAAATCTTTCTCTTCTTTTAAGATGCAGTTCTGCTATCATCAATTCCTTGAAACTTTTCTTTACTCCCTCAGCAAGCAGGGCTCCCCATCCCTCCCTGAACTTCTCATTCTTCTCTGTTTAGCTTCTTTTATGATTTTATTTCTTCATAACTTGCATTACAGTTATTCATGAGCATGTCTTAATTCCTGACCTCATGGAGCTTATTCTTTAGTTGGTGTGTATATAAATTTTATTTTTGTATCCCTAGTGACCAGAGTCTAATAGGTACTTAATGACTTTAGAGTTGAGGGCATTAGACTAGGCTCACTTCTATTTATTTTACGGTGAAAAGACATGGTGGCCCAGATAAAAATGGAAAGCCCAAAGACACATAGTTTGTCAGTGCTCTAAGGTCATTGATAATCAGGGCCCCTGCAATTTCTGGAAAAAAGAACACCTGAGGGCATATGGAAGGACTCAGAAGGCTTTGTCAAGGCTGTAGCTGTCACAGAATTCATGAAACATTCTCTACTGCCCAATGCTTTGGTGCGTTATGTTCCTAAGATCTCAAGCAGCTTACAGCTCAGCCCAGCACGCAAAAATTCCCCTGGGGTCATACGTGATACAAAAAGAAACAAAAATAACCTAGAGGGAAAGGTACTCAGGTAACCAGACTCCCCAGAATTGTACTGTCATTACACAAAGAGGTCTCATTTGGTTCTCTTGGTCACTTTCCTTTTCAGACAGGAGCTTCCAGGCTCCCAGTATAATGGGCCACTCTAAAAACCAGCCCAGAGATTTGCCTCTTCCTACTTTTATATGTAACTCGGAGAAGGAGAGGAGGTGGCACCCTTTTTAGAGATGTTGAAAGTTGCTTTTGCCTTCCTGCCCCCACCTCCTCCCCAAATCATCTGCCCTCCTTTCCTTATTAAGTACCATAGTGGTTGAGCTGGGCTTAAAATCCAAGGCTCTGGTCCATTATACACTATGCTCCTGCCTCCTCTTTCAAGAAAACAGTCACATCCAATGACTTCAGCCACAAATAAAAAACACAATGGAGGAGGTAAGAGCCTTGGATGTTGATGCTGGTGTGCCACACCTTAAGCAAAGTCCCAAATAACAACAAAACACCTGTTCTTGCTTCACAGCCCTAATTTAAAAATGTGCTATATTGTTTGGGCATTATTAATTAAGGGAGGAACTAATTTGTTTAATGGTACAATCATGGAGGGAATGCAGTTTAAATGTTAATCGTTTTTTTAACTTCACATTATGTGATCCGTTAACATTAATATTTAATTTAATGCAGTCAAAAGATTAATGCCCATGTTTATTTCTAAAAAAAAAAAGGGAAGGATGCTTCAGGGTAGCATTCAGCTCAATTTTGCTTTAGAGGGGGGGGGAAAATACATATACACATCACAACCAGAGGGGAAGAAATGTATTCATGTTGTAATAATACAAAGATTCTCTCCCCTGCTTACTTCTCCCAGTCCCTTTCTTGATTCCTAAAAATAAGCCACAGGGTTCTAATGGGGACACTGATTAAATATTCGGCTTCGTAATTTATGCCCAAGTGAATCCCAACAGGAATCAAGGGCTCTGGAAATTTGCTCTGAAATCATTCTCCTGAATGACATTGCCGAGCTGGTCTGCAAGGATGTTGTCAATAATGCATTACCCCAAATCTGTTTGAAATAAGGCAAGGAAATTAGACGATATTCATGGGAACCTGAAAGAATTATCAGTAAACAAATTTAATCAACTTGATGTTATGCATACCACTCAACCTCTTATTATCTGATCATCTAGCTTTAGAACACTATGGGGAATTGGATGACGACGATGCCACACACTACGCAAGATGAGGCTGTGTGCAAGAGTGCTGCTGGAGCCCAGCCCGGGGGTCCCTTAATTTCCACTCCTCTGCTGTAGTTCATTTGCATCTGATCTTTTGTGCTTGCCAGGGAACCTGGCTGATTCCCTTTTCCCATTCTTCCCCCATTGCCAGAGCCTTGTATATAAAAGCTAACCCCTGCTCTCTTTGAGCCCTCCTGCCTCAAAAATCAGATGGGGAAACTTCCAGAGACTGAAGCCCATAGGGGTGAAGAGGCAGCAGGTCTAGAAGGTGAGGACTTCCACCTTCTACCGTAAGAGTTAAAGATCAGTAGTGTAGAGTCTAGGACATTTATTGTACTGTTGGCTAGTATTATTGTTAAGCATTATAGTGCTGGTGGTCTGGGCCACTCCTTTGGCAAAGCCAAATTAAGGCAAGACAGGATTGTGGGTTAGAGTCATAAAAGAAGGCATTTTCTATATCCTTAGATGTCTATGATAGTGCTTTGTACACAGTAGGAGGCTTGATAGATGGTTGTGGAAGGGAATGAGGGAAGGAAGAAAAAGGGAGAAGGGAAAGAAGAAAGGAGGGAAGAAAGAAGGAAAAGAAGCAATATGGGTGGGAAAGAAGCAAAGAGGAGAGGGAAGGCTTGACTTCTAATTGAACTATCAGTGGGGTTTGGATGGACTTGTTAGTAGAAGGCATTGCAGGTAGAAAATGCATCAAAGGTCTTGATATGGGAAGTCATTTTGAAGACTAGTTAGTCAATCAGTAAACATTTATTAAGAGCCTGCTGGGTGGCACAGTGGACAGAATACCAGGCCTGGACTCAGGAAGACTCATCTTCATGAGTTCAAATCCGACCTCAGACACTTACTATCTGTGTGACCCTGGGTAAGTCACTTAATCCTGTTTGCTTCAGTTTCCTCATCTGTAAAATTAATTGGAAGAGGAAATGGCAAATCACTCCAGTATCTTTGCCAAGAAAACCCCAAATTCACAAAGAGTTGAACTGAAACAACTGAACTAGGTACTGAGCACTGATAATACAAAGAAAGACCCTGCCCTTGAGGATCTTACAGTCTAATAGGGAAGATGATGAACAAACAACTCTATACCAACAAGTTATATACAGGGTAAATAAAAAGTAATGGAAAAAGGAAAGAGAATGAATTAAGAGAGATTAGGAAAGGCTTCCTGTCGATGGTGGTCTGGTTGGAGTGGTTGTATAAGATGTATAAGAATAGAGAATAGACAGGCCACTTTTCTTCAGGACATTGAAAGTCCAGGGCTTGAGAGCGGCCCATTGGTTCCTCCAAAATCTATCAGGAGCCTAGTTAAGGCCCAAGAAGCAACTAAAATGAAGAAAATTTCCACAGCTTTGGGAAGAAAGTTAAATTTTTAGATGCTCTGAAAAAAAGTGAAAAATAAAGAGGCCGAGGAAGGAAGCAATTGGGGGCAAGAAGAGAAGGGTTTGGCCACAGGTGCACTTGACTATTAATGATCTTTTGCATTTTTCAAGGCCCTTTCCCCAGGTAGAAAGCATTATCCACTTGCTATTTTCATAGTGAGTATGTTCTGTCCTTCTCTTTCAGAGCCAGTACTGCTACATCTGCCCCTCATGATTCAAAGGTTCTCTTTTCTCTACTATCATCAACTTGACCCGCCCCCCCATGGCCACACCCTCAGCTGTGCTTCCCCCGTGGTCAAATATCAGATGATAGCTTCTTACCATCAGGTATATTTTACAAAAAGTATTTACTTCAAAGATTTAATGAAAGCTATGATTAATGAAACTTGCTATTTGAGACAAAATCTTTTGGAACTTTACTTTGATATTGTATTGAGTTTTGAATTCAGGTATAAATGTCTGAATTATCATTGTCAGTAATCTATCATTTGAGGGAAATGCCACCAGTTCAAAGGGAGTGTGATCTGAGAACTGCTGCAGGTGGATGTGTGTGTTTGGGAAGGTTAAGGGGACAATCTTGTGTAGGTGAATATAGGAGTTTCTTGGCTCAGTTTCCCCATTGTGTTATGTTACTTTTGAATAGGAATGATTCCCCCCTGGTTAATACTGAGCCTGACTGATACCTTGTGAATAATGTGAAGCTTTGCTATATGATTGGTCGTTCCAAAAAATTAAGTAGGACTCAAATCAGATAGAACTAAGATGCTTTATTCTGTTATACTTATGTTAAGTCATTTTGTGCCTATAAGCCTAGGCCTGGAGGGACAGTATTGATATTATAACCATGTTCCTCCTTCTTAATTCAAACAGGGGGACAGAGACACTTTGGTCCCATCCACCAATACTGGCAGATGGTTGGTCCAATGGGGGTGGTGGTGGCAGTGGTGGTGGAGAAGGTGATGCCATCAATGAGATGGGTCTAGTATAGATTATCTTGAGCAGAGGTGTCCTTTTCAATCATATCCAGCACTGGAACTAAAACATATGCCATACCCTTTCCCCATTCCTTTATTATCATCAATCATCAATAATCATCATCCCAATGTATTTGAAGAATATTAAATAATTTACAAAATTGCTTCCACACACATGATCTCATTTGATCCTTAAACAATTCTGGAGTGTCCCTCAGGGATCTGTGTTTGGTCTTGTGATGTTTCACATTTTTGTGACTTGGATAAAGGCATTAATGGCATTCTTATCACCAGATTTGAGGAAGGCACACAATGGGAGGGATAGTCAACGCCTGGGTGAAAGGATCAGGAACAAAAAAGATGAGAACACTGGGTTGACCCCAATGGGATGCAATGCAGCAGGGATAAAAGTGAAGTCTTCTAGTCGGACTCAAAAAAAAAGTTTACACGTATGCGATATAGGAGTAATGAGGGGAGGGAGAGTCAAGAAGTCCATGTGGAAAAAGATCTGTGAGTTTCAGTTGTCAGAAGCCTCAATAGTAAGCAATAGCATGAAGTGATCCTCAAGAATAAAATAATGTCAGGCTTCACTGAGTGCCGTACTGGTCAGTACAAGGCATACAATAAATAGTTCGATTCTACTCTAGCCTGGAGACCATATCATACCCACATTGAGTTTTCTTCTGGGTACCACAAATTTGGAAGGACATTGATAAACTAAAGAATATCTTGTAAAAGATTTTGAGATAATGCCAAATGAGGAACATTTGAAGGAATTGGGGAATGCGTAGCATGAACAAGAAAAGATTTACAGGAGACATGATAGCTGTTTCAAGTGGAAGAGGGATTAGACTTACTCTATAGGTTAGATTACATTGTGGCAACCAGGTGATGCAATGGATAGAGTGCTGGGCCTGGAGTCAGGAATACTTGTCTTCCTGAGTTCAAATCTGGCCTCAGATACTTATGAGACCCTGGGCAAGACACTTAACCCTGTTTACCTCATCTGTAAAATGAGCTGGAGAACAAAATGCCAAATCCCTCCAGTATCTTTGCCAAGAAAATCCCAAATGGAGTCATGAAGAGTCAAACATGACTGAATAACAGGTCAGAACTAGGAGTCATAGATACATGTTGAAGAGAGGTAAATTGAGACTCCACATGAGAAAAGACATAACTTAGCAATTTGATTTATTCAAAAGTTGAATGACTG
This sequence comes from Bettongia penicillata ogilbyi, assembly GCA_023548195.1. Lineage (NCBI taxonomy): Eukaryota > Metazoa > Chordata > Mammalia > Diprotodontia > Potoroidae > Bettongia > Bettongia penicillata. The sequence goes on from JAJHZJ010000027.1 coordinate 14,809,925, forward strand.
ATTCAAGTAGTAGGAGAATCTTTACCTCCCAGCCTTATCCCTCTCTTTCTCTTTCTCCTCCCTCTCCTCTCCCTCCGCCACACCTAAAAGTTTAAAACAAAGGCCAGATGACCATTTGTGTTTGTTGCAGAGTAGATTCTTGTTCAGGTATGGATTTGATTAAACGACTTCAGTCGGGGGGTCCCTTCCAATTCTGTGATTCCGTTAAGGGTATCATCATCTTCCATTTATAGAAAAAGTAATGGCGACCGAAAGTTGTCAATTCACTCTTCCAAGTTCACATAGCTAGAAAGTGCTTTCTCCACCATGTAATACTGTATTTTTTGATGCTGCACACTATCTCTGTTATACTACAAGAGATCAGTATCACTTTTGGGTGCCCATCACAGAGACTGTTTCTTCTGACCTTACATCCATTTATTGGCTGATTATTGCCTGATGTCTGTGTAGAAGGGATGGATCTCACATCAACTGTAACTTTACTGGCCATGAAGAGGCTTAGAAAAAAGCTTCCTGTCATAGTTGTATGGGATTTTATGCCTTTAATGTACTGCTTTGGAGTCATTGCCCATATCATTTCCTTCATCCAATAGATTCCTCCCTACTCATAGGGTCAGAGATTTAGAGTAGGAAGGGACTCTAGAGGATCCCTAGAAGATTCTAGAGTTGAAAAAACTGAGATGGTACTAGGTGGGTAGAGTATTGGCCCTGAAGTCGGGAGGACCAGAGTTCAAATCTGACCTCATCCACTTACTGGCTGTGTGACCCTGAGCAAATCACTTAACCCTGGTTGCCTCAACAAAAGAAAAAAAACCCTGAGGTACAGAAGTCACACAGCTAGGAAGCATTTGAGGTAGGAATCAAACCTTATTGATTCCAAGAATTATACTCACCCCACTATACCATGCTGCCTCTCCTTCTCCTTCTACAAGCCCTGGATTATGTTCCACCTACTTGGTGAAAATTCCCCTAAGTCTCTAGTGAGTTCTCATAGATTTATGCAATCTTAGACTGAAAAGTACCTCAGGGGGCACCTCATTTATTCTATACCTGAGCAGGAACGTACTCTACAACATCTTTGACAACTTGTCTTTCCTATTCTCCCAGAATTCTTAGTCATCCTTATTTTTCAAGGATGAGGAAATCCTTTGTCTTTCAAGATGAATCATTCCATTTTTGGATCTATCTGGTTGTTAAGAACTTTTTCCTTACTTTGAGTCTCTCTGTGTTTCTACCCATTGCTTTTATTTCTGAAAAATTCTCATCTCTTTTCCACATTGGAGCCCTTCAAATACTTAGTATTGCAAGAGTTGGAACTAAAAAGGACTTTAGAGATAATAAGTTCCAACCATGTCATCATATACATATATGAAAACAGAAGTTCAAAGATTATAATTTGATCAAGGTTACAAGTAGTATGCCAGGAAATGTTTAACAACCGACTCTCTCCATGACATTATTTTAAGTTTAGTCTTCATGGTTAACATTTTCTGCAACACTTTTTACAGGCTGGATAATTAACAAAATAATAAACCAGTCTCTGATCTTTAGCACTTGCAAATTTTCCAGGTGGAAATGTTTACTGAAAATTTAACAATCAACTCTTGTTAGCCAGTATGGGCTGTCTCCATTTCATGCCTAGTTATACCAGAAATTTAAGAGTTGCTAGTGTTTTTTGACTCTCAAAATCCATTCCATGCTTTGTGTCTGAAACACAAAATCTTATACACATCTGAAAATTTGATATGCATATTTTCTATGACTTCATCTAAATCACTGATAAAAAAATTCCATAGCAGAGACCAAGATTATGGGTCCTAGGGTGCTTCACTAGAGACCTCCCTCCTACCTGACCCCTCCCTCACTCAAAACAAAGTCAAGTGCAAGTCATGTCATTATTTCTTTGATGGCATGGTCTTCTTCGGCAATGAAGGATGAACACACACATACACCCTCCAACTTGACCTTGACCCATTAAAGGACTTCCCTTTGGGTACAGTGATTCAGCTAGTTTCCAAATGCACTGAACTGTACTGTCTTACCTTTGTACTCCATCTAGTCCACAAGGTTAGCATGAGAGACATTAAGTATTTTTTATCACATGCTTTAGCTATGTAATGACAAGTCTGAACCTGAATCCTGTCAAAATAGATAAAAAATTTGTCTGATATGATGTTGAAGCTATGCTGAGTCTGTCATCACTGCTTTATTTTCTTTATTTTCACAATCCATCCCTCTAATAAAGGTTCTAGAATTTTGGAAGGCGTCAGTCAAACTTCTCCACATTTTGAATATTCTATTCTGTTTCCTTTTTGAAAACTGGAACAAAATTTGTTCTCCCTCTGTTCTCAACCCTATTGTTGCTTAATGTTTGTTTCTGTCAAAGATTTTTATTCATTTGACATATATTTTTAGTTCTTTTTCTACCAATTAGAGCACAGGTTCTGTGAGGACAGGTATTATCTAGTTCTTTGTATTTCTAATATAACATCTAAGACAAAAGAAACATGAGATGTACAAATTTAGAGACATCTCCATGCCAAATGTTGACATGCACTATTTATATCTGACCTGTGGTAGAGCCTTCTGAGCTCATATTGATTTAATCAGTGACCCTGACATAGTGATGTCATTTTGATCTTTGAGAACAAAGGACAACGACCAATCTACAACACCTAAGGCGGGCTGGGCATTCAGTGGATGGTCAATGACTATTTTTGCTCCATGATTTGTTCGTTAGAGATCTGTTAGAAGTCATAAGAACGACATTAGTGTGTCTCCTTCATCACTGCTTTTTGTGACCTTGGGCAAATCACTTCTTTGGGACTCTGTTTCTACAACCATAAAATGTGATATAAATATACATTTTATTCAAAAATAAAATAATTCTTATATTATCTACTTATAAATATATAATGTTAAATACATGTATATAGAAATACTTATATTACCTACTTATGAATATGTGTTATATACATATACATACACATATATGCACACACATATATAATTATAAATATATAATGTTAAATATATGTATATGTATATAAATATTTATATTCCAATTTACAAATATATGTTATATACATATACACACATATATGCACACACATACATATATGCATTCTTGTGTGTGTGTATACACACACACACACATATATAGTTACGTTACCTACTTCACAGGGTTTTTGTGAGAACACGTTATATATCACTTTAGGATGATAGAACTCATATGAGTTACTATTGTTATTTTTACTATTGTTGCTAATTACTCAGTAATGAGCAAGATTATCAGAAGTTCCTATCGAGTCTATGAGCAAATTAAATCAAGCCAGGGAGCAAGGTCTATGATATTCCTCTTCCCTCCTCTCACTAAGACGTAGGCCTCAGCATGGCTACGGAAGACCAGTTGCTGCCAGCTGGTTCTTGCGATTTAGCAAATATTTACCATGCACCTGCTATATGTTAGATCCTGTGCTGAGATGACTTCTGGGGTAATTTAGCCCCCCCTAGGGAAGGGCACGACTTTTTTTGGGTAGCTATCTGGCAGGAAGGTTGTTCGGGGCGCACCCCCTGCTCTCACAGTCATCCAAACACCAGCCTGCTTGGCTAATTCCCAGGGTTTAAGTCTGGTGGCTGTGGCAGGGGTTGGGAATTCTGGACTGAAAACTTAATTAGACTCTGGGGGATGGTAGTGTAGTCAGCTCCAGCTCCACGGATGGGGACTTGGCCATTGGCACTTGGGGCAACAATGCAGATGACATTAATCACATGTGACTGGCATTGGATTGATTGAATAAGCAGATGTTAAGGTTTTGGCTGATAATGATTCATTACTATTCAGGAAAAACCTGATAGGGATGCACTTACTCCAAGAATTAATTAGTTTATGCTTCATCAGTCATACTGAGCAGAGTGTAAATGGTGCTGCTAACTACAGAGCTCTTCTGTTATAAAAATTAACATCCATTCCAGTAAGCAAAAACACACAAGCACAGGGAGCTGAAGAAACGGGGAGGGGAGGGCCATATGTATCACCGGACTTCAAGTAACTGGGATCCACCTAACTGGAGTGGTTAATTGAATTGTAAGATACTTGTGATACACTTACAATTTTGTGTGTGTGTGTTTTAAAAAAATATAAAGGATTTCATCTCTATAGCATTTTACAAAGCTCTCTGGTCTATTCTATCCTATTCAGCCCTCATGATCACTCTGTGAGGCTGTCAGGGTTTCTCATCTGTAAAATGGGGATTGTACGCTAAGTAATTTTCTCAAGGTCACATTTGTAAAGGGTTTAATGCAGTGCCTGGCACATAATAGGCACTTCATAAAAACTTCTTTGTTTATCTTTGCCCCTTTCTTTGAGCTAAGAACAGAAGCCAGGTCTTCTGATAACAAGAGGGTGTGGAGAGAGAGCTAACTTTGGGATCAGAAGATCTAGGTTCCAGTCCCACTTCTGACACATATTGTTTGTATGACCCTGGTCATGTCACTTAACCCCTTAATGTTCCAGACAGCTCTCCAAGACTATAGGCTGCCAAGAAGGTATCTATCTGCCTTGGTAGAGGGAGCACGAAGCTAGAAGCTTCATGACATAGGTGAACTTAAAGGTCTAATTAAAAAAATTCTAGTTTAGGGCTCTGAACCCTATATTATGCTGTCCCTGATATCCTACTCTATGAAATAGAGGAAAACAACCATAAAGCAAATTTAGAATAAGGATTAAATTAAGTTTATTTAAACATAACTCCCAATTTGACCCAATGTCTGCTATCTTTTATGAGGCCTTTCTAAAAGTACTCAGTTTCTAAGACCTCCCTTACCTAGGTGGCACAGTGGATAGCGTACTGGGCCTGGAGTCAGGAAGATTCTTTTTCCTAAGTTCAAATCTGACCTCAGACACTTACTACCTGTGTGAACAGGGCAAACTTAGCCCTGTTTGCCTCAGTTTCTTCATCTGCAAAATGAGCTGGAGAAGGAAATGGCAAACCACTCCAGGGGCTTTGCCAAGAAAATTCCAAATGTGGGGTCATGTAGAGTCAGACACAACTGAGCAATAGGTCACTACCCAAATTTCCCTGTGTTTTCTTTTGTATCTATTAAGCACACACAAACATTTCTATAAAGACATGTCTTCTTTAATAGAATGTATGCTTCTTCAGGGCAGACTGCTTCCTAGCCCAGGTCATAGAGGAGGCACTTAATACGTGCTTGTGGTTTGAGTCTAGACTGGGAGACAGTGTAGAAGACCTGTGTTTGATTTTGTACTGAGACATTTGCTAGTTGTGTATACTTAAGTTATTTAAGCTTTCATGGACTCAGTTTTCTTATTAGTAAAATGGGGATGATAATAGTGCTCATCCCATAGGGCTGTTGGGAGGATCGCATAAGACAGTGTGCACAACATGCTTTTCAAATTTTGAAGAGCTAGATACATGCATACCATTATTATTCTAAACCCTATTGCAGAATGAGGAGTGGTATTTATGGAATGCAGGGTCCTTGTTAGAGTTAGTTGACCTTAAGAAGCCGTAAGATAGTCAGGGATTTTGCTGAGACTTGACATACAGGTGTTCACCTTATGCCCTGTGGGAGTGTATGTAGATTTGTGCCACATGCCCCAGAAAGTTGAATTTAGACACCGCCAGGAAAGAGTGTGGATCCTTTATCACAGTCCGCTGGGAGAGCTCCTCATCTGAGGGTATTCATGAATCAAGCCCTGGTCAAGAAGTCTTGGTGGTTCCCTATTATATCTAGGACAAAATACAAATTCTACTGTGTGGCATTTAAGGCTCTTCCCAATCTTGCCCTAATGGATCTTTCTAGACAGATTTTCTGTTATTTCCTCTCCATGTATGTGTGCTGTGTTCTAGTTAAACTGGCTTATTTTCTCTTCCCTCTCTCACCCTGATAATCTCCTTCCTCCTTTCTCCTTGTCTTTGCCCATGCTGTCCGCCATGCTGGGGATGCTTTCCATCCTGCCTCTTGGAATTTCTAGCTCCATTGAAGGTTCTGGTTAAAGGTGGCCTCCTACAGGAGGCTTTTCCTCATCCCTCTAACTCATGACAGGTTTTCATTCAAATACTTGGTAACTTATTTGTATATATATGACCTGCATACATCCTGCTTCATTCCTATAGAGTGTGAGATCCTGGAGGGCAGAGACTGGTTTTAATTTTTGTCTTTGACACTTAACAAGTTCTTGTTGAATTGGACCAAGTCATAGATGTGTCCCCAGGGCACAAAGGAGTAAAAGTTGAGGGTCAGTAGAGTTTCGATATTGTTTGGCAGGACACAGATCAGCTGTAACTGGACTGGTAAGATTGGAGGAAAGTGAGCTGTTTACACCCGGAGAGGTCCAGGAGATATTGTGGAGGCCACAGAACTAGGGTGGAGCTTTCCAAGGGAGCAGGAAACAGAAAAAGAAAGCTCCAATGCCAAGCTGTAAGGTCTAGTCCAGGGATTCTTAACCTTTTTCTTGTGTTCTAGACCCCTTTAGAAGTCCACTGAAGCCTATGGACCTTTTCCCAGAATAATGTTTTTAAATGCACAAAATAAAATTGGCCCTCTAGGTGATATGGTGGATAGACTACTGGATCTTGAGTCAGGAAGTTGTTGTTCAGTTGTTTTTCAGTTGTGTCTGACTCTTTGTGACCCCATTTAGAGTTTTCTTGGCAAAGATACTGGAGTGGTTTGTCATTTCTTTCTCCAGCTCATTTTGCAGATGAGGAAACTGAAGGTTAAGTGACTTGCCCAGGGTCATACAGCTAGTAAATGTCTGATGTAACCCCAGGCCCAGAGCTGTCTCCAGTGTGCCAACAGCTCTTTAAGGGTCATGCCAGCTGTAACTCTTATAATCCCAGGTGGGGACTCTCCTCTGCAAAAGTGATGTGATTAAAGATTCAGAGAATGAGCATGCTTTATATAGGGGACAGGGTACTGACCCTGAATCTTGGCAAGATCTTTAATCACCAGAGAAAGATTTAATCATGTTCACTGTACTTTGATTACTATGGCAGGAAAATGGAATAATATGTTTTAGTAAGATTTCCCATGAGGTTCAAAACCATATTTTTGGTTTAATCTTCATTTGAGGGGAACATTTAATTAGTGGTTTAGCTAGTAGGTTATCCCATGGTGTGGCTAACTTTGAGGACATGGCTTGGATTCCTACACCAGCCATTATCTTCTTATGGGGGAGCATGATGCTGTAGAAGACAGTGCACAGATGGTAATTCAGGAGAGAGCCCTGGCGTATTAATTCCTGATGAGACATCTGACCAATCACATGCAAGCTACCTTCACTTTTCTGATGGACATTTCTAGCACACTTTACATGCATGATCTCATTTTAAATGCACAACAACCCAAAAACCAGGTGCTGTTCCTGTTTACAGAGGAGGAAACTGAGGCTCAGAGTGGTTAAGTGACACGGCTGCATGGTCGAAGGAGAGATTTGAGTCCAGCTGCTCTGGATTTCTAATATCTATTGCCTCAGTCTCATTTTCCTCATTTGTAAACTGGAGGTGATGAACTCGATGATCCCCAAAGATTCCTTTCTATTTCTGAAGATTGTAAAATTTTATTTTATTTTTAATTTGTGGAATAAAACAAGCATAGTGTATAGACTTGGCAAGCTATATTAACTCCTCCTATAGCTGTTGGAGAGTATAATAATAAATAGCTAGCCTTAAAGTTTGCAAAGTGTTTTACAAATTACCTCATTTTATCCTTCCCAAAAAAACCCCTAGAGTGGTTGCTATTATCCCCATTTTACAGAAGCAGAGAGGTGACTCAGGGATAGTGTTCTGGCTCTGGAGTCAGGAAGGCCCCAGGTTCAAATCCATGTGACACAGGGCAAGTCACTTAAACTCTGTTTGTTTTGGTTCCCTCAACTGTAAGAAGGGGATGATAGTAGTACTTACCTCCCAGGGTTGTTGTGACAATCAAATGAGATGTTTTTAATATGTTTAGCACAGTTCCTGGTTCATAGTGGGTACTTAATAAACTCTTATTTCCTTCCCCTTAGAGATGAGAGAATTGAGATAGGTTGCAGCTTGCCCATAGTCACATAGCTAGTAACTGTTTGGTGTAAATCTGAAGGGTCTAGTACCTCATTCAAATCTAGACTGATAGCCTTGGACCTTTCTAGTGCCCATGATTTTATGACAATGCCTCATAACATTGATCATTAATTATATTTTAATTATATAATTATATTCTTTTGTATCTTCTCAGATGCATAAATACATCTAAAGAAGACCAAAGGTAATCTTTTTTTTCATGGAGTTCTTGGAGTACCTAGAAGATTGAATGTTCCTTATGTGTGTGTTTGTGTTTGTCCTTTGTGGCCGAAGACCATCAGAGAAATGGTGACATGACTTGCACTTGACTTTGTTTTGAGGGAAGGAGGGCTGTGCAGGTCACCAGCCTCACTTCTCCCCCAGAGCCACCTGAATCCAGTGACAAGATATTCATCAGGATACTGGAGATGACCCAGGGTGAGGCAATTGGGGTTAAGTGACTTGCCCAAGGTCACACAGCTAGTGAGTGTCAAGTGTCTGAGGTGAGATTTGAACTCAGGTCCTCCTGACTCTTGCATTGGTGCTCTATCCACTGCACCACCTAGCTTCCCTTGAGTGCTCCTTATATGTTAAAAATGATTATATACTGAGCAGAAAGATCACTGAACTGGGAGTCAGGAGACCTGGATTCTAATCCTGCTACAACTGCTAAATAGACTCTGACCAAAGCCCTTCTCCAACCTGGGCCTCTGTTTTCTTGACTATAAACTGAAAGTGTTAGATTCAATGAGCTGTTAGGTTCTTTCTTGGCTCTAAAAAAAAATCAGTCCATTCCTATAATTTAATTGGTATAGGGATCTCCTGGTGTGGACCCCTGTCCTCATCCATATAGACCAGAAATTACTCAGCTTTTTACTGTCTTCAAGACATGCTTGGGGGACAGTGTGAAGTTAAGTGACTGGTTAACGGTGCCATAACCCTAGATGGATTAGAAGCCAGTCATGAAACCAACTGTTCCTAACTCAAAGACCAGCTCTCAGGACACTTTGCCACATCATCTCTCTACCAGTTATTCAGTCTGTGAACCTGGATGCTGTTTCCAAAGCCGGTGACTACTTGTTTTCCCTTCAGGGGTCTGTTCTTCCTCTACATTACTTCTCACATTCATTCTTCTGCCATCGTGGTTCAAACTCATATCATCCCTACCATTCCCCCTCCCCCCCTTAGGTCATCATTACAACAATCTCTGAATTGGCCTCTGGGACTCCATTCTGGGGAGAAATGCGGAATTATGCTAAGAAAGTGACTGAAAGGTTCATACCCTTGTCCCCGAGTTCTTACTTCTAGAGGTAGATCTTAAGGATGTCAGGAATAAAGTTCTCATATACACTGGCATCTGCTTGAGCCATCTGCCCTTCTGTGAGCCACTGTTAAGTTTTCAGTATGAGTGTTTACACCATTTACACCCAGAAATCACCAATTGCTACAATTCAGTGTTTGGTTTATCGTTTTATTGATTGTCTAGACGTAAGAAAGTATTAATAATGGAAATTAAGTTATAATTTGTGGGTGCTATATTTCCCTCCTCCCAATCCACCAAAGCCAGTTGTTAAACATTTACAATAAAGTTCCTTCATATATAACAAAATATTCATACCAAAAATATATTAGGGTAGTAAAGAACCAGAAACAAAGTAGGTAGTTCATTGATTGGAAAATGGCGACAAATCACAGTACATGAGTAAAATGGAATGTAGAAGAGGTAGATCAAGGCTTTCCACGTCATCATTGGCATGTTTCCCTAAACAACCTGATAATGGAGTTACAAAGCATTGGCTGCTTGCTGAATGAAGGCAATTGAGGGGACACAGAGACTTCTGGTGATTCATTATTGACTTTGAAAAAGGAAGCTGATCCCACTCTGCAGCTCTTATAAGTTTACTCTGGAGGAATGATTGAGTTCTTGAAGAAGACTTGACCTTTTAAGAATCTGCTTGTACCACTTGCAGAATGCAACAAGTGGGGAGAGTGGATCTCTTTTCTTCTCCACTATTTATAATGACTTTGTGCAGCCTCGAAGTTGAAGTATTTGTTTTGCAAGGGTTGAATTAGAGCAGAGAGGAGTAAGGTTCCCCAGAGTGCTATAGAAATATTGCTATTCTGTAAAAAACAACAAATATGAAGAATTTGGAGAAGCCTGGGAAAGCTTATATGAACTGATGCAAAGGGAAGTTAGCAGAACCAAGAAACAACATACAGCATGACATTGTGAGATGAATGGAAAGAATGTAAAGATGAAACTGAAAGTCACATAATTTTATAACTGCTAAGCTTATACCTGAAGTAAAGTTGAGAATATATACCTCTCTCCTCTATCTAAAGAGGTAGGGGAATTGTGCGTATGAAATACTACCTATGTTGTCAGAGCTATTGTGTTGGTTGGTTTTGCTAAACAACATTTTTTTCTCTTTTTAAAAAAATCTTTATTACAAAAGATGGCTTACTGCATAGGGAATGGGGAATGATATAGGAGAAAATGAGGTTAATGGAAAGACAAAGCAAGATCAATAAAAACAGGATAAACAGAGCATAAATGAAAATTTTAATATAAAGAATTAAAGAAAAAAGTCATTTACTATGTACTCAGAGCTGGGTTATAGATAAAAAGAGTATGGTGGTTCCTGCTCTTAAGGAGCTAGTTCATTCTCCAATTGAGGGAAGCAACAGGGCTGCTTGGTTGATAAGAGGGTGGCTAAGTGGTACAGTGGATAGAATGCGGGGCCTGGATTCAGGAAGATTCATCTTTCTGGGTTCAAATCCAGTCTCAGACAATTACTAGCTGGGTGACCCTGGGCAAGTCACTTAATCCCGTCTGCCTCTGTTCCTCATCTGTAAAATGACCTGGAGAAGGAAATGGTAAGCTACTCCAATATCTTTGCCAAGAAAACCCTGAGTAGAGTCACAGAGAGATGGACATGAGTGAAAAGTGACTGAACAAGAATGAATATGAGTCTTTATTCTAAGGGGTCAGACAGCAGGGAGAATGACAAAGCTCAGAGGTCATTAGTATACAATAGGTCACTGGCAGTGCTTTGGAGTCTGAGAGCCATAGGCGAAGGGTGCAGAGTAAGGCCCCAAGGACCTGTGGACTCAGTGGCAGGGCTGATGGTAAGACCTGGTGGTCTTCTATCTCCTGAGAAGGATTTGAGCTGGTGACCTCTGTCAGATGCTCCAAGTGGTCTCTGGAATTTGGGAAGAAAAAGGAGAAAGGCCACTCAGCCCTCAAGTAAAAGGTGAACAAAATGTTTTGTTAGTCCTCTCATCCCAGGGATGTGGGTAGCCAGGTCACTTTTTTGCTACCCCAATTCTTCTGATCTGAGGGTGGGCAGAGGGAAAAAGGACAAAAGGAAAAAAAAAAGTAAAAATAAATCAGATTCTGGAGAAGGAAATGGTTAAGAGTCCAAGAATCTCAAGCTGTTGTTACAAGCTATAGTAAGACAACGGGCATCTAATGAGAAGGAACTGAACCCTAGGCTCTTTGGATATCCGCATGGTGTTATGATTGGCTCCCCTGCTCTGAAGGCCATCTTTAACTCTGCTAATTGAAGTTAAAGAGCCAGGTTACCCCTGACAACTTGGTTTCTCTTAGGCTTCTGAAATCACAGGCTACTTGTATGTATGAGTGGTCAAAGTTCTGCTATAAATATGTTGGTGTACATGGGGATTTTTTTCTTATCAGTGATCCTTTAGTGAGTTGTCTGAAAGCCAGGTAACTTGCCCAGTAGTGGAATCTCTGGGTCGAAGGGTATGGACCTTGGAATCTGTTTATTTGCCTAATTCCAAATGTCTTCCTAAAATATGGTTGTACTGATTCACAGCTCCACCATCTGTACACTAGTACAGATAACCCATAACCTCTCCTACACTAACTACTCTTACCTTCTGTTTGTCAACTTGTGAGGGGAAACTTAGAATTATTTTGATTTGCATTTCTTTTCTTATTGGTAATTTGATGCATTTTTCATGTTGTCCTTAATAGCTTTCAGTTCTTTTGAGAACTGTTTGTTTATATCATTTGACCAGTTATCTACTGGGCAATGACTTTTGCTTTTACGTTTATCTGCTAGTTGTCTGTATATGTTAGATGCCTTATTTGAGAAATTTGATATAGATTTTCCCCCATTCAAATGCTTCCCTTCTTATTCTACTTGTATTAATTTTATTTGAGCAGATGTTTTTTGATGTGATGTAATCAAAACGATTGATTTTATACCTGATTTGGTTATAGAATGTGTTTTTTTTATGTTACTTCCTTAGGACTGAACTTGGTTATTATAATTCTATAATCAGTTTCGATGTTCTTTTTTCAAGTAAGTTGTTGTAGCCATTTTTGTTTGGATCTGCCTGTTTGACTTTGTAAAGGGAGAGCTTTCCTACAGCCATCGATATCCAGCGGTGGAATGGGCTGCCTTTTAAGGTAGTTAATTACACATCACTGGAAGTGTTCAGAAGCTGGATGACCATCTGTTATGGAGGGTAGTTGTATAGGGGATTCTGCTTTGGGACGGGTATTGAACTAGATGACTTCCAATGCTCTTTTGAGGTTCAATTAAACAATGAGATTTTAGAGTCTTTGATTAGCTAGTTACCAAGATGTGAGTTGGCAAGAATTCATCAAGTGCTAACTATCTGCTAGGCATTGGACCAAGCATTGGAAACACAATTTCAAGCAAAAGAAGAAAGACACTCCCTGTACATTCTAATGGGGGAAGACAATACTGAAAGCGTCTGGGGAGGGAAAAGATGAAGATGTTGGGTGTGGCAGAGTCAGGCCATGCTGCAGGTCCCAGTATCCTCCTTAAATGGAGGTTCTGAGAGCAGCCAGCCAATCAGAAGGGGGTAGAGTAATTTCAAGGTATGAATTCCAGGATTGGATTTCCTAGGATGGAGAGTTTTCTGGGGTATGGTGGAGAAGTCTAGGGGGCAACCTCATGAGAAATGAAGAAATGGAGGTTTGGGGAGGAACTCTCCAATAAGAGGGAGGAGCCTTTGAGGCAGAGGAAGGCCCTTGGGGAAAAGGACACAAAACAGCTGAATTTTGTGGATTTCAAATGGGAGGACCTGGGCTCCAATTCTGCCTCAACTGTTTTCCTGTGTGCTCTCCCCAAGACTCAGTTTCCTTTTTTTTTTGTGGTAAAATGGAAGGGTTGGATTACATGGTTTTAAAGATTGCTTTCTGCTCTAGATCCTGGGATGACCAGAAAGGAAGGAATGTGGATGATGCTGTAGGAGGCAAAGTCTGACTGAAGTTTAATAGCTATTAAAGCTTAAAACCATGCTAAGACTTTTGGAACACCCGGTGCTTGCCCTGGGCTGCTGGGAGTGGGGGGATTTTGGGACCACCTAATGAGTGCAAGAGTTTGGAGACAAATGAGCTAATTTTTAACTTTGCTGAAGGCCCCATTGATACTTAGATATTTTTAATTTTTAAATTAAATTTAAAAAAAAATCTCATTAGATATATTACTGGTACTTTCTTTTTTAGCTTATAGTCTCTAGTAAAAGATAATTTTTCCACTATTACAATAACAAAAACAATAATAGTTATCCCTTTATTCTTATACATCATCTCCCGAGCTGCTAATGCTTCCCTTCTAATATCTGGAATTTATTTTACATTTACGGGGCGTCTCAAAAATCTTAATGTGATTTTAAGCCATTAAAACTTGATATGCAATATTAATTATTATATTGACATAGATTCTTAAGGAGTCCTTATTAAAGTTCAAACTGTAGTTAGACTTTTGGGACACTCTACATAATACACATATGTGCATGTGTATATATATGTATATATTATATAATTTATATATTATATTTTCTTTTATATACTTTATATATTTAAAATATGTATTATATTTATATTATTATTACATTACATTTATTATATATTATATTCTATATATGCAATACATGCAATACATATTTTTATATATTATAGGATATATTATATATAGGATATATGTCATCTTCTCATAAAATATATCCTTGAGGGCAGGGACTTTTGTATCCCTAGCACTGAGTACATAGTAAGTAGATGCTGAAAAAGACTTGATCACTGATTGATTGATAGACGGGGCATGAGGGAAAGAAAAGGTAAATTCCTAGCAAGCTTGTGACACAAGGTGGCAGGTGGCATTCCTTAATTGTCTAGAAGGAAGAGAGAGTGTGATCTTATGTGCTCCCACCCTCCTAAAAGCCTGTTTTATTTACAGCTTACCACTGATCCAGGTTGATCTGTCCTTAAACCTTTGTAGTAAGAGAAGGAAAAGAGAGGGGCTGCCTAGCCAAGGGCTGAGAGGAGACAGATATCTCTCCTAGCCTGGTGGGTGGGCTCTGTATCTGTGCCCAGGAGCAAAGCCAGCATCTCTAATCATACTGTTTGGGAGGGGTGCAAGCGCGCACGTGTGTGCGCGTGTGTGTATGTGTGACAGGCTTGGACAATAAAGTTCTCTTAAAAGGCCCCAGCAAGAGGAGAGCTCTAAACCACATCTGTGCTCAGGCAAGTAAACAAAGACTACCGCTGCTCTCCAGCAGGCACTAACACTAACCATGTGAGGGCTCTTTGGGGACCAGGGGAAGGAAGTTCACATTTGAAAATGAACCAGTGTATGTGAATTTATAGCGCTCCTTTTCAGACAGAGCGGGGGAAATATTTTTCTCTGGGAGATTAGAATTTACTAGTGGATTCAAGTGTAACTTTGGAGAACCGTGGAGGCATGAGATGTGGCGGCATCACAGTATTGTTTTATTGGCAATTAGATTTCAAACTGGCACCAATGTATGAAAATAAGTCTCAATTATGGGCCTGTGAAGTTTCTCCACCATCTGTCAACAGTTTGCTCCTTATGCCACAACATGTGTACCTTTGGAGGGAAAAATGATTTAATAACCCAAGTGAAAAGGTGCCACACACCAAACTGTGTGACTGTTTCACATGCAATGCTTGTGTTTCGGATTCTTGGTGCGGAGCAAACACATTGAAATACACATACACACATACACGCATACATGCATGCGTGCAGAGGCAGACGCATTCCTGCGGCATCCTTTGATTTTCCAGACCTGAGTCTGGAGGATGTGAGAAGTTTGGACTAGGAATTCCTATGCCATTATGTTGGAGGTTCTGCTGGGGGATTAAGAGTGGTGATCATCCCCTATGGGCTTGGTTTGGATGGTAGAACGGGACGTACACTTCACAAGGAGGGATCATGTCCATAAGCTTATTGGATCAGGAGGCAGAGAAGGGGTCATTAACCCTTGGATGAAGGGATGAGGTCTCAAGCTAGTGAATTACACTGGTCATTGTTAGTCATCCTCGAGTTTGCTTCTCACATGCCTCTGACACATATTGGTACTTTCTCTAAAACTTGGGATCTTAGGGAGTTGTCTGAAGTATTGAGAGGTCTGGGATCACTGGCCAGAAACAGGTTATATGTTAGAAACAGGTCTTCCTGAACCCAGTTCTTCCTGGCTCTGTCCACTACCCTAGGTTTTCATTCTTAAATATAAGAGCTGATATATTCAGATAGTGCTTTAGAGTATATAATGCATCTTAATATATTACAAATGTTAAATATTATTTCCATTTTATAGCTGAGAAAACTGAGGTTTAGAGAGGCTAAGTGATTTCTCAGGCTCCCACAACTAGTAAATGGTGGAGCTGAGATTTGAACTTGAGTCTTCTGACTCCAAGGGCAGTTAGGTGGTGCAGTGTTTGTCGTCCATTCTCAAAGAGGACCATAATATAAAGATGGTAATGTAATGACATGACTTGCAAGTGAATTGGATTTGAGTGAGGCAGTGCTATGCAAAGTCTCACTTTCTCTCAGGCCCTGTGGCAAGATACAGATCAGGACTACTGGAGATGGCCCTGGATGCAATGGGGGACCTTGGCCTTTTAAAATTAAAGTCTTTCCTAGGTCTCAGGCAGTGCAGTGGCTAGAACATTGGAGTCAGAAAAACTCTAGATTTTGAGTTCAAATCTAGTCCCTAAATATCCTTCAGTTCCCTGGTCCTGTTTTCAACTCAGTTTATGCATCCATTATTGAGGGAAGTAAATGTTGTGGAGAAAGGATCTACCACCCCCACCAACACCAGTAGCTGGAGCTACTGTGACTAGCTATGTGATGCTGGGCAAGTTACTTAACCATGTTTGCCTCAGTTTCCTCATATGTTAAGTGAACCAGAGAAGGAAGTTGCAAACCACTCCAGCATTTCTACTAAGAAAACCCCAAATGGGCTCACAAAAATCAGAAAAAACTAAACTCCTGACCCCAAATCCCTTGGGTAGATAAGTGATTCCTTAAAAAAGTTCACTCTTACATAAAGAAAATGCTTTTATCTTGGACCTTTAAACCTTCCAGTGTTTAGAATTTTCTTAGGATATATCACTCACAGCTGGAACTAGGTGTCAGCTCACCTCCTCTGCCTACCACTTTCCCCCAAGGAAGGTCCCTTTAGACTATATGTCTTATTGCAGATGCCTACCCTGATGCCTGAACATCAGGTAGTACAGTGAATGGAACACTGGGCTTGAAATCGGGAAGACTCATCTTCCTGAATTCAAATCCGTCCTCAGGCACTTACTAGTTGTGTGATCCTGGGCAAGTCACTTAACCCTGTTTACCTCAGTTTCTGCATCTATAAAATGACCTGGAGAAGGAAATGGCAAACCATTCCAGTACCTGCTAAGAAAACTGTAATCAGGGTCATGGAAAGTTGGACATCCACTGAACTACAGCATCCTGATGCCTTCTCTCCCCAGCTTTTTTGCTCCCTTGGGAATCCTATCTGGTGAGTGTGGGTGTGGGTAGCACAGCTGATATTTTAGGAACTATATTCAGATTCTCCAAATGGTTACTTAATCTGGGGAAGAAAAAGGAGGAGGGAAACTCCCTGGATAACGTTTATTAGTAAGCTCCCAAATAAAATGTGAAAAAGACCTTCTGTTAGTTTCTTGCCTCAAGGAATATTCTACAGTAACGGCACATTAAGACCTGTGGGTCAGTCAGTCAGTCAGTAAACATTTATTCAAGCACCTACAGTGTACCTAGCCCTATGCTAAGTGCTGAGGATACAAAGAAAGGCCAAAGACATCCCTGCCCTCAAGGAGGTCATAGTCTAATGAGGAAAACAACATGAAAACAACTCCGTTCAAACAAGTTAGATGAAGAATAAGTGGGAAATAATCAGCAGAGGCAAAGCCCTCCTTCTGTGGGCCCCTAGGCATGGCAGTAATCTGCTAAATTTGCCATGGAAGTTTTCTTTCAACAGACAAAGAGCAGCACTGGTACGGAAGAGTGTTAGTAGTGATGGCCAAGCCCCAACCAAGCTGATTCTACCTATCATCAGAGAGAGCTTATGGGGTTGTTATCTCCATTCCGCTTTCTCTAGGGAGAAAATACTCAGCTCAGCTGGTATAATTCATATTGGCAGCAAATCTGCCAACATGGATCTGATAGCCTCTCTCATGATTGCTTTCTTCCTGAATTCCAGTGCAGGGATAGGGGAATGCTCTGGAATGCCACATACTGTGATTTCAGACCAGTAGAAACTTAATGTGTAAAATAGGGGAGGGGATTGGTGGAGTAAGTCACAGGGTTCTTAATCATTTTTTGTGAGATGAGCCCTTTAAAGAAGTATGGTGAAGCCTGTGAAACTCTTCTCGGCAACATGTTTTTAAATGTATAAAATAAAATGCCAGGATTAAAAATGAAACCAATTGTATTGAAATAGTTATCAAAATTAAAAAAAAAAAATGTTTCCACACCCTAGGTGAAGCACTTCTGCATCTAAAGTCCTTTCCAGTTTTGTAGCCTGTGATCCCATTGTTAGAAGTGAGCCCATCTAACAAGCCCCCAACAGTGACAAACATACTCACCTTAAACAATGAACAATACCTGTTGTGCAATCAGCAAAGCCTTTATTAATCTTTACGTCCACTTCCCCTCAATGAATGGGTAGCCTACTCAGTAAGCCTACAGGAAGACTACTACACGTGCTGAAAGATGGGGTTTCTTATACTGTTTTCCTAACTTTGGATCTCCCGCGATATTGTCCCTTGGCCATGTGACTCCATGTTCTGCTCTCTGATAGGCCATTCCTCACACAGCTCCTTGGGCCTGTGCTTTAGTTTCTGAACTCTAACGTGTCCATGCTAGATCACAACCTTTATCACCTGGGAATGCAGAAAACAGAACTTTCTTGCCTCCCACACCATGAAAACAACAATGGAAAGTCATCATCCCTCATCCCTACATCTTAACACAAAGGAAGGAGGAACATTGAAAGCACCACCTAACTTTCCTTCACACTTTTACCTGTTCTTTTTTCTGCACACAATCACAATACCTTCTCACCACCTTGTTGTCTCATCTCCAGGTAGACACTGGTCACCGTATAATTCTAAACCACTCCCTGTACTGCTCTCTGGAATCCTTAAATATCCCAGTGGACATAGTTCCAGCAATTATCCAAAGGGGTAAGAGCACCCCACAAAATCTTTTGCCTTGACATTCATAAGCATCCCAGATCAGAAGCACCTTGGTGTCTTTAAAATATGAAGATGTGGATGTATGACTTTAGGGGAGGCCTCCTAGCCCACAAAATACTGCCCCGACTTGTTTGCTGGTGCTTGAAATCCCTTTAATTATGGGTAGAGAGAGTGCTCAGGAGGACTGATCAGGCCTTCCTCAATCCCTCCCAACTTCTCTTAACTAGGTTTTCATTCTTCATGGGTTTAGTTTTTTGAGAAGGTGGGAACTCTTCTGGCCTTGATGAACCCTTTGCCCCTTTTATATCCCAAATCACTTAACCCTGTTTGCCTCAGTTTCTTCATTTGTAGCTGGAGAAGGAAATGGCAAACCACTCTAGTATCTTTTCCAAGAAAACACCAAATGGGAGCATGAAGACTCGGACATGACTGAAATGAGTGAACAGCTACTACTTATCAAACGTTCTTAACTTGGGATCTTTGAACTTGTTTAAATTTATTTTTCGGATAACTATATTTCAATAAAATTGTTTCCTTGTGTTATCTTCTGTATTTGTTTTATACTTTGAGGGAGAGACAGGAACCAGTCTGTTCTAGGTAGGTCAAACCAATTTGATCATCACCTCTCCTCAGACCCTGGTGGAGATAGCTTTGTACCCTGAGGAATAGAGTTTCCCTCAGTTCCCTCTGTTTCTGAGTCAGCTTACACATCCATCACTGAGGGAAGCAAACTTTGTGGAGAAAGGTTGTACCATCCCCTCCACCACCACCACCAGTAGCTGGAGCTACTGGTTATTAATGGAAGAGACATTAAAGATGTCTTAATATCTTCTTTGCTACTGCTCCCTAAGGACAATGGCAGCTGGTCATTTCCCATTGATCGTTCTGTTTGGTTTCAACTCCATGGAGAGCCTGCCTCCCTTGGAATGAGCTCCTCACCGGAAATATCATCGTTATGGAGAGTGTTTCAGCTTTGATCCTCAACAACTCCCCAGGACCCTCAGGTGCCTCTCCATTGGAGGGCTGGGAAAGCAGAGCCAAAAACTCCTCCTAAAGACTAGCTTTACAGAAGGCTCTGGAATTTCCAAATGTCTCTCCAGTTCCCACCAGCTAAGCTTGGTTTACTCCACAAACACATGACCTTATGCTTCCTTTTGTCCCTGTTAGATTGTAAGCTCCTTGCGGGCAGGGATTGTCTTTCTTTTCTTCTTATTTGTTTCCCCAACCTTAGTACGGAGTCTGGAACATAGTAGTAGGCACTTAATAAGTGTTTATTGACTATTAATAGGAGTAGGTGACTTAGTACTCTACTTGAATTCAAATTCTCCCTTAAATATTTTCTAACTGTATGACCCCGGGCAGTTTTATTTACACATCTGTAAAATGGGAAAATAAAAGCATCTTTTTTACAGGATTGTCGTGAAGGTCAGATGAGATAATATACATTAAGTCACTTTGAAACCTTAAATGTCACTATAAATGCTAGCCATAATTGTTTTCCATTTGACTTATAGCTGAAACTTCTAATACATGTTATCTTCATTAATTAGAATGTGAGCTTCTTGAGGGCAGAACCAATTTTCTTTTTTTTATTTGTATCTCTAGTGCTTCATGCAGAATCATTGCACACAGTAAGAGGTTAATAAATGCTCTTCATCCATCCATCTATCCATGCGTCCATCCATCCATCCATCTGTCCATCCATCCATCCATCCATCCATCCATCCGTCTGTCCATCCATCCATCCATAATGTTGCACATTCTCCATAAGGAGAACAAGGAACCTGCTGGGCTGATTGGGTTGATTTAATAATCTTTGACCTTGTTTAGGAGATGGGCTAGGGTTATGCTGATGCTGTGCAGATGGTAGCAATGGTGATAAGACTGTTTTTGCATCCTTAGTATTTTGAAGCCTAAAACAGTGCCTAGTATATAGTAAGTGTTTAATAAATGGCAGTTGATTGATTGATTGAAGATGTGAAGATTTCCTGAACCCAAAAGCAATTGGGAACCCCATTCCTAACACCTGAACAGGGCCTGTAGCCAGGGGAGAGTTGGGCCAGGTATGTTTTCACATACAAAATTATGACTTACTCCTTTTGATCCCATCAATCTTCCCTTTCTGTTTCCTTTCCCTCTCCCTTCCCTGTCTCCTCCAGGTGTGTCCTCTGCCCTCTTGTTGTCTTCCTCTTCCTCCATGGAAACTTTGAATTTGAGACCGAGGGATCTGAGTGATGTGGCAGAGGGGTCACGGTGCCAGACATGGGTCTGGCTCTCATTCTGACTTTGCCATTGCTTACTCTGTGACATTGTTCAAATCATTTCACTTTCCTCAGACTTAGTTTCCTTATTGGTAAAATGAGAATATTGTTCTTTTTGCTTATGTTCTCAGCAGAGTTGTGAACACATGTAAAGCACTTTGTGGGCCTTAAATAATGATATGAATACCAGCTTTTATGACTGAGGAGTAAAGGATTGTTTTCTGTTAAGTTGCAAAGAGCCTGGGAGAAGGAACACAAAACTTTTCCCATCTACCTTTAGAAATCTTAAAATAATGTTAAGGATTCATATGAATGGTGGGGGGAATGTTTTGTGGAGGAAGAGAGCTGGCCAAGGTCTCATGGATAATATTGTCACTGCTTTCAAGGGGTTTGGAATTAATTGGCATGGCTCCAGAAAAACAGCATGGAGGAAAGCAGAGGTGTCATACACAAATCCTGTAGCCTCATGTGGCCCACAACACTACTGAGTGCAGCTGGAGCCAGATTAAAATTTAATTGGGAAATAGTTTACAAAATAAATAAAAATAGAATAAAACATAGATAATATTACATCTTAAAAACTAAGTCAATATGTGACCTGTAGGGATCCTTATGTATGATTGAGAGGCCCCATTTCTATTTCATTTTAACAACATTGGTGTAGGTTTTTTTCAAAAAATTGAAGTAAATCCTCCCTCAAATATTTTCTAGCTGTCTGACCCTGGGCAAGTCACTTAACTCTTTGCAGCCTCAATTTCCTCATCTGTAAAATGGGGAAAATAAGAGCATGAACTTCACATGGTTTTGGGGAGGATAAAATGAGATGATTGCACCATTTAACAGATGAGATTGCAATCTAGAGGAGATAGAGAAGGCATTTCAATCAATCAATGAGCATTAATTAAGCACCTACATAGGGCCAGGCATTGTGCTAAGAACTGGAAATACAAAAAAGAGGCAAAAAACAATCCCTGCCCTCACAAAGCTTCCAATCTAGTATGTGTGTGGGAGGTAAAAAGCAAGCAAGTATGCAAAAAGCTATATACAGGATAAGTAAGACATCATCAACAGAGAGAAGGCATTAGAATTTAGGGAAAGGCTCTCTAGATTACAGAGGTTCCCAAATTTATTTCGCCTACCCCTTTAAAAAAATTTCTCAATGCCCTCTCTGGAAATTTACTTTCTTCAACCCTTTAATAATTTCTTTTTAAAATTTGTATCATTTCTTTTTTTTAAATTAATTTTGCTTATTTTCTACACTCAGTACCATATAACTTAGATTCCCTACCCACCCTGCCCCGAGACAGCATACAATTTTATATAGGTTCTACACATACATTCCTATTACATACATTTTCACTATAGTCATGCTGTATAGAAGAATTAAAATGAATGGGAGAAATCATATAATAAACCAAAACATAATATACACACCAAAAAAATGATCTGCTACATTCTGCAATTGAATTCCATATTCTTTCTCGGGATGTGGAAGGCATTTTGCCTTAAAAGACCATTGTGCCCAAAGTTCTCCTGGTTCTGCTCCTTTTGCTCAGCATCAGATCATGGAAGTCCCTCCAGGCCTCTCTGAAGTCTTCCTGTTCATCATTTCTTATAGCACAATAGTATTCCATTACATTCATATACCATAGTTTATTCAGCCATTCACCAATGGATGGGCATCCCCTTGGTTTCCACTTTTTTGGTCACCACAAAGAGGGCTGCTATAAAGATTTTTGTACATGTGGGACCCTTTCCCATTTTTATGATCTCCTGGGGATACCGACCTAGAAGCAATATTGCTGGGTCAAAGGGTATTCATATTTTTGTAGCCCTTTGGGCATAGTTTCAAACTCCCTCCAGAATGGTTGGATCAGCTTCATAGCTCCACCTACAATGAATTAGTGTTCCAACTCTCCCACATCCTCTCCAACATTTATCCTCTTCCTGTTCTTTTGTTTGTCAATCTGATAGGTGTGATATGGTACTTCAGTTGTTTTGATTTGCATCTCTCTAATCAATAGTGATTCAGAGCATTTTTTCAAATGATTATAGATATCTTTAATTTCTTCCTCTGAAAACTGCCTGTTCATATCCTTTGACCATTTATCAATTGGGGAATGACTTGTATTTTTGTACATTTGACTTAGTTCTCCATATATTCTAGAAATGAGGCCTTTATCACACATACTAGCTGCAAAAACTCTTTCCCAGTTTTCTGCATCCCTGTGAATCTTAGTTGCATTGGGTTTGGTTTTGCAAAAAATTTCTGTCATTTCAGAAAATACAAAATATTTTTTAAAATAGTCATACCTCTTAAATTTACTAATTTTTTGTAAATGTGTGGATTTTTTCCTGCAATGAAATTTTGATGATGCAATGTTGTGTCATGTAACTATATTGTAAACAAGTCATCACACTCTCATATTCCTGGGGGTGCATGCTGGACTTCCTGATGATACTTGACAGCCCACCTGCCAACACTTGCTTGTTAAGACCTGTCGTCAAATTTCACCATTGATCAGTTACAACCAATTATAACTTGCTATAACCATTATAACTTGCATTTTGTGTGTTTATTTGGAAAATAATGCAACCATTATGACTTTAACTCTGTTACACAACAGATGAAACATATAGGAATGTTTTTTCAAAATTTTCTTCTTTCTTTATGCTTTTACCACTCCCTTTTATTCAATGCCCCTCTTTCTCAATTGCACCATGGCTATTATCAGCTCTGCCCCCACCCCCACCCCTTGGGTGTTGTGTGCTTGTTATTGCCCACTTTGGGAACCTATGCAAGATGAGATTTTAATGGGGATTAAAAGGAAGCCAGGGAAACCAGGAAGCAGAGATGAGGAGGGAAAGTATTTCAGGCAGGGTGGACAGCCAGAAAAAAGGCCTGGAACTGAGAGATGGAGGGACTTGTTTGTGGAAAAGCAAAGAGGTTAATGTCATTGGATTGAACAGTATGTGGCAAGGAGTAAGATGTAAGAAAACTAGAAAGATAGGAAGAGTCTAGCTAGGTTATGAAGGGCTTTGAACGCCAAATAGGGGTTTTTAATAGTTGATTCTGGAGGTAATACAGAGCTGCTAGAGTTTACTGAGTAAAGGAATAGTGATGTGGTCAGACCTATGCTTTACAAAAATCACTTTAGTGGCTGAATGGAGGGTAGATTGGAATGGGGAAACACTTGGGGCAGGCAGACCCATTAGCAGCTATTACAATAATCCAAGGATGAGGCTATGAGGGCCTGCCCTAGAATGGTGTCATTGTCAGAGGAAAGAAGGGGACATATTAGGGAGACTTGCAAAAGTGAATTCAATGGGCCTTGGACCCATATTGCCTATGAGGAGGGAATGAGTGGGAGTGAAGAATTCAGGATGACTCCCTGGTTGTGAGTCTGAGGGACTGGGACAATGGTGTTCTCTATGGTAATGGGGAAGTATGAGGTGGGGAGGGTTTAGGGGAAAAGATAATGAGTTTGATTTTAGATGTGTTGGATTTAAGATGTCTACTGGACATTTAGTTTGAAATATCTGAAAGGCAATTTGGAGATATGAGATTGGGGGACAGCAGAGAGTTTGGGAGAGCATAGGTAGATTTGAGAATCATCAGCATAGGGGCAGGGCAGCAAGGTGGCATAGTAGATAGAGCACCAGTCCTGGAGTCAGGAGGACCTGAGTTCAAATCCAGTCCCAGACACTTACTAGCTGTTTGATCCCAGACAAGTCACTTAACCCATATTGCTTCTTAAAAAAAATAAGAGAAAAATCAGTGTAGACATGGTAATTAAATCCATGGGAGCTGATGAGATTATCAAGTGTAGTAATATAGAGAAGAGAAGAAAGCCTAGAAAAGAGCCCCATGAGACAACATTATCTGAATGGGGATCTAGCAAAGAAGGCAGAGAAGGAGTGGTCAAAGAGGTAGGAGGGAAGCCAGGAGAGAGTGGTATGCTGAAAACCTAGAGGGGGAAGAGGATCAACACTGTCAAAGGCTATAGAGCCTTGACACATGGTAAGCACTTAATTAAAGTTTACTGACTGATGAGAGACAAGCTGAGATAAGGGCAGGCCTGTGCCCTTTTCAAGTAGCTTCTGACCTCTCCTGACCACTCTGGCTGCCTCATTCTCCAGCTTGGTAGCTTTTTTTTCCTCTCCTTTTTTCTGCCCTGTCTTCTTTTTCCTTCCCTTCTCATCTTTCTCCTTCTCTTTCTATCTTTCTCATACGCCTCCCCAATTCTTCCTCCATTACCATGCTGATAGAGCTGGGGAGGAGGGCCAGGGAGCTCAGTCAGCTTCCCTTACAGCCCCAGCTATTGCCTGGCTGTGATCTGAGATTTAATAGGGGAATGGGGGTGGAGCAGTCTCTGCATCGATGACAAAAATAACAGATGGTCGAAGGATGTGGGCTCTACTCCAGGGGCCGGACCATAGTGTGGAAAGTCCAAGAGAATCTGAATAAATGGTTTCAAGATTGATCCTTTGCCATTTTGTTTTGTCCTGCGAAGGGGTGCAACTCTGTGCTTTGGCTTTGGACCTTTGTCTGCTTGCTCATGAAATGGAGGATTAGCCCCTGGATTTCCTGAGACACGAACAGGGCTGTTTCCTTGGGAGGTGTTTTTAATTAGACCCTCCTGCTCCCTTTTCACAAGCTTTGTCCTTTTCTGTTGTGAAACGAGTAACTTGCCACAGGTGGCAGGCCACTGGTGGGGATTCAGAAACATCTCTGCTGGCTGCCAACCCAAATAAACAGGAGGGTTTATTGGAAAATACCCAGACTTCATCCCTTTACACCAGACTGAATACCATGAAAGAAAAACCAATTATATGCACCAACTGAGGGTTGTTGTTATCTGGAAAAGATTAAGAAAAGGAGAAAAAAGAGATAATTTTTGTGGAAAAAATGTTTTCTAAAGAATAGTACTCATAACAACTCCGTGGCTAATGTTTATATGGCAGGGTGTAGCAAAGGGTATTTCATTGCCAATGATAGGCAGAGGTACATGTAATTGTTTGGTTTATAATATTTTCCATTTATAGAATACTTCAAGTGTTTTATTCCCTATTAAGCAGTCTTCCTTATTAACTTGTGAGGTACAAATATAACTACCCCATTTGACAGATGAGGAAATAGTCTCAGAGAAGTCAAATGACTTTTCCAAGGTCATACAGCTAAGTGTTGGAATCTGACCTGGGTTTGCATTCCAGTTCTAAGACTAGTACTCTGCATGCCACACAATAATCCTGATTCCTTTCCAAGAAGAATTCTGCTGCCCACCTTTCTGGAGATGTTTTGTCTCTGTTTTAGTTGATGATTCATTCATATGATATTTTAAAAGTACTTCTTAGGTACTTTAAGAAGTTATGGTAGCTACTTGTGGAGATAAGTAAGATGTGGTCTCCCCATTCCAAGGAGTTTTCAACCCAATAGAAGGAGATAAAACATGTAGGCAAATAAATATTCACTCATCAAATTCTAATTTGTATAAAGTGCCATGAGATTAGATAAAAAAAGAATCATTTTTGACTGAGGGCACTGAGGGAAGGCTCGATGAAGAAGTAAGCATTTGTGTTGGACAATGCCTTCATCAGGCAGGATAGCAGCGGGTGGAAAGACAGAGAGGGGAGGAGGAAGAAGAGGAGAGGTTATTCCAGAAGTAGAGAATGGCATGAACAACATCCCAGGATCTAGGAAAGGATGGAATGTGTTCAAGGAATGGCAAGTGGTTCAGCCTGGCTGAAGGGAGCTAATGTAAGTTCAGGTTAAAAAAGCAGGCTTGGACCTGATTGTAGACGGTATGGAATCTGGATCTTGTTCCAGAGGTAGCAGGGAGTTTTGAAGGTTCCCCTCAGTGAAAAAAAAGAACAACACCTTGTACACCAGGATTACTCATTAAATGGAAGTATGTAAAGTGAATAGTGGGAGGATAATAGAAAGAGGAGGAGGAGAGACTGGGAGAAGTCAGATAAGTTAGGAATCTATTTCAAT
This sequence comes from Bettongia penicillata ogilbyi, assembly GCA_023548195.1. Taxonomy (NCBI): domain Eukaryota; kingdom Metazoa; phylum Chordata; class Mammalia; order Diprotodontia; family Potoroidae; genus Bettongia; species Bettongia penicillata. The sequence goes on from JAJHZJ010000027.1 coordinate 14,836,763, forward strand.
AATCCAGGTGAGAGATAATGAAAGGCTGAATTGCATTGGTAGTGGTGAGGTTGGTAAGGACAGGGTAGATACAAAAGATATTGAGCAAGTAGAATGGGTAGGACACTTGGGGATTGATTGAATAATAAAAGAAAGGAAAGAATGAAAGGCTATTTCTAGGTTACTATCCTGAGTAACTGGAAGAATGATATGACCACTGACAGAGACAGGAAGTTAGGAAGGGATGTTAAGATGGCAGCCAACCCATGTCCAATGTATGGCCCTTTTCATACTTAATGTAACAAAAACCATCCCATGGACATGCTCAGAGTTGTCCTTCCTGGTTCCAACTAATCATGTAGGAGCTTTAAGGCCTTGGCATTTGAGTATGATATGATAAAACTTGAGTGGTCTACCTTATGACAGAGGCTTGGAAGCAAGTGTGGTGTTAATTAAAAGAGGAGATTAAAAAAAAGAGGAGATAGATTTTAGTTCTTGTTGCAAACCTTCAGGACGCATCATGTTACTCCAAGACTTCTAGGCAGGATTGGGAAAGAGCTAGTACTCACTAACCAAGCATCACTGTGATCTAATTTTCATGGCAGCTAGTCCAGGAGGACTCAAGAAGGTGAGCACAGCCCCCTCTCTTTAGAGGTCAAGGAGTGAATGTGGTTCAGACCTTATGCCTGGGTACAGAACAAGAAGTGGGTGTAGTTCCCTTGTCCTAGAGGACCGGAAGAGGTTCCTCAAGGATATATTTCTACTACAGCTGCTTATGCGACTATTTTGTTATTGTAATGGGCCAAACTGAGTATGAGAAAGAGAGCCCCAGCTTATAAGAAATTTCCTGGTCACAAAATCTTAGGGTTAGAAAGTATCTCAGGGGTCAGCCAATCCTGCTAAAACTACAAGAATCCTCTCTACGATATACCTGACATTTTCCAGGTTTTGCTTGAAGGCCTCCAGACATTTTGATAGACTTGACTGACCACTCCAGTTTTTTCCTGTCATTACCTCCTACCTCTTTGTGGTTTAGACTTGACTGTTCACTACCCTCCTTCATGTATCCAACTTAGCTTACTCTGCTTTGCTTATCTCTAATGCCTCAGAACAACTTAACTCCTGTTAGGCTCTTTGTGACTCCCTTTGGGATTTTCTCATTAAGGATACTAGAGTAGTTTGTCATTTCCTTCTCCAGTTCATTTTAGAGATGAGGAAATTGAGGCAAATGGGGTGGCTTACCCAGGGTCTCATAGTTAGTAAGTGTCTGAAATTATGAAGATGAGTCTTCATGACTCCAGGTCTAGTGCTCTACATCTTGCAGTGCTACTTAGCTATTTAACTCCTATCCACTTGGTGTTCATTTCAGTTGAGAACCTGTTCAATCATCTGATCACAGGTGACTGATTAAAGGAGCTGGCAATGGGTTTGTGATACTCTTACTCACAACACTGGATGACTTTAGGTCCAGTTGGAGCACATTGTAGCTCCATTGCTGAGTCTGCTCTCACAGTCTCTAATGACTTTTGGATGGTTTTCCCTGGTTGCAATCTCTTTGCTCACTTCTGTAGCCTTTATGTTTACTTGTGGTCTCACTGATTTTCCTGGAGGGACCCTTTACTTAGCTACCCGACTAGCTTCTGGCTGTCTTTTTGGTGCAATTATGGACATGATGGAGGAGTTTGCTTCCACTTGTTTTAAATGCTTTGATCATTGGTATTTTTGGGTTTCTTCAAATATTTATTAGAACTAGACTTTTCTTTGACTTTTCTTGTTGCTATCTTGACTTTCCTTCTTTAAGCCAAACATCTCCAGTTCCTTCAGATGATTGATATTATAGCCAGTTAAACTCAAGGACTCTCACCATCACGATTGCTCTCTTCAGATAGTCTCCAGCTTACTTATTTGTCTTTCCTCATGCATTCATAACTCTGAACAAAATATTTCAGATGTTGTTTGACCGAGGGAGACTACATCAGGAGTATCACTTTTGATTCCCTTGAAGGTATAGAGGCTTTAATGCAGACTAAAGTTGCTTTATCATATTTGGCTGCCATGTTATATTGTTGGCTTATTGAGCATGCAGGCCACTAAAAACCTTAGACCTCTCTCATACAAACTCTTGTCTGACCATGCCTCCCATATCTTGTATTTGAGAAGTTGATTTCTTGAACCTAAGTATGACTATCTATTTATTTCTATTATATTTGTCTTATAGAGTGTCAACCCAGTTTTCAAGTCTGTTCATATCTATTTGGGTCCTGATGCTATTATCCAGTGTGTTCATTATTCCTCCCATCTTTATGTAACCTGAAAAGTTGCATCTATGCCTCTGACTCATTGATAAAAATATTAAACAGTAGAAGGATGACTACAGATCCTTAGGACACTCTACTAGAAATTTCCTTCCAAGTTGACATCTAGCGATTAATTACTAGCGACCATTTAAATAGTTTTGGACTCATCTAACTGGATTATCAGTGGATTACACATCTAGAGCTGGAAGGGACTAAGAGATCATGTAGTTGAACCCTTTCATTTTACAGATGAAGAAACTGAGGCCTATAGAGACTTAATCATTTGCACAGTATCACAGAGGTTCAGAGGTAGAATTTGAACTCAGATTCTTTGACTTCAGAGTCAGTGCTCTTTCCTCTCATCTTGTCCACGTCTCTCCATCTTTTCTAAAAGAATAGCATAAGAGATTTTATTAAATGTCTTAATAAAATCCTGGTTAAATTCTATTGACAGTATTGCCCTTATCTACCAGTTTAGCAACCCTGTCAAAAAAGGAAATGAGGTTAGTCTGGCACAATTTGCTCTTGATGAAGCCATGCTGGCTCCTTGGGATTGTTACTTCATCTTCTACTTGAATTTATGTACCGTTTAAAGAACTAGATCACACCAGTACTGATATTCTCATGATAGATAACACCAGAAGACAAAACAAAGTTAAGGTCAATGGACTAAAGACTTATATGCTGTCCGTGGAGGGGCAAATAAAATAATAGATGGAGTTGTTTTTGTCATGTGCCCCAAATGAATAAGAAACATTTTCATTTGTCATCTCTGTCTCTCTGTCTCCCTTTGTCTTTTTCTCCTTCTCTCCCTCCCTTTCTCCTTCCTTCTTCTACCTCTCTTTCTTTTTTCTCTTTCTCCTCTCCTCTCCTCTCCTCTCCTCTCCTCTCCTCTCCTCTCCTCTTTCTTCCCTCCTTTCCCTTCCATTCTCCTCCCTTCTCTTGCCTTGCTTTTCTCTTGCCTTACTTTTCCCTTCTCTCCTCCTCTTTCCCCCTTTCTCTCCAGGAAGACAGTGTAGTAAATATGCCAACATCTCTTGTGGGGGATGTAGAAAAAGAAAATTCTGCCAGAAAAGTGACAGAATCTTCTCGATCAAGTTAACACACACTTTGCTATTAAGTGACTTGGATGGTGAAAATCTGATTAAGGTTTGAGAAATGAGAAATGGTCTTGTACCCAAAAGGTTCACTCTTAGGGAATATGAATGCTTTTTTCCAGAGGAAAATTGGAAGACTCTGTCATGTCAAGATTGGAAAATCATCAGGAAAAAATGAAAGTGACTCTATTTTAACAACAGAAAACAGATTACTGATGTGGGTGTCATGTCAGAATCAACTGTCTTTCGTTGTCAGACCATTGACTAGCTAGAACAGAGATGGAGTTTTGACTTCTTAGCTCTGTCCTGGCCAGTCCTTGTCAATATGTCAGTAATCACTGAGTTGTTACAGGTGCTTCTTGAATCTCTGGCCTAGGCTTCTACTTCTCCAGAGAGGAGAGGGAGCAGGGGTCAGAGTCAGAGTTGTCTTTGCCTGTCCTACCTCACTGGGCTTGATACCTATTCATGACCCTGTTCATATAAATTAGAGTGTGAGCTCCTTGAAAGAAAGCTCCTTGCCTTTCTTTTGTATTCTTCATTTGGTACAGTGATTTGCACGTAGTAAGTGCCTAATAAAAGTTTTATTCATTCGTTTCTGCATACTTTAGCTGTGATCCTCATCCCTGACCAATCTTACAACTTCCTTCCTTCCTTCCTTCCTTCCTTCCTTCCTTCCTTCCTTCCTTCCTTCCTTCCTTCCTTCCTTCCTTCCTTCCTTCCTTCCTTCCTTCCTTCCTTCCTTCCTTCCTTCCTTCCTTCCTTCCTTCCTTCACCTTGTGCTACATAGTTACATTTCCAAAGGTCTCAACGTCCTTCTTGGACCTTTGTTCTCCCAATGATATTTCCCTACATGACACCTCTACCATGTTGTAGGGGCTAAAGTTGCATGTTCTGGCGGATGGGTTGCTTCCCAAACTGGTACGACACCTGACCATAGTAGCTGGTCCTCTTTACCTTACCCCCAACTTTCTCCACTGAATTTGCCCTAGGCACCAGGGTTCCTAGTTATGAGTTGGATTAAATCTGTGTTTATTCTATCCCTTTCTTTGGTAATCTCATCATTTATTCATTCATTCATTCATTCATCTATTTATTTATTTATTCATTCACTCACTTGCTCATTTATTCATTCACTTATTCATTCATTTATTTATTATTTGTCTTATTTGACATCCCAAACCCTCATTTCCTCTCCTGGTCAGTCCTTATCAGTATGGCATGAATGCTATCTCCAATGGGTTTCATATTTTGTGTAATTTCTTCTTGACTTAGTATGAAAGAATAAATGTTGAGGAAAAAATCAACTGAGGTCCATATTCATGGACCCTTGGTTGCAGACTATGGCATTGTTTCTAGAGTGGCTTTCATTGAAATGCTTTCAAGTGGGAAGGAGTCATAAAAAGGAAAGTAGTGGTTCTGTCAACTCATACCTTTCTCTATCCAACTCTTTTTCTCATTCAAAAGGCAGTAGGACAGATTTAATGAAGGGGGTATTACACTAGGAGTCAGAAGACCAATCTTGATTGTCTGTTAGCGGGATGACCTTGGGCAAATCACTAAATCAATTAAGTACCTACTATGTAATTGGTACTGTGCTAGGTGCTATTGGGAAAGATAACATTTATGCATGAAATATACTCAAATATACACAATCTAAATGCATAAATAGGAGACCATTTCTTTTTTTTTTAATTTTTTAAAAAATATTTATTTATTTAACATTTTATATTTGTTTTCACAAAATTTTGGGTTCCAAATTTTCTCCCCTTTTATCCTCTCCCCCACCCCAATACACCAAGCAATCTAATTTTTCCTATCTCCAATCTGCCCTCTCTTCTGTCATCCCTCCCTTCTCTTGTCCCCATCTTCTCTTTTCTCCTGTAGGGCCAGATGACTTTCTATTCCTCATTAACTGTATGTCTTCTTTCCTAGTAGCAACAACAATACTAAACAGTTGTTCCTAAAACTTTGAGTTCCAAATTCTCCCCATCCCTCCCCACCCATTCCCTTTGGGAAGGCAGGCAATTCAATATAGGCCATATCTGGGTAGTTTTGCAAATGACTTCCCTGATAGTCATGTTGTGTAAGACTAACTGAATTACCCTCCATCCTATCCTGTTTCTCTTCTGTCTTTTGATCCTGTCCCTCCCCAAGTGTTGATTTCAAATTGCTCCCTCCTCCCTTTGCCCTCCCTTCCATCATCCCCCACCTTGCTTATCTCCTTCTCCCCCACTTTCCTATACTGTAAGATAGATTTTCATACCAAAATGAGTGTGCATTTTATTCCTTCCTTTAGTCAAATGTGATGAGGGTAAACTTCTTGTTTTTTTTTTTCTCCTCAGCTCTCCTCTTTTTCCCTCCACTAAAAAGTCTCTTACTTGCCTCTTAAATGACATATAATTACCCCATTCCATTTCACCCTCTTTCCTCCCATTACATTTCTCTCTCACCATTTACCTTAATTTCTTTTAAGATATGGTCCCATCCTATTCAATAGTAGGTGCTTAGTAAATGATTTCTGATTGCTTGTTTCGGGTCCAATGGCATAGTAGTTTAGTGGCCATTTAGTTCAATTCCTTCCTTTTCCATGGGAGGAGCCCAATGTCCAGAGAGCTTAAAGGACTTTTTCCCCCAGGGCCATACAAGTAGTAAGTGACAAAATTTGAAATCAGTGGCCATGGGTCTTTTGAACAGAGCTTTCTGAGAAGGTGAGGAAATACAAAGGGTGGTGAATTAGAAGACTCATATCCAAATCCCAACTGTGCCGCCATCTCAGAAAAAGGCAGGCTGATTCATTTATGTGGGCCTATGTCCATATTTCCTCCTCTCCCTCCCTCCTTTTTCTCAGGATGCTGTGAACAGATGGGAAAAAAACACCTGGCTGGCAGCTCTCTGGAGGGCAGGTGCTCTATAAATCTAAGGGATTCTTCTCATTATTATTAGAATGAAGGCCATACAGAGTGCACTGAGCACACACTAGATCTTACCTTAACCCCTCTGCCCTTCACTCTACAACTCATGGCTGTGGCTGTGATAAGTGTTCAGTAATGGCAGCCCTGCCTGACTCTCTGTGCCAAGAGAATACAGCCTCTTACCGGTGCTCGACACCTCCCAGCTGCTGGCCAGGAACTGCTTAGGAGCAAGGATGCAAATTCAGAGGAGAGGTTCAGCGTAAAGCATCACAAATCATCCAACAGAAAATAAAAAGGTCAAATGGTATTAATTCATCTGCACAACTCATTGGACTTAAAAGCATAGTCTGAAATAGCTTCTTGATTGAGAGAAAATGCTTCATTAATCTTAGCCCTCTCAGCTGAGAGCACAAGGGAAGTAGAATAATGGCTGACATTACAATGTATTGCGGGCAAGACGTAAAAACACATATACTTTTGGCTGTAATTACAAAGAAGGCACAAGAGGAAAGGAGAACGGGCCAGGGAAATGAGAGAAAGAGGGAAGAAAATCATTTCAACAAATGGTGAATGAGGATTTCTAGTCCCCAGTATGGTGGATAGAGGAAATTTAGATTTGGAGTTGGAGGTCCTGACCCTTCCTCTAAACACACAAATGACCTTGGATAGGTTTATTCACTTCTCTGGCTCTTACTGTCCTTACTATAAAGTGGAAGACTTGAGTTAGACAATCATTTGGTATTTATTGAGCACCTACTATGTGCTATGTGCTGGGGAATTCAAAGAAAAATGTGAAACATTCCCTGCAGTTGAGGAATTCAGGAATTCTTAATTTTTGTGTGTCATGGAGCCCTTGGGAAATGTCTAGACTCATTCTCCAAATAATGGGTTTTTTAAAAAATTATTAGCTGGGAAGGAATAGGATAATAGCACCCAGATTTAGATCTTGAAGAGAATTCTCAGAGGTCATCTAGTGATAGGTTTATAGGCAGCTAAGTGACTCAGTGGTTAGAGTGCTGGGCCAGGAGTCAAGAAGAACTTACTTTAAATCTGCCCTCAGATACTTACTAGCTGTGCAACCTTGGGCAAATCATTTGACCCTGTTTATCTCAGTTTCCTCACCTGTAAAATGAGCTGGAAAAGTGTATTGTCAATCACGGCAGCACACTTGAGGACTGCTGCTATGAGTGATTTCAAGGGTCTAATTGCATAGTACGATGAACTCTCTATTTATTCAATAATAAACTAAATATTGTTCAATAAAGTAAAGCATAACATTCATAGGAACATCCTTAAGCAAAATGTATCATTCTATATATATATATATATATATATATATATAAATGCATATATGTATATCATCACAGTCAGTATGTCATATGGCACCTAGCATATATCATTGCATTCAGTAGCATTCCCAAAAATACTTGTTTACACAATCAGGGGGTCCTCCCAGGCTAAATTCTTCCCTAGCACAATATATTCTTAGGGGATAGCAGAAAATACAACACCATCCACCCCTAGGTCACAGTAAGAATAATTTCCCCAATCAAAATCAAATGTCCAAACAAAGTCCTCATTTATCTTAACTAGAGTTCACCTCCAAGTCTCATGACTCTTCCTCTGTGGGCTAACCACTCCCGACTCTTGCCTGGATTCACACATAGGCAGCTCTCCACTCTTGTTCCATGTCTCAACTCACAGGGATTGCTCCACTCCAAGCTCTCCCATCTCCTGTCAGTAGCTTCTGCCTCTGGGAAAACAAATCTCAACAGGGCAACAACAATACTGGCACATACCACTAGTGCCGTCAATCTCAATTCACCTCCAAAGTCCAGAGGCTGTGTGATAACAGCTCAGTTCACTTTAACTACTCTCAAAAGGGGCTTAAAAACTAAACCTCTTTCCCATGGACAAATTTGTGTCTTACAGCTCTATTCACTTTCAAAGTTCAGAGGTTCCTTTAGCAAGTCTCTGATATGAGAGGTCTCCTCTCTGCTCTCAGAGGTCTCCTCTCAGCTCTCTTCTTCTCATTGTTGGCTTACCCCTTCAACTCTGGCTCTCTTCAATGTCTACTTTCTCAACACTGACTCTCTTTATATAGAGTTCTACTCATGTCTGGTTGGTTAGAGCCCACATGCATGTATCTGATTGATCAGAGCCCACTTACATGTCTGGTTGGCTAAACTCAATCCAGAAAAACAGCAAAAGGAAGAAAATGGCGAAACAATTCAGTATCTCTGCCAAGAGAACCCCAAATGGAGTCACAAAGAGGCTGAGGTGGCTGAAATAACTGAACAACAGAAGTCATAGGTTTGTAAACTTGTAGTGGGAAGACTTAGTTCACCCCTCTCACTTTGAAGATGAGGAAACCAAGACCTAGAAAGGCCAAGTGTCTTACCCAGGATCACAAAATCAGCTTGCATTTATTAAGCACCTACTATGTGCCAGGCACCATGCTAAGACCTGAGGATACAAGAAAAGGCAAAAATGAGTCCTTGTTCTTCAAGAACTCACAATTGGACAATGGGAGACATGAAAATAACTTGTACAAAGAAGATTTATCCAAGTTAGATGGAGTTTAGTTAAAAACGGAAGGCATTGAAATTAGGTGTTAGCAGATCCAGATTTGAATCCAGGCCCTCTGTCTTCCAATCCGGCATCTTTTCTTCTGTACCACAGTGAGTTTTAAAATGGTAGTGAGAATGCCCACCTCCATCTCAGAATTTATTTATCTCATTTTCATAGTCTCACTGGAGGCAGCTAGGGAAGATAACCAGATGTTCATGCATCTCTCTCCCTCTCTTTCTGTCTCTCTTATCGCATTCAAAGAACCTGTTTCTTAGCAACAATAGCAGTCAATGGGGAAAAAAAAGAAAGAGAAAAAGAAAAATACTCTTTGCTGGCCCAAAGCAAGGTGGACGGTTTGTGTGGACAAACAAATGGAGAATGGTGAGGGATTTCTTGTGACTTAAATCTGGGGAATGGGGGCAGAGAGAGGGGGAAGCCAGAGCCATCCTGGATTGTTCTGGAATTGTTCCAGGAGAAACCAGCTGTGATGACAAGATGAGAAGCCAATGAGAGAAGGGGGCCCCAGGCCAGACTCCCATGCCCCTAGTTTGTGTTGATTGGACATTTGGAACTAAACTGACTTTTAAAAACCCCCTTCTATGAGGGCTGGGTGAATGAAGGTGCCTGACTTTCTCTTTTTAAGATGGATACATCCTCAGGGAAAGGTGGGATTTGAAGGGAATTCTTGCAGTTCCAGAGCCAGGGCACTTTTCTTTGTACCATGTCCCCTCTATTGCTTCAAGACAAGATGCAGAATCTTAGGCCTTTGGGTTGAAGAGGACCCACAGACAGCAGAGATCTAGGCCATTCTGCCTGTGAATAAGAATCCTCTCTATAACACAGCCAAGGGGCCACCTGGCCTCTTCTAGAATGAAGGAAGATCTTCAGTGAGAGGAGCCTATTAACTGATCCTCCTCCCCTCTCCCTTCATCACTGGCTTCTCTTTTCCAGGTTACATATTCCCACAAATTCTTCAACCGCTCTTTACGTGTCATGATCCTCGTGGCTTCACTCTACTTGTTTTCTCTCTCTTGGATGCTCAGCAGCTTATCAATATCCTTCCCAAGGCTCACATGAAGAGACACAAAATGAAGTAAGAACCAGGAAAAGCAATATACAATGACAACAACAAAGTCATATGTCTTTCTTTGGAAGGCCCTATGCACATGTATAGGAAATAACAAACCACAGCAAAACCTTAAATTAAAAGTTGTGAAATTATAATGACCAAGTTTGGACCCAAAGAAGATGGGAAAATGCTTTAAAACTTATGTACCACTCCCCTTGGATTATCCCCCTCCCCCAATGCACACTCAATATTGGGTCCCCAAGGAAGAGAGGTTCAAGGTTCTGGGTTCAAGGTAGTCTGTAGGTCTACACTCATAAAACTATAGCCTATGAGTCCCCACAGAGGTATTTACCTTTAATATTCAACTCATTGACTAAATTTTCTCAAAGCAAAGGTACCGATTGAGATATCATAAGAACATTAGCAACAAAAGATTCTCTCCATAAGCATGGGGCACACTCTTCCACATGTATAGAATACATTAGAAGAAAGGCATACAGGTAGAGAACTCAAATCCATGACATTGTAGGTTTCTGAGGTACCTTCTCTTCTCTTGGAGTCCTCCTGCTGCTTGCCTGGGTTGTAGCACCTTGACTGGGCAGGTCACACAGAAGGGCTCCTTTAATTTCATGTTTTCTCCACAGTCTTACACTGGAGTCTCCTTTCACCAAAAATTATTATTTCCACTTAGATAAATGGATTGCCCAGTGTCACAGGATGCAGCATGACTCAGCAGAAGGAATGTTGGGATTGAACTCTAGTTTTGATACCTGTGTGATTTTGTCCTGATCTTGAAAATGAAGAGGTAGGACTCTGGAATCCTTTTCAACTTTTCACTTAAATTTCTATGATGGCATATCTAAGCTAATGGCAGGGTCAGTACCGGAACTTTGCTGCAAAATTCACACCTTCTTTGGTTCACCATCCTATTGTAACTGGGCTTTTGGTGGCATCTACACACATGCAAAGAGAATACAATTCTACACCTCTAAAATACACTTCACTTTAAAATGAACCTATACGCCTATACTACTACTACCAATATAGAATTTTTTTTTTACCATTATTTATGGCAGGAAAGGGACACTCTCATGCCCCAGTCCTCTAAAGCAGCTAGGGTGTAAGTTTTCCATGGTTTTCCCATTACTCCCCAACCTCCATCATTCTTCTTCCCTCCCTAAACCATGACCCCTGGTGGCTATGCCCAACCTGGATGCCAATACCCCCTGGCCTTTCTCCTGTTGGAGGAAACTGAATATTATGTTCCCTGCTGGTTTTGCAGCTTTATTTTTAGACAGGCCCCTGGAAAGGATGACTTTGGGCTATGTTTTGCTCCATGGGGAATGAACGTCAAGTTATATTTAGTAGATGCAGCTGTACTTTGGCTACTCTTTCCCCGTGGCAAGTTGTTGCTTGGTTTTAGTAATAATGGTGTTCATAGAAATTATGCCATTTTTGCCAATACTCTGTTGTTGGTATTTCACTGCAGTCAGAAGTGATCTCCCTATAATCTGAATTCCCCACAGCACTTTTTGGTACCTCTCCAATGGCCCTGAAATTTCATGTCCTCTTGTACAAATATTTTTGCTCCTCTATTTGTCTGCAAGTTTTTTTTATGAGAAGATGGTGTTCTCTTTATTCTACCCCTCCCTCATTGCCACTCATCACAGGGACTTGCACTGTTGGTGCTCAAATGTTTGTGTTCATAACTTCCAGTAAAATGGAGGAGGCATTTGGTCAAATAATTCAACAAAGATGGAAAATGACATAATCCCTATCCTCAAATGGTTCTATGATCTCATCCATTTGGGAGTCCCCTACAATGGTGTAAATCTCAACAAATTCTTGTGTCCATGTTCTCTTAAAAAATTACCAGAGGAGATTCATCTACTGTGCTGGAGGCCTTCCTTCCTCCAAGGAATCAGGGAATAAAAATATTTGATGAACTGAGTTTTAGTCTAGTATAAAAACTGGACATTTAACAAGAGAATGCAGCTGGCTCCCTTGTTGGTGGGACAGAGCTGATGGAAAATATCTAGAAGCCTTAGAAAAGGGTGGGAGTTGGCCCTTCTGATATGGGACATTAGGAGATATTGTGGTCTTGATTCCATTTAGTAGCAAGGACTAAGATGAGCTAAAGTTCACTTTAGTTGTGTTTACTTCTCCGAGCAGGGCATCTGTCCAGATGTGAGCCTCTCTTAAGCTCTTCTGGAGCTATTGGCATTATACCCTCATGAGTGGTGGTTCTCATTATTTCTCATAATTTGGGGTTATTGTGGATTCCCTTCTCAGATTATGATGCAAAGACCCATCCTCCTATGGAACTTTCTCCCTTTGTCCTTTCCCCTGTGATTTTTTTTGTTAAGATCACTGGCAACGTACATTTTATAAACTTGAAGACTATTAAATGAGTAAAATGAAGAACATTGTTGAACCTGGCAAAAATATCCTTTCCTGGTCCACACTGGATTGTAAACTCCTTGAAGACAGTCTTTTGCCTTTTTTTTTGTATTCCAAGTGCTTAGCCCAGTGTGCATAGTAGGTACTTAATAAATGGTTATTTGTTGATTGTATAACTCTCTCCAAACCAGGCAGTAACTGGTTTGTCTGCCAAGCAGGCAAGTCAAAACCTCGAAGCTCAGTTCCCCTTCTAGCCCATTCTTGTGGGTTGCTGGGAGTCCCTGGGCACTTCCCCATTCAGTACAGTATCTCCTGGTACTTTAGTGTCTGATCTTTTGGTGTGGCACAGGATCTCAAAGATCTTCTCTGGGTCTTTCTACAGGAATGGGCTCTGTAAACAAATGGTCTCCAGGCCTATCTCATTCTTTTCTTGTTGAGTTGTTTTTCAGTCATGTCTTCATGACCCCATTTGGGGTTTTCTTGGCAAAGATATTGGAGCAGTATGCCATTTTCTTCGCTGGCTCATTTTACAGATGAAGAAACTGAGGCAAACAGGGTTAAGTGACTTGTCCAGGGTCACATAACTAGTAAGTGTCTGATGTCACATTTGAACTCAGCTCTTCCTGACTCCAAGTCTGACACCATCTGCTGTGCCATATACCTACCCTGTCTCATTCTAATGGCTGCCATCTTTGCTCCTCTTCCCTTAGCTCTTTTCAAATATAAGCATTTTGTTGTATCTCTGCCCCTTTCACTCTGATGAGTATGAAGAGAAGGAACTCTCCTTTATAGGGCAAGTGCCTCTCAGTCCTGTTTAAGTAGTTGGAGAGGAAAAATGGACAGGTTCTCCGAGTAGCACCCTTTCCTCCAATCTCACCACTGTGGTCTATCCTGGACAGCCTCACCAGGTATAATCAAGAAGTGATCTAGTGGTTGGGATCCAGCCTCTTAGTCTTCTGGCCTGGGTTTGATTTCCTATCAGCAAAGACTTCTTTAGCGGGGCAAAGGAGTGCAATGGAAAGAATGTAGGGTCTCCCAATGTTTCCTTTATATTTTTGGGCAAGTCACTGAACTGCATTGGCTTTCAATTTCCTCATCTATAAGCAGATGAAGGAAGATGTCAGACCAAATGGCCTTAAAGCTCCTTCTATGGTCTTCACAGGGTCTCAGTTTCTTCATCTGTCAAATGAAGGATTTGGGCTAAATGACCTATGAGTTCCCTTCAAGTCTAAGTTTCTGATTCTAAAATCTCTCTGGGTATTGCTTTTTTATTTGTAAAAATGAAGGACCTGGACTAAATGATCTCTAAGGTCTCTTCTTTCATTTAGTGATATGATCCTATCTGGGTCTCATTTTCTTCATTTGTAAAAGGGAGGAGTTGGACAAGAAGACTTCCAATGTTCCTCATAACTCTAAATCTATTGTACGATTGTTTGGCTTCAGGGTCTTCCCATGTGGTTGCACCCTGACCATCATAAAGCTGGTGTACACAACAGTGAGGGGACCAGCTGTAACTTGGTCACCATCATGTTCCTTCTCTTTCATTTGAAAGCTCCATCTGGTCCCACTCTGACAATGTCATGCTCACCTTAGGGCTCCTTCAAAATCCTCCAACTCCATCTTCTTTCTGAGTGTATGGCTACAGGCTTATTGCCAGCTGCTTGCCCCTGTCTCTGCTGAGTAATTAGGTGGTGGAGGATGCCTCTGCATCTGTGTGTACCTTTGGGTTGTTTTGGGGAAGAGGATATATTCTCTTCCTTGGTTCTGGCTGCATAGGTGGCTGTGCTCAACTGATGAAGGTTGTGTTTGAAATAATGGTGCCACATGACCTTTCCTCCTTGCTGACCATTTATTTCATAATGTTGGAAGAAATTCAATGGCAAGTGTTCAAAAAACACATCAGTGGTATAGATGGATGTTGGCACATCTCATCAACTCTATAGTTGTACCATGCTGTAGTGAAGGCTATTGGGGGATAAGGAGGTGGGATTATAGGAAGGAAATGCCTTCTCATCTGTGCCCAGGCCTTGGGACACCTCTGTGGTATCCTGTGCCAATTGTCACTTTGGTTTTCAGATATTAAGCTTCTGTGCCAAGCAGGAAATCAAGCAGTAAAAATGAAAGTCAGAGGTACCCCTGCTAAAGAGATTACTTACTACATTGCCAACTGAGGAACAAATAGAAATGGATTGAATATCCCAGAAGTGGCCATGCAATAGGAAAAGAGGATACCATTTACAGGGTTTTTTTGTTTTTGTTTTAGAAGCTGGTGACTCAGTGAATAGAATGCTGGACCTAGAGGCAAATACAGCTTCAGATTCTTTCTCACTGTACAAACCTGAGCAAGTCAAACTCTGTCTGCCTCAGTTTCTTCATCTACAAAATGGAGGAAAATAATAGCATCTACCTCCCAGGGTTGTTGTGAGAATCAAATAAGAATATTTGTGAAGAGCTTTGTAAATCTTAAAGTGTTATTGAAATGCCAGCTCCTATTATTAAGTACTACTGTTGTGTACAGGGAGGTTCACCTATAATTAATGTAGATCAATAAATCCACTCAGTGGACTTCAGTTCATTACTAGTGAACCTCCATTTGCACAAGAGAAGTGCTTCTAAAAAGTCGTGTGCAAATGCAATTTTTGTAAATGGAATCCTATGCTGTTATTTTAGAGATGCTTAGTCTCCATTTCTGATTTCTCCTCAATTGGCAATGGTATCTCTGACCTTCACTTTCACTTACTTGACTGTCTGCCCAGCAGAGAAACTTAATATCTACAAATCAGAACTATAATTAGCCCAGGGTTTCCAAGATGTGCCCCAGGACACTGACATGGGTGAAAGTGCCCTTCCTCTGGGCAGCATTTGACCTCCATGCGTACTGTACCTTACTGATCAGTCCCCTGTTGGCCTGCCCCTGGGCCCCTCCTCTGGGCAGCATTTGACCTCCATGTGTACTGTACCTTACTGATCAGTCCCCTGTTGGCCTGCCCCTGGGCCCCTGTGACTATCCCCACTGTCACTTTCTCCCCTGTGACACTGATGTCCTCCTTTCCCATCAGACTGCCCTCTGTGCTGCTGTGGACTCCAAACTCCTGAACAGTTCTGAGCACCATGGTCACTGCCACCCCCCCCCCCATCCCTCTACCCCCAACTCTTTTTGTTTCAGGTGATTTAGTTGTGGCAGTGCTTTAAACAAATACCTAAATGTCCTTGGTACCTAAGGGAACCCTGGGGGTGAATTTTGGATAGAGCAAAGCAGACAGTACTAATTTACATTAGAGAAAGACTTTTAAAAAATCTATTTTGAAAGTTCTAGTTTTCCTATGCCGCACTAAGTTTTCTGAAAGCAGTTTTCTTCCCTCTATATGGTTTGGTGTATGCATGAGACTCCTAGAATAATGGAGTTGGACAGTCATCTAGTCCAAAACCCTTATTTAAACAGACTGGGAGACAGGTCCACATAAGTCCAGTGACCCATGCTCAAATATCTAGTAAGGAGCAGAACTGAGATTCAAACACAAATTCTCTTAGTCAAAATCTGGAAAGGTTTTTCTTTATATGGTACTATTTATGTGGGTAAATGGTAAAACCTTTATCAACTGGAACCCAGCAAATTGGTATAGTTTTATATAGTGCTTTATAAACTGTAAAGTGCTTTATAAATGGGAGGAACTGTTGTGATTTATTTCAGGTAACTGGAATTTTTGTGCTACACTCCTTTTATGAGAAAAATGCAAATAAGGAAACAAGCTAATAAAATAAACAACTTCTAGGGGATGACCTGAGCTAATTATATATTTAGTTCAGTACTTTCTTATTCCTCCCTCCCTCCTTCCCTTCCTTCCTCCCACCCTCCCTCCCTCTCTCCCTTCCTTCCTTCCTCAAATAGAAATAGAAGATTGTCAATTCCATGGCAATGTTAACCAATATATCCTGTCAGGATACACTTAGCATGCAGCCTGGGACAATGCCAGTAAGGACTAGGGAACCTATCCTGCATGAAGTAACCTTAAAGAATGTTCTCTTGTGCTGGTCAGTGGCATAGTAACAATATTTTCCAGTTGTTCAACCCTTTACAGTTTGAAAAACACTTTACAGACATTGTCTTATTTGATTCTCACTACAGCCCTGTAAATTAGGAGCTATTATTCCCATTTTACAGATAAGGAGACCCAGAGAGGTTAAGGGACTTGCCTAAGATCATACCACCAGCTTGGGTCTCATATACCTTTAAATTTCGACCTTCTCCACAGCTTGACAGACTGCCTGCCAAATGACAAGTTATTACTTCCCTGCTGCCGACTCTTTCCTTTTGTATTCTATTCACATCGATATACCCTGGACTCATCCCCTGACTCAGGAATTTATTTTCCTGCAATACACTTTCCTCTTTGAATTTTGTGTCCTGAACTCTGTCATGACCCTGATTTTCTCTCTCTGATCAGGACTTGAAACAAGTCTTTGGGCCAATTGATTACTCTTAATCACTTTAATCCCTCTCCAAGGGCTGGGATTTCACTAAGATGTGTACAGTCCAGGTTCAACACAAAGCAGGAATCTCCTCTAGAGCCGATGTAATCCTGTGATTCCATGTCAGACAGTAGCCAGTAGAGAAGACAGCTGGCCTTGGAGTCAGAGACGCTTGGAGTCCAGGCCCACCTCCAACACATACTGACTTCAGCTCTAGGAAAGTCACTGGCTTCCCACTGCTCCAAGGCAGTTTTCTAAAATAGTAAGACATAGACTAGTTGCTCACCTGCATTGATAGAGGGAGTCTCCTTGTTGAGAATTCCCTACACTGAAAAAATTGCAGGTCTTTTTTTGATAAAAAATAACCAGAAGGAATTCCCTATATAGACTAGGATTTTAAAGCTTCTTCCCTGCTCTCAGTGCATAGGTTTTTTTTTTTAAAGAATATAAATACTACTTTAGGATACTTTGGGGTATCATAAAGATGCCTTCAGTAGGTTACCATGCTCTGGATCCCTGATCACCTTATCTACTTTTGTCTGTTTTTGACTAGGAGAGAGGAGGAAGGAGGACATCATAGCTGGGGATGATAGCTTACATCAGACGCTGCCCCTTGGCTAGGGATCGTTAGCAGGTCCCACAATGGTGCCATACTAGTTCACATTTTCCTACCTTATATCATGCCATTCCTCTTGCTTAGAATGCTCATCTCTACCCTTCTTTTCCTCCTCCATCTCATTGGCTTTTGAAGGCTGGATCATACTTGAAGACTGACCTACTCCATGAAACTTGCCTTAAGAAATCCAGTCCTTGCTGAATGTCCTTTGCCCATGTCCCTGTCTAAGTATGTGAGAGAGGTTGTGGAGGCAGTATCTACAGGATCTGACCAATCAGTGAATAGAGGGGATGATGGAGAGGGAAAGGTCAAGGATGACTCCAAGATTAGAACCCCAGGAGTCTGGGAAGATGCCAGTGTTCTCAACAGAAATGAAGAAGCTTGGAGGGTCGTCTAGCAGATATACTGTTGTACATGGAGTCGTAAAGACAGGCCTAGGCTCAGATCCTACCTTTGATATTTACTAACTGTGTGACCTTGGGCAAATTAGTTAACCCCTCTGGGACTTGATTTTTTCCCTTTGTAAAATGGGCCTAATAATATTTGTCATATCTATTCTGCCAGGGTTGTTGTGATGTTCAAGTGAAATGACATATGATGGGAAGCATTGTGTAAACCTTAAAGTACTATATAAATGTCAATTATTGTTATTACTGTACTTGGAGTCTCTGACACATAATTTGGTTCTTAATTATATGCTGTCATTGTTGCTTCGTATGGGTTATTCTTGTCTAGCCAGTTAGATTATAAACTCCTTGAGTCAATCAATCAGCAAGCATGTGTTAAGCTCCCATTTGCCAGGCATTGTGCCAGGCAGTCTGCCAGGTGCTGGTGGTACAAATACAAAAGTGAGGACAATCCATTGTCCTCAAGGAGTTCAAGGAGCGTGTCTTTTTCTTGTATCTCCAACAGTGTCTCCGTCAGTGGTAGGCACATGACAGTTTGGCCAAAAAGGAGGAGAAAGCTATCTAGGGGAATATAAATGTGCATTTTAATAGTGCTTTATAGAGCATTTTCACATATATTATTATTCACTCATTTGTTCCTCACCACAGTGAGTATTATCAATCCCATTTCACAAATGAGAAAAGGAAGACCCAGAGAGTTCATAGGTGTGTGGATTATAATTGCCCAATCTGCAAGAAAAACCACTGAGACAGAATGCTAAGCCAATGGTACTTTATTAAAGGATCCGTGGTCCTTGCCAATGAAATGGACCTCAGATCTTCCTCAAAATCTGAGATGCCCCCTTGTTCCAGGACCTTATTTTTATAAGACAATACCATATTTGATACTTAAACACTCTAGAATAGCTACACAAATCACAGAATCCCTTTGGTTGATAGACTTTGCTGTGAGAGCCAAGAAATGATGTATCAGTCAGAAATAATATGTTAGTGAGGGGGAGGAGTGGGTCCTCAGTTTGGGGAAAACAAGGATCATCTCCACTAAAAGGTCTTAAACGGTCACGAGGTGGTCACCTGCTCGTGTTGAACAAGAGAGAGAGAGAAGTCTGGAAGTATATAAACAAATTGGGGGACTTTCCATGTAATTGAGTCACTTCCGCCATATTGCACTTGGTTCCCTTAACAAGGAAAACCAATGGTAGAGGGTCTCTAGTTAGCTTTCTTTGATTAAGCAAGTGAACTTACGATCTTGCAGCTCACAGCTCTGGGGCCTAATATAAAGAACTTACAAGTCACTACTCCTATTGGGTCACATCAAACTGATTAATACTGATTGGAATAGATTCCAAAGGAATCATAGGATCACATTATAGTCGATGTAGATGGGGGAAGGGATCTCAGGACCTAATTAGTTCAACCTCTTAATTTTGCCTATAAGGAAAATGAGGTCCAAGGAAATTCAGTGATTCGCCAAGGTGAGATCTGACTCCAGATCCTCTGATTCCAAGTTGAACCTTCTTTCCAATTCACTGCATTGATTCTCAGATCCTCACAAATGCCCTATGAACCTAACATAGAGCTAACTTTGTTGTGTAGTTGATTTTCAGTCATGTCTGACTCTTGTTCACCCCATTTGAGGTTTCCTTGGGAAAGATATTGGAGTGGTTTGCCACTTCCTTCTCCAGCTGATTTTGCAGATGAGAAAATTGAGGCAAACAAGGTTAAGTGACTTGCCCAAGGTCATACAGCTAGGAAGTCTCTGAGACTAGATTCGAACTTAGGAAGATGAGACTTCCTGTCTCCAGGTCCGGTGCTCTGTGGACTATGGCTTCACCTAGCTGCCCTTAGTACTACCCATTTCTCCCAAGGAGACCCTCATTTCTCTTTCACATAAGATTGTATTTGTGAATCCTTCACATAGGATACAGTTTAGTCCCTCCCAGAGGTCTTTCAAAGTGATTCTTGGACTGGATCATAGAAATAATTTCTGCCCCAACTCTTTGAATATAATCTTGCCAAACAGGGAAAGAAGCTGCTTTGCTAGTGTCAAGAGTTTTGTGTTTGTAGCTAGAAAGTCTTGGCTTCCAATTCCAGCCAAGATACTTGTGTGATTATTGGCAAATGACTTGATCTCTCCAAACCTCAGTTTCTTCATGAAAGGGAGATAATAATAACTGTAATAGTCCTGGATTGCCTTGAGAATCAAATGAGATAATTAATATAAAGCACTTTATAAACTATAAAGTGGTATATTATTACAGACCAGGGTCACATCAGTGATCTCTGATAGAATTTTGATCTACTGGGCCTACAGATCAATACTATAAATGGTTGAAAATACTTATTAAATCCTTTAATAGGTTAATGAAAACTTATTAAGCAAAAAATTAAGTGTTGACTATGTACTATCCCTATGCCAAGTGTTGGGGATATGCATAAAGAAAGCAAGATGGCACCTGTCATAAAAAGCTTATATTCTATTGGAGAAGACAACATAAAATTTAGGTGAGCAGTAAGGGAGGGAGAGATACACTTATCCCCCTAGTGGGGGTTAGGGACATGGCAACCCCATGATCTGGAAAATCCATGTAAAATTTTTTGATCCGCCCTTTGTGTCAGAGAAGAAATCTGAATTATTGTCATATTAAAAGGTAAATTGGTATTATACAATACTATGCATATACTTTATGCATCTCTGAGTTTCTAAACCTTTTATGTGTCATCTACTGGCCTTCATGTGTCATCTGAAACTTCTGCAAAATTTTCCCCAAATTCCCATTTAATTTATAATGTCAACCCATAAAATAGCAAAATCATGATGGGGAAAGTTGTGATGTAGGTGAGGTGGATAACTGTATTTTGGTTTGGGAAGTCACAAGGATGACAATCATAGTCATATGGCAATTGATTGCCATGTTCCAAGAATGGTAGTATTGATTTAATAACTGTTCCAAGAGCCAGAAGTGGAAACTGGGAGGGAATGGAGGGTTCATGCGTATGTGACATGAAGATGGCCAGAAGGCATCTATGTAACAGTGATTGGACTTTTTATTGAAACTCTCAGAAATCACCACCAAGCAAGGATCAAAGGGATGGCATGGCATGAAGTTGCCTGGAGGGCAGTAGGGAATTGATACAACATTGCATGGTCCAGTGGCAAGCATTGAGGACCACAGGGCCCAGCCATCCAGGACACAGAAACAGCCAACAGAGCAATGGTGTCTCTCTTCCCAGGAGGAAAAGAGTTTGGAGGCCTTGTTATTATTATTTTTTAAATGAAACAGCAGGAGAAAAGGCAAGTTCAAAGGTAATTGGGTGAAGAATTTTGAGTGTGGTTGCTCCCTAGCAAACTGCTTCATGAATACCCATCGGGAGCTGTCCATATGGACAGCAGAAGGCTTCCTGCTGTTTTTTTGCTAATAAAAACTGTTGTGATTACATTTCCCATCCTCTTGGAATAAAGCCTCTCTGGGGCCTGCAGTGTGGTGTGTTGGGGGGTGGGGTATGTTTT
Source organism: Bettongia penicillata ogilbyi (assembly GCA_023548195.1). Classification (NCBI taxonomy): domain Eukaryota; kingdom Metazoa; phylum Chordata; class Mammalia; order Diprotodontia; family Potoroidae; genus Bettongia; species Bettongia penicillata. Next base: position 14,858,092 of record JAJHZJ010000027.1, read on the forward strand.
CCAAGCGAATGGCAAGGGCTGAGCCACAATTCCCCATCCATAGGCTGTAGCAGCCAGGCTCTCACAGGACCAGGAGGGAGAGGTTCTCTAGTAGGGTTTTGAAGCCTGAACAAAGGATTTGAAATTCTCTTCTAGCAAGAAGGCAGTGGTGGTGGTAGGAAAGGTGGGGATGTGTTTATGTGATCACACTGCATATGTGTGCATTTCCCTTTCCCTTTAAATAGAAGAAAAAATTAATGGAGTTCCCCAAGGAAGCAAAAGGTGCTTCATCTCTCTTCCCCATTAAGAGCTTAACAAATGCTTGTTGACTGACTGAACAAACCCAAGCTGAGAGATTTTGCCTTCACTAATGAAATTTATCCTTTGGGGCTATTTTTGGGATCAAAAGCTGAGGTCTTAAGTCCTGAACAGTTTCATGATGTTTTTTTTTCAGTACTTGACATAACCATGAACTTGATGGGATTTACATACACTTTAGTTATATACAAAGTGCCTAGCCATTAAGTTGGCTAGAGCATTAGATTTAGAGTCTGGAAGACCTGCATTCAAATCCTCCTTCAAATGCTTCCTAGCTGTCTGACCCTAGGTATATTATTTAACCTCTCTCAGCCTCAGTTTCCTCATCTGGTGCTAATAATACAGGGTTGTTGTGAGGAAAAAATGAAATAACTACACCAATTAAAAATGAAATGACAGTCCAGAAAAGATAAAGTATCTTAATCAATCGATAAACATTAAATATTTGCTATATGTCAGGCACTGTGCTAAGTACTGGGGATACATAAAGAGACAAAAGATAGTGCCTATCCTTAAGGAGCTTAAAATCTAATGAGGGAGACCTCATGTAAACAAATATATACAAAGCAAGCTAAATATATCATAAATAGGAAATAACTAACAGAGAGAAGGCACTAGAATTAAGAGGGGTCAGGAAAGGATTCCTATAAAAGATGGCATTTTAGTTGGGGCTTAATAGAAGCCAGGGAAGTTAATAGGTTAATAAATCTTTTCTTCTTCTTCTTCTTCTCCTCTTTCTTCTCCTTCTTCTCTCATCACATAAGTTATAATAATTAGAACATGGATTTGAACTCAAGTCTTCTGATATAAAAACCAATGCTGTTTCTACTACCTCATGATGTCTCTTGAATTATTGAATAAAACTTATTTAACTCTTTGATTGATAAATGGTATACATGTTATACCGTCTTGTTTTCCAATTATTGTTTACCACAGGGCACAGGTTGCTAGTAACATGATAATTTATCCACCATGCTGGGGGCTGGGAGTGATTAGCTGCGGCATTCAGAGTCTCATGGTAGGTGTCACCAACGTACCTCCCTAAGCCATTAGTTGTGGTGATTGGGAACTGTGAAGAGTTGAGTTAAGATGGGGGATGGGTTGTGGTAGGGAGGAGAAAAGCTGCACATCCACTGAGAAGGTGGGGATGAACATCCCAAGTTGGAACCTGGCAGTGGAAGTAAACTAAGAGCTTTGGAAAGCCTCATTAGCTTGTGAGATGATGGGGAAGGGGGCAGGGTGGGTTGCAATCTTTTACAACCATGCTTACTTTGTTTTCTAATTGAATAATGTTCCTAATTCTTCAAAAAGAGTCACAGACATGAAACTCTTTCCTCAACTCAGTAAAGCTCAGAGGGATCAGTGGGAGGATGCTGTGGTCTCAGGAAATGGCTATTTTGTACAGTACAGAAAGTCATAGAATACTAATCACATATATGAATATATAGGTATAGCTATATCTTGCTAGCTGTATCTACATCCATGTCTATATGTATGTATATATGTGTGTATGTATATGTATGCATGTGTCTGTATCTCTAGCTATCTTGTATCAACTATACTACCATCTATATCATCATCTATATCTATCCATAAATATAAATGAAGGACCAAAAAAGAAAAAAAAATCTAACTCTAGATGGGAACAGAGTTAATCATGGATTTTGCTCTATTTTATTAATCCTGACTAATATTTTATATCAAGCTCTAGAACAGAATCCTGAATCCAGCTGATATATATTTGCTTCTGACTGCCCAGCACCATGAAGCTGGACCAGGTGAGTAGGGCGGGCATTTCTGGGCTCTCTGCCCTCTGGTGGTTAGTGGAAATGCTACAGACATATCTCATTGCACTTCTCTTAATTGCGCTTTGCAGACAGTTCATTTTTTTTTTTTTTTTTTTGAAATGAAAGGTTTGTGGCAACCCTCAGTCTAGAAAACCCATCAGCACCATTTTTTCCCCAAAAGCTCACATTGTGTCTCTGTGTCACATTTTGGTAATTCTCACAATATTTCAAGCTTTTTCATTATTATTACTATAGCTATTATAGTGGTCTATGATCAGTGATCTTGACGTTACTATAGTGAGTGTTTTGGGGGTTCTGACTGCTCCACTGACCAGTCCTCCCTATTTCCTGAGACATGACAATGTTGAAATTAGGCCAATTAATAGCCCTGCAATAGCCTCTAAGTGTTTAAGTGGAAAGAAGAGTCATTCAAGGTGGCAAACTTCATTGTTTTCTTACTTTAAGAAGTTGCCACAGCCATCCCAAATTTCAGCAACCCCCAGTCTGACCAGTCAGCAGCCGTCAACACTGAGATAAGACCCTATACCCCCCAAAAGATTATGAACCTCCGAAGGTTGACATTTTTAGCAATAAAAAATTTCAAATTAAATTAAATGCATTGATTTTTAGACACGATCCTAAACACCTAAGAGATGACAGTATAGTGTAAATGTAACTTTTATATGTACCGGGAAAGAAAAAAAATGTGCGAATTGCTTTTTTATGATATACACTTTATTGTTGTGGTCTTGAACCAAACCCACAATATCTATGAGGAATGTTTGTATATACTTTTAGGAAAGTTCTTCCACTCAGGTGCTGGGGCAACTCTGATGCAGCAATGGGTTTGGCTATATATTTACTACTTGATAGATAAAGTATATTTCACTTTTTCCATTGGATAATGAAGAGTGGCAACCTATCTTTCTGTAGGCTTAAGGAAGGTAGCGCATGAGCTGGTACGAATTATTTGCACTACTGTAGAGTTCCAAGTATCACATGGAATATCTACTAGATATATCCACAGGCTACCCAAGTGTCACATATTTTTTCTTGATTTTTCACACATCCAGTGGAGAAACTAAGGCAGAGACAATCTTAGCCCTCTGTGTACAATGATATATCTCACAATGTCTAAAACAGGACCTTGGACAAAGTAGGTGCCCTGAAAAAATTTTAGGTGCAGCCCACATTCCCTTTGCTTTCTATTACATTTGGTTAAAAAAAAAATCTTTCTTGTTAACACCTCTTTTCCCTTCCAGAAACCAAAAGAATTTTCCATTTCTTCTCTGTTGCTATTGAGTATCATTTATGAAAGAGTTTTACAAGCTGTATTCTCTCTAGTACACTTTGCCAGCTATCTTTAGCTTTTCTGCGGTGGAAGGCACTTGGAAAATTAGTCCCCAAAATGCATGGAAATCTCTCCTGCCAAATTCAATTCTCCAACCAGCAATAAATGATCACTACTGGTTTGTGCAAGCAAAAGCAAAATACCAACCCAGAAGCATCAGCTGTGGCATCAGGGACAAGACATTTCTAGTCCTTACCAATTCCCCAAATGTGAACATCACAAAATTTTTGAACACATTTGAGAACCAAGCAAAGGACAAGGGTTTGCTTAAGCAGGCAAAGGTTTCACTAAATAAATGGCAGACCAAATGTCTGAGTGAATGTGGATATTTCAAAAGAATCCCAGGCTAATTCAATTCAATGCACTTATTAAGCTCCTATTGTGTACTGTGCTAGGCTGGAGACATAAAAAGAAAAAAATAACAGTTCATGTCCTCAATTCATCAGTTATTTCTTGATCTTGACACGACCAGTCCCTCTTATTTTAGAAACATGAATTTATTTTATGTCCCTTATTCCATTTCTTCTTCATAATTCCTTGTTTGTAATGTCTTACAGTTTATTCATACCTAACATGCCCCTTTTCATTGCCATTAAATTCTTTGGAGAAATTCAATGGCTTGTTGCCATAGAATGACACCAGAGAAGTGTTCGTGTTAAGAGGATTTGCTTTTATTTTAGGGAAGAGCTTTGGGGACATGGTGGAATGTTACAATCTTCTTGAAGCAATCTACCCCACTCTCGGCTCCCTGTTCATTTCTAAACTGAACACCTTGTCCATTTGTAGTATCTGTCTAAGGTTCTATAATTATATACAATAGTGTGCTGGTAAGTGTTTAAAAATGCTCTCCCAAAAATGTGTGCATTTCACACTTTTAAATTTGGTCAGACATGGAAGATGCCAAGGGCATCCACTAGATCCTGGGCTGTTGCCAGTCATCTTGGCTTTTTTTTAATCTTACCACTGGACTTTGATGATTGAAAAAAAGGCAAGACTGTGTAACTCTTTCCCACTTAAATCCAGCTCACCCAAGAGTCAAGACATCACCCATGGTGATGTCATTGGCCTTTTTCAAAAATGAAGGGCAAACCACAACAATAAGTTGTCTAGACAATCAAGAAAACAATAAGCCACACCTTAATTTGTAGCATTTGTTGATTTCTGAATTGCAAAGATTGTGGGTTACTTGTGTTAGTCATCTCTGACTCTCCATGACCCCATTTGAGATTTTCTTGGTAGAGATACTGGAGTGATTTGTCATTTTTCTCCTCCAGCTTTTTTTACAGGTGGGGAAACTGAGACAAATAGAGTTAAGTGACTTGTCCAGGGTCACACAAACTAGTAGGTATTTAAGGCTGGATTTGAACTTATGAAGAAGAGTTGTCCTGACTCCAGGTCCAACACTATCCACTGTGTCACCTACCTACCCTTTAGAGTGATCATGACTATTAATTGGAAGGCCTGACCAGGGCCTGATACAATCAACACAATGTTCTCTGCAAACCAAGACCTCATTGGCTATAGAAAATTCCCTCGCCTTAGAACTCTGTGTTGGATCTCTTTTAAGATCGTTAAGGAAGGAAAGGAAACAAGCATTCATTTAGCCCCTACTATGTGCCAGCTACCATGCTGAGCATTTTACAAATATTATCTCATCTGATCTTCACAACAATTGTGGAAGGTATATGTTATTACTATCCTCATTTTGTAGTTGAGAAAACTGAGGCAGATAGAGGTTAAAAGACTTGCCAGGGTCACATAGATATTAAGTGTCTAAGGCTAGATGTGATCTCAGGTCTTCTGGACTCTGTGCCTCCCATTGTATCAAAGGAATTACTCTGAAAGTACTTGTCTCATTGTCCAATGCCTTGTCAATTTCTGGTTGTTGTCAAACAAGGTCATCTCTATAGCAGGGCTAAGGGGATGATGTGATGAACAGCATTGTTCAAACATTCTTATTTTCTGTTTACTCAATTACTGATTCTTTGCCCAGAGGAGTTTCCTGTTATAAATGCCTCGACTTCATTTTGGGAAGTAGTATCAAAAGATCTGTAATTCTCTTTATTTTCTTATTAGCTCCAAGCCCCCAGCCAGAGAAAGCACTTCTGACAAAACACCTCAGTGTTAGATTTATCTGTAAATCTTCTCTGGGGATGTTTTCCTGTCCATTGCCTCCTTCAGATTATGTAACCCCAACAAAGACACTCAGACTAGAAAATATTAGTGGTTAATGTTGTTTACAAAGACTATGAAGTACTCAAAGCACTGATTTATATTTCACAAAAGGAGTTTTTACAGTTAGCTTAACACCTTATTGTTAGCTCCCTTTTATTGATTAGGTCCTGGACTTTCAAGGACCATTCTATTGATATCTATGAAGGAATATTATGCAATTTTGACATATGCATGGGAAATACTTTTTGGAAGAGAGTATTTAAAGGTGGTGCTTTGTTTTTACGGAATCAGTTTTTCCTCCTATAGCACAAGCACCGTAAATACAATGGAATCTTGTATTGTCTACATATTTCAGTCAATCATGTGGTCCACTTTGGAATGTCACATATGAAAGCCTACCTATTTTCTTTTAATGCCCTCATCAGAGATACCCTTGCTATGTGTGTAGATTATTTGTACGAGTGGGATAGTAGGCACATGGTCAGTAGTTATTGTTGTTCTTTTAAACTTTTTCTTCCTTTTTTCTTTTGATCTAAGATATTTTTCATGCTTCTCCTTGACTTGAGAGATGAGTCATCAATATTTTGAAAATTGTCATACCTCCAGCATAGACCTCCTCTATGTATATGTGATGTAGTATACTTATTATTTCATCCCTTTTCTTTTCCTTCAGTACTATTTCAACTTCCTCTACAGGTGCATCTGAGATAGTGATGTTAGAATCTAAATTTTCAGACATCTCTTCATTTCCTACCTGGCTATATTCATTTTGGATTTTTTGGTTTCTCCACCAAGCCCCCAGTAAACTCATCAGTGGGAAATCACATCATCCTGCAAAATCCAAACAACCTTGACACTCATTGCTCATTAGCTCCCTCTTCTCAGACTGGACATCCATGAACTCTTTAACCCATTTAAGAAGGAGAAGCAGGAGGGACATCTCCACATGTCCCCCCTAGTTGTAAACCCATCCCTTCCACTTCCCTCCTTCTTTTGTGCCTAATCTTCCTCTGTTAGATTGTAATCTTCTACAGTGTAAGGACTATCTTTCTTTTTTGGTATCTGCATCCCAATGCTTAGCATGGTGCCAATGCTTAATAATTGTTAATTAATCACTTAACAAACATATTTAAATAATTATATTAATTATTTAATTACAAATATATATATATATATAAACTGCAAATACAAATAGTAAATATGAAAAACCAAATGTACTTAAACAATTATATGAAATAATAATTAAATAATTAATGAATATACTTATTAAGTGTTTGTTGATGGACTGGCTGAAATACGGTGGCATAAAGTCTTTGCAGATCTTTTCCATTTTTCTTGTTTGTTGTCCTTTCAGTTTCATCTTGAAATCCTTTAGGATGATTTTAAACTACTTTTCTCCTCCAGCATTCCTCACTGTTTCATAATCTGATATATTTTGTAATCTTCTGACATACTTCATTCTCTGTAAGATGTGTCAAGTGAGTTTATATTCCAAGCTTATGTTACCTTTTGCTGCTATGTCTCTCTTCTTGGCAAGTCAGTCATGTTTTCTTAGGTTTTCTTTAGGGTAATTGATTTATATTATTTACAATTCACAAAATTCTTTTTGTCTGAATCTGTCCTTTATGCTATGTTCTTTCTTCTTCTTTGACTTGATGTAAAGGAAAGCTTTCTAACAATTGGAGTTACCCAAAGGTGGAATGATCTACCTTTGAAGGTAGACCTCACTAGAGGTCTTTGAGTGGAGCCTGGATGACCGACATATATAGTATATTATAGTGGGTATTGCTTTTGAGTATGGTTCACACCAAAGGGATGCTGAGGTCATAAGCAGCACAATAATAATGTTAATAGTTTACCCTTGTGTGGTGTTTTGAGATATGCAAAGAGCTTTACATACATCATCTCATGTGAGCCTCATAGTAATTCCATAATAATCCATCATAATAATATGGGCGATAGGGGAGGGAATTATGAGTTTGGGGAATGGGAAGGGGCACCACCATTCTTAAAATTTTTTGTTTGTAATCTTGGCATTGTCCTCTATTCTCTTTCCGCACTCCATGTATCCAGTCAGTTGCCAACTCATTTAATTTCTATCTCTGAAACACATCCCATTCAGTTCTTTGTTGCCACTCGTACAATTACCATCTTAATTAAGATCCTCATCATGCCTCACCTGGATTGTTGCAATTGACTCCCAATTGGTGTCCCTGCCTTGTCTCTCCCACTCTAACACATCTTCCATAGTGCTTTAAACTGCACTAAGGTTTTTGGTACACTCTGATAAATGTCTTTGTCTGATTTTTCAAGCCTTTCGTGATCTGGCCCAAATTTATCTTTCTAGCCTATTATACACTTCTCTCCTCTCCGCACTTCATGCTTTTGCCAAACCGACCTTCAATCTGTTCTTCAAACTTGTCACTTTCATCTCTGTTCCTTTGTCCTGGCAGTCTCCTGTGCCAAGAATGCATTTCCTCTTCATCCTATCTCACAGAATCTTTCACTTTCTTCAAGACTCAGGTCAAGTTTCATGTTCTACCAGTATTCTTTCCTGATTTCCTTCTCCTCTAACAGCTAGTGCCTCGCCCCCTTCCTTACTACCTTGCATCTAACTGCCTTGTACTGATTCTGCATTTATGCTGTGTCCTCGTATATGTACATGTTGTCTCTCCCAGTACAATGTAAGCTCCTCCAGAAGAGGGGGTGGTTCACTTCATTTTTTGACTTTGTGAACCTTCTGACTGGCACAGTCTGACACATAGCAGGTACATAATATACATTTTTTAATTGAATTGTATTGTAATAGTGGGGTGGGCATAGAAAACTTACTAAGAACTCAGATTATTTGACTTCATCCCTTCACCTACCTGGCTGAATGATAGTTGTGATGTAGTTTAATTTCATGGGCATGTGCCAGGAGACAACCGCAGGATCAAGTAGCATCAGAAAGCTTTCAATGTTACCCTCTATGGAGAATGTTAGTATGTATACTGCACTTTAAGATTTGCAAAGAACAAATTCAAATTGGTACAGTCATTAGCCCTATTTTATAGATCAGGAAACTGAGGCAGATAGAAGTTAAGTGACCTGCCTAAGGTAACCCAATTGGGAATAATTTAAGATGGCATTTGAACTCAAGTCTTCCAAAGCCCCGGTTCAGTGCCCCATCCACTGTAGCACTTAACACCTTCCAAGTTTAAGAATACTGCCAATGTTGAGGTGCAAGGAAATACCCCTCACAGGGCATGGCAACAGAGAGAGCCACATTTCAGGTGGGGCTCCTTGAAATACTGGACTGGCAGATAGACTGTTTTCCTTCACTAAAAATCTTTTGATGAGTTTGTTTGTAAAGCATCCAGTCTAGCCTAACGTTAAATTCACCATCCTTGGGGTGACTTAGAAGCCTAGAGAGGTTCTCACTTCTGATACTTTTCATATTTCCCTTCTGTCTCTATCACATGACACTTTTATTCTTTTGCTTGAGACTATAAGCTCCAGGAGGGTAGGACCCATGGATAGGAAGCTTGGTGTAGTGAAAAGGGATCCAAACTGGACTCCAGAAGGACCTGAGATCCACTTCTGGACTCTGATGTTTGTGGACTGTGTGACCATGGTTAAGTCACTTAACCTCTCTGAGGTTTCCCATTTCCTCATCTGCAAAATGGTACCTCCTGTACGGAGTTAATTGTGAGGCTCAAAGGGGATAATGTACCTAAAGTGCTTTTCAGTATTAAAGTGTTTTATAAATGTAGGCTGTATCTTGTAGTCTTCATGTCCTCCACACTGTCGTAGGGGTGGGCACTTAGTAGAGGCTTAATAATAATTTCTATGTATTATATATAAACAATATATATTATACTTACAAAATATTTCTATAGTCCTTTGTGGTTTGCAAAGCATTTTACAAATGTTATGTCACTTAATCCTTATAATAACCCTGAAAAAAAGGTGACATCATTATCCCCAGTTTTACAGATAAAGAGACTGAGGTTGAGAGATTAGGTGCTTAATAACCGTTCATTGATTTTTCAAAGCCTCCCTCCTTGCAATGCTCTTTGGATGAGTCAGAATCCAACTGATCAATCAGTTAATTAGGGTTGCCCAGCTACAAAACATCTGAGGCAAGATTCGAATTTAGGTCTTCCTGATTCCAGCCCTAACACTCTGTTCACTCTGCCCACTCTGCCACCTAGTCTTCTCAATAATTATTTCTGTAAATATTTTCTGAAAGAATGAGTGACTGAACAAAGAAATAGGAGCATGTGAGTGGAACAGAACCTGAGAATGGAAAGGGAAGTCATCCTACTCATCCAAGGCTGGTATTCTCATAGAAGTTGGAAAGCTTTATTTCTGTACCAACAATATCACCAACAATGACCATGGTGGTTATGACGACAGTTCTGATGCCCATGGTAACCAAGGTTTTTGTAGCACAGCTGGACCTAGAACACTAGAACACCTTTAACCTCTCTTGCCCTTTCTACTACATTGAATTACCAATCCTAAGACTAGGTCACGTTCTCAATCACCAGGTTACTGCCCTGTATGAAAAGGACTCCAGATGGTACTAGAGGACTAAGATGTATTTGGTTTAAATGCATAAATTGCATCCTTGACTTCTTTCTGCAAAGGTGGTGCCACTGAGATATAGGACTATACTATGTCCTCTTCCCATCTTTCTTCTTGTTCTGGAAATTCTGACAGAAGAAGAAGGGGTAGTAGAGTAGATTTTGACCTTTCTGGGACAAATATTTGAGAAAATACAAAAAAGTCTTTGCATCCTTTCCTTCTTGCCCACCAGCCATTCAAACTCTACATGGGCCAGCAACTATTTGCAAGGCTGTTCTGGATATGTGCTGGGCTTTTGAGGTTCAGGCGGGTATGAAATCCCCTGCTTAGGAGCACAAGTGCTTTGGGAGTTCATTAGGGGCTCAACAGAGATCTGGATTAATTAGCTAATGCCTGTGAGGTGCTTCAGAAATGTCAAGTGCCAAGTCTGAAGTACCATTACTTGAGAAGGATAATTGCTGCATTTTAAATGTAGGGTTTAAAGAGGGGGAACCAAGTGTGGGATACGGCTGGGCTTCCAGTTGGGGCTTCATTCAAAAAAATTATTCTTTACCTACTAAGTGCATAAAGACTGGCTTGGAAATCTTTTAAGACCATAAGCCATGCAAGAGAATTTCTAAGCAGGCAACAATGGGGAGCAGGGGGACAAAATTTATTTCTGTAGAAAGACAATGGCCTGTTGCCCTCCCTCTCTCCCCACCATCACCCACTGACCCAGTGTACCACCTGGGCTTTAAAGATTCCATTTGGGACTGTGAATTCAAGAGTCTGCATGGTCATCAATAACCATCTGGAACTGAACTTAACCTTGACCCTAAGATTCAATTCAATTCAAAGAACATTTGTTAAATGCTTTCTTTGTACCAGGCACTGTCCTAGGTTCTGGGGTTACAGAGATTAAAGAAAGAATGAAGGTTCCTGTCCTCAAGTTGAGTTTCCTTTTTGGGACTCTCCCCAGAAGATTGGAAGATATCTGAAATGTCTTTCCTTAGCTCTAGAGTAACACTGCCTAGTCGTGAGGGCTGTGTATGTGAATGTCATGGCCAGATTCCTTTTACTGGCTCTCCTTGTGCATTCACTTTTCTCCCATGTCCAAAGGTCTCTGGCCCTGCAGCAGCATTTATAGAGTGCCCGGCACATAGTAGGTACTTAATCAATATTGATCCATTGTCTGACCTCTAAAAAACCTCCCTCTGGTTTGTATTGATCAGAGTGCAATTGGTCAATCAGTTAATTAACAGGCGTTTATTGAGCATGTGCTAGGTGTTGGGGATAAAGAAGAAAGGAGAAATAGTTCCTGCTCTCAAGGTGCCTCCATTCTACCAGGGGAGACGATGTGTAAGCATTTGTAGTGGGGAAAGGAGTCATTCTGCCCCTACTAGTAATGCTCAGAATTGCCATTCTGGTTGATGATATGGAAGCTTTAGGATCTGCTTCTGGACAGGTATGAATCATCATTGAGGGACCTGCACTGAGATGATGAAGAATGTCCTACTTGACTGCTGAGCAGTAGGGGATGATAATTCAGCAGATGTACAAAGGGATTTGATACGCCCTCCAGCTCTCTCTTCCTTTCTGATTGGAGTTCACTTGGCTTCAACTCTCCAGGTGTCATGATGTGACTTGAGTGAGGGGTGGGTAAGGACCTCCAAATCACTCAAAGTTTACCACATCTTTTAAAAATGCTATGACATAGCCCTCAGCGGGCCTCCAAGTTCCTTCCAGGTCAACTGACCCAGGGAGGGGAGTTCTGAACATGACTCCTTGATATCTAAGTATATACCAAATAAATACAAGGTAATTTTGGAGGGTCAGGGCACCAATACCTGGGGGTATTAGGAGAGGCTTCCCTTAGAAGGTAGCTCTGACTTGGTTTTAAAAGGAACAAAGGATTTTAAGAGATGGAGATAAGAAGGGAGTGCATTCTAAGAAATGGGGACAGCCAACACAAAGGTATGGATATGGGGGTTGGAGTGTGCTGTGTCAGCAAAAAACAAGACCAGTTTTGATTGTAGAGTACAAGAAAGGTCAATTTTATAAGAATACCAGAAAGGTAGATTCAGCCTGGGTTGTAAAGGGTTTTAAATGTCAAACAGTTTATCCTAGAAGCAAAAAAGGAGCTGATGAAATTAATTGAGTAATGGCCTGACATAGTTGGATATATGCTTTATGAATATAATTTTGTCAGTTTTATTAAAGATGACTTGAGAAGAGACTTGAGGGAAGGGGACCACATAGGAAGATTTCGTAGGAGTACAGGTGAGAGGTGAGAGAGTCTGAGTTAACATGGTGACCTTGTAAGAAGACAGACATATAAGATGTAATAGAGATAGAAACACAATAAGATTTGGTAATTGGTAGGCTATATGAGGTAAAGGACAGTGAGGATAATTCTAAGGTTATGACCCCAGGTGACTAGAAGAATAAGGCAACCTCTTTTCCCTCCCAGCAACAAGGAATTTCAGAATAAGGGTGGGTTTAAAAAATAAAGTGAGTTCTGTTTGAAAGAGGTTGACTTTTGAGGTCTCTATAGAACATACAGTTGGAAATGTCCAATAAAGAGTTGGTGATATGGGACTGGAGGGACTTGAAATATGGGTCTGGGCATCATATGTACAGAGATGATTAATTCATGGCAGCTGATGAAGCCATCAGGTGAGAGAAGAGACAACAGAAAAGGACATGGGACAGAGCCTTGAGATCCACTCCCAGTTAGGGAATATGATATGGATGATGAGCGAATAAGGAAGGCTGAGAAGGAGCCATCAGACAAGGAGGAGGAATCCAAATACGAGAGAACAATGTCATGAAAACTCAGAGAGGAGACAGTCCTTAGTGAATAAACTCCAGATGTTCCCTATTATCTCCAGGATCAAATATCAAATATTTTTGGTTTTGAAAGCCCTTCATACCTTTCTCTTCTTTTTATTCTTTGCTCTCTTCCCCTTCTCCCTGCCCCCTACCATGTATGTTATAATTCAGTGACGCCAGCCTCCTTGCCAGTCCTCACATATGATGCGCCATCTTCTGGCTCTAAACATTGTCACTGGCTGTTCACCATGTCTGGAATTCTCCTCCTTCTCATTTCCCCTTCCTAGTTTTTCTAGATTCCTTCAAGTCTTAGCTTAAGTCCCATCTTCTGAAAGAAGAAGAAGAAACCTTTCCCAATTCACTTTAATTTCAGTGACTTCCCTCTAAAATTAACTCTAACTTGCCCTGTATATTTCCTGTATATACATAGTTATTTGTATGTTATCTCCCCTACTAGAATGTGAGTTCCTTGAGGGGAGGGACCATATTTTTCCCTTTTCTAGATATTCCTGGGGCTTAGCACACTCCCTGGGATTTATGAGGTGATTAATAAATGCTTAACTATCAAAAATAGGCTGAGCATATTTCATATAAAAGTCAGTTTGGTATAGTCTGCCAGAAGGGAACTTCCTAGTCAGTCAGGTTGCAAATCTGGGAAGAGGGGAGAGCTTGAGGAGAAAGATGCTGAGTTCTGTTTTGGACATGCCAAGTTTGAGAAGATTATGGGACATCTAATTTGAAATGTTAGTCATTTGAAATGTTAGTCAAATGATATGAGACTGAGGGTCTAGAAAGAGGTTAGGATTGATTAAAGAGATCTGAGGATTATCTGCACAGAGAGAATAATTGAACCTTTGGGAGTTAATGAGCTCCTCAAGAGAGGTAGTATGGAGGAGGAAGAGAAGAGGACTCAGGAGAAAGATCCAGCAAAGGAATTTGAGGAAAAGGGGTCAGGTAGGAGAAGAAACAGGAGAGAACAGTATCTTGAAAACTTCTTGAAGGCAGACGGTCTAATGCAAAAAACAAGGAAATAGTGCCTGAATCCCTCAGTTTAAATAATGTCCTTTGCTCCCTATTCCTTCTGTATTCTCATTCTCTGGCCATTAGACAGGGTTATGAGTAGTGAAGGGTGTGTGTGTGTGTGTGTGTGTGTGTGTGTGTGTGTGTGTGTGAGAGAGAGAGAGAGAGAGAGAGAGAGAGAGAGAGAGAGAGAGAGAGAGAAGGGGGGGGAGAGTCAGCAAAGAGAGAAATAGGAGTGGGGAGAGGAAAGCATGTCTTGATGGTTAGGTCAAAGAAAAAATATGGTTGTATTGAGAAGATTGGGTGCTTAGTAAAATTTGTGTCTGTCCCTGTAGGCAGGCTATTCTTCATGCATTACGTAATGCTATTGTTTGGCTTGGGGCTAAGAGACAGAATGAGATTCTCTCTGCAGGTATGCAGCTAAGGAATGACAGTGAGAAAGACTGGGGTGAGAAAAAGAGAGAGTGAATAAGAGAAAAGAGAAAGGAAAGGAGAGAAGAAGCACTCATACTTCTCAAAGGAAGACCAGCAGAGAGATGAGAGAAGATTGAAAGAGAAAGAGAAGGAAGATAGAAAGAGGGAGAAGAGATGGAGGAGAGGAAAAGAAAAGAGAATGGAAAGAAGAGAAAGTCAGGTGGGAGAGATGAAAAAAGAGAGAAAGAACAAAGAAAGAAGACAGAGAAGGAAAGAGAAATCAGAAAGAGGTGGCGGGGAGAGAGAGAAGAGAAAAACAGAAGAGAGGAGGAAGATGAATGAGGAAGAAAAGAGAGAAGAGGGAGGGGGAAGAAAAAGCAAGGAGACAGACAAAAAAGAGGAGAGAGGAGAGACAGAGACAGAGAGAGACAGACAAAGACAGAGAGACAGAGAGACAGACAGAGAGACAAAGACAGAGAGACAGAGAGACAGACAGAGACAAAGACAGAGAGAGACAGAGACAGAGAGAGACAGACAAAGACAGAGAGACAGAGACAGAGAGAGACAAAGACAGAGAGAGAGACAGAGAGACAGAGACAGACAGAAAGACAGAGAGACAGACAAAGACAGAGAGACAGAGAGACAGAGACAGAGACAGAGAGAGACAGAGAGAGACAGACAAAGACAGAGAGACAGAGAGACAGAGACAGAGACAAAGAGAGACAGAGAGAGACAGACAAAGACAGAGAGACAGAGAGACAGACAAAGAGACAGAGAGACAGACAAAGACAGAGAGAGACAGAGAGAGAGAAGAGAGACAGAGAGAGAGAAAGAGAGAGAGAGAGAGAGAGAGAGAGAGAGAGAGAGACTGAGATTTTAGTAGAAAACAGCATTTGTATAATAAAGCCAGGCTCCTCCGTCTTCCGGCCCCAATGTTCCTGCTATTTGCATCAAGGCAGCCGCATGCATCAGCTCACTGCAGTGGCAGTCCAGTTGATGTGACTTGCATTATTATCAGTTACCTGATTGCAGTCCCTGGATGCACAGAGGGTTGGATGTGCCTAGCATATCAAACTGTCCTGAGCTGCCTGCCTCGGTGCAGTAGTTATCAGTAATGAGGCTGGGCTGCCCTGAGCTTGGCCCTATGGAAAAAGTTGGGTGTCCTTAAAGGATACCATGCACTCTTCATCTTGTCCAGGGCCCCAGATCAGTCACAGAGATTTGGTGCTGTTTTGACGGGCCACCAGCTTGCCTCCCAAATGCCCTGATGAGCCTGTTAGGTCCTTGAAAGACTTGAAAGCAGAGGAATTGCAGATGGCCCAGCTGCTGCCATTCCTAATGCTTTATTTTGACATACAATTAACTTCTGAAATGGCTCAAAGTGAGGACTGAGGTCCTTGCTTCCTGTGATGCCCAGCTCTGGCTCAGTACAGAACTCAATCAGCAGGGGGACCTTCGGATCTTCTGCCCACCCAGGGCTAACTCAGCAGTCATTGCCCCAGGCTGCTGGAGTGTGTGCCCTGCCTCCTGCTTCCACCCACAAATGGAGTAGGGGCTTGGGAGTGGGCGGGGGGAGATAACATATGAAAATCCATGAAGACAGTCTGTCTGCGTGAGGCTCCATGTAGCACCGGGAGAAAACAAAACAACACTAAGAAGAAAAAAAGCAAACCATGGTGTTCAAACCCCCTAAAATGGGGCGGGGGGTGGGGGGAAGATTAGCTGCCAGTGACAAGTGCCCAATTTTTAGATTTCTCTGGAGGGGGAAGGAGGGAGTGGGGAGAGAAGAAATAAAACTGGAGTAAACACGTTGCCTTTTATCTCTCAATTGCTTTGAAAATGGAGAATACTGGTGCATAGCATGGCAACGAGCGGCAGAAGAGGTGAGCTGGAAATCAAAGGCATTTGTCCCAGCTCCCCCAAGTCAGGAGGGAGGGAGGATTTTTATCCTCCAAGTCCCCGCCCTGAGTGCCTCGGTTTGGGAGATGTTTGGGAGGACAGGAGTAGGATTAGTTGTGCCTCACTCCAGAGAAGCAGCCTTTTCCTAGCGACAATAGAACAATATTGCTTCTCTCCAGGACCCCTAAGGAGGCAGCAGGCATACGGCATCTTACTTCTCAGCCAACCCTCCAATCAGCTATTTAACTAAGAAATATAGTCTTATTGAATGCCAAGAGATGTGATCTGAGAAGCTTCCATTTACAAGCTACTCGAAGGAGTTCTCTGAGTGCCCAGCTTATCACCAGTTGCCAGCCTCTGACTATTGAACAAGGAAATAAGGAAAGAAAAGGAGAAATAAGGGAGGGGGAAAATTGAAGTTGAATATTTTATATTCAAGAGGCTGGACAGCCATCATAGGCATTTCCCCTTCTCTGCAGCCTCACTGGCTGGTGTGAGTCACTCAGAGCCATAACTAAGATGGGGTAAGCAGGGCTTTGACTCAGGATATTGAAATTTAGAGAGCTCCGATAGCAGTTGCAGTCCTTCAGCTGCTTAGAAACAAATGAGTTTAGCAGATAAGTTAGCAAGAATTATTGGATAAAAAAGAAAGCCACCTCATGCCGTGCTTACCCCTTTCTCCCTCCTTGGGCAGCCTCATCCACAGCTTCATCTCCATTGAGAGGTCTCAGGGTTCCTGCTCAGATCAAATGATTTTGTCTTCAAAAGTTGGTTTGATCTTTTGAGTGCGAAATGTTTAGTTGTGGTTCTGGATCCATAGGATTCTTTGCATTCCCATCTGTGGCTTTGGAGAAATCATCTCAATCCAGGCCAGCTCCGTTTGCATCAAAACAACAAACAAACGAAGTGCTTAGGGGACAGAGATGGAGTAGGTTGTTAGTTACCCCTCAGGATCATTGAATTAGAGTTGGAAGGAACTTTAGAGATCAATGACCGCAACCTACATTTAACAAGTTCTTATTTCAGACACTGTGCCACCCTTCAGTTAAACAAAAGCCAAAAGGGAGACAGTCTCTGCCCTCAAGGAACTTACACTATATTAAGAGAAGGTAACGTATAAAGGTTGCTGCTGCTCAGTCATTTCAGTCATGTCCGACTCTTGCATGACCAGATTTGGGATTTTCTTGGCAGAGACACTGGAGTGGTTTGCCATTTCCTTCTCCAGCTCATCCTACAGACAAGGAAACGGAGGCCAACTGGGTTAAATGACTCAGCCAGGGTCATACAGCTAAGAAGCGTTTGAGACCAGATTTGAACTCAGGAATATGAATCTTCCTGACTCTAGACTCAACACTATATGCACTACGGTGCCATCGAGCTGCCATGTATAAAGATAAGTACATACAAAAATATTCACAGAATATACAAAATAATTTTTAGGCAAGGATGGGGATTGAAGAACCAATAGAAGTGTGGATCAGAAGAGACTTCCTGCGGGACATGGAGCCTGAGGTTAGCTGTAAAAGAAGCTATGAGAGGGAGGTGAGGAGGGAGAGCATCCTTGGCATCAGAGATCACCTATGCATATCATTTAGGGGAAGTAATAATTAGACCAGTTTCTGGAAAGTAGGGTGCATGATGTAAGGCAGTAAGGTATAAACAATCTCAAAAGACAGGTTGTAACCTAGATTGTGAAAAACTTTAACTGCCAGATAGGAGTTTTTATTTTTTAACTAAGCAGGGGTTTATAAGCTGAGATATATGGATTATTTTTGAGGCAATAGGGTTAAGTGACTTGCCCAGGGTCACACAGCTACTAAGTATACGAGGTCAAATTTGAACTCAGATCCTCCTGACTGCAAAGCAAGTACTCTATCCACTGTGTTACCTAGCTGCCCTATGGATTTATTAAACTTTTTTTTGATAACCATGTTTCAAAATAATTGTAGTTTTTTGTAATCTTTTATATTTTATGTATTTGAAAATATTATTTTGAGAAGAAATCCATAGGTTTCACCAGACTACCAAAGGGATCCATGGCATGAGAAAGGTTTAAGAACCCCTGTCATAAATATTAGGGGAGTTGGGAAGTGATCAATGATCTGACTTATACTTAGGAACATTACTATGGCAGCTATTTAGATTCTGTGTTGGAGAGGGTAGAGATTGGAATTGGAGACCAATCAGGAGCCTAAGTGAGAGGTGAGTTGGGCTAGAACTTGGGTAATGGCTGTGTGAATGGAGAAAATGGATGGATGAGAGCAATAGAATGGTAACCAGTTGGCTGACCATTATCTAACTCAACTCACTCATTTTATAGATGAGGGAGCCAAGATCCAAACTGGGAAATAACTTAAGGTGATGTAAGTTGTATGTAACAGAATGGGGATTTGACCTTTTAGAGACAGTGTGGTATAGTGTATAGAATCCTAGAACTAGAGTAAGAAAGATCAGAAGTTTACATTCCTCTCTCAGTCATTTATAGTCATACCTCAGCAGCACAGAGCACTCTTACTAGGTACCTTCCTTCTGGACCTTCTTCTCCTGTGTAGTACTCTGTTCTCTAGATCTTCCCCTTCCTTCCTATTCCCAGAAAAACTAACTTTGTCCTGGACCCCAATAGAAATTCTAAGACTTGAAACATTTAATCTTTAACCTCTCCTCTGTCCCTATTCCCTGCAGGAATTTCTAGATTGCATTCAAGCACATTCACTCATCCAAGGAACTGGAGTCCATCCAAAGAACCAACCTTCCATTGCCCTGAAGGAGTTCTAGACAAATCTCACTTTGTTTGCTGACCTAATAGGGGAAAGATGAGTAGCTTGTCTGGGATTAGAGCAATTCTCTGGCCAAAATTATGTCAAAAGAACAGTTCCTTTTAAAAATATAATTTAAATAAATTGATTCCATTCCATTCTATCCCATCTTTATGAAGCACTTTGTGAACCTTAAAGAACAAGAGAAATGCTAGTTGCCATCATCATCATCATGTCATCGTCCTCAGCACAGTGCCTGGTGCATAGTAGGCACTTAATAAATGTTTGTGGATTGAATGAAGGCATGAATCTTACACTACCCTTCCATCCCACAACATCTTGGGCCATCCCATCCCATCTCACTGTATGCTATCCTGTCCTGTCATGTAACGCTTCATGTCATCCCATCTCACTGTATGCTATCCTGTCCTGTCATGTAACACTTCATGCCATCCCATCTCACTTCACCCCATTCCACACCATTGCTTACCATCTCATTCTGTGCTGGCTCCACTTCATCCTTCACCATCCTATTTTTTCCAGTCCATTTGTATTGACTGAGGACCTCCTATTCTCCAATCTTATGTTGGGTGCCATCAGGCATAGAAAAGAAGAAGACCTGAAGCTTGGTCTTTATTTTTGAGGAGCTCATTGTATTTGGAGCTGGATGAGAGTTATATTCCAGAAATGACTGAACATAAAATATATACATGCTATAAAAGGTTCATTGTATACAATTCCTGTCTAATGAAGCACTAGATTGACTCTATAATCCAGTGCCCTGAGGCAGAGATTAGTGTGGAGTCTTCCCTTACTTCTCCAGCCCATAGAGAAGCTGGACTTCAGTTCAGAATTAGGTAATAGGGGCCATAAAGGAGGGATGGCTTTTGATTAGAGGAAGGGAGGCTATTTTAGGAAAGGAGAATAGCATGAGCAGGTCCAGAGGTGCTTGGAGCAATCATGGTGCTTGGTGAAGGGGAAGGGGAGATAGAGACCAGAAAGTCATGAATCAGGTGCTGGGGAGATGGCGGCCAGCTCACCTGGGATACTGGCTTTCACTTCATTGCTTACCCTGCAAGCCCCTGTTTTTTTGCAATTTGTCCCCCAGGGAGTTATTCCTTTCCCAATCCCCCAGGGACCCAGTGCAGAAATGGAGGGGAGAGTGAGGCAGCAGTGAGGGCAAATGGCAATGGGAGAAGGTTAATAAGTGGCCATTTTCCTTGCCTTTGAGATGTGGTAAAAATATCTCAGTGGTGGCCTGTAGTAGAGGGACAACCAGGTTTTGGGAGAGGAGTGTAATGGTCTGTGTGAGGAACAAGGAGTAGTCAAGAGATAGTAGATTAATAATGATAGCTAGCATTTAGATGGCACTTCAAGGTTTACAAAGTACTTTACAAATATTAACTCAATTTATCCTCACAACATCTCTGAAAGGTAGATTCTATTCTTCTTCCCATTTTACAATTGAGGAAACTGAGGCAGACAGAGGTTTGCAGCTTGTGTTGGAGGTCATATTTGAACTCGTCTTCTTGAATTTAAATATGTATGCACTGCACCACTTCTTGGGTTGTACCATGTGGGACTTACATAGGACTATCCATGTGGGAACTGGGTCCATGGGAAAAAAATATTCCATATGAAATTTTGGTGACTTGGTACAAATATCTACTTGTCTCATGCTCGTTACAACTGATCTGAGGTACAAGTGCAGCATAGTAGTTTGATCTGATACGGATGGTCAGAGGGCAAATTTTGGGAAGTGGGAAAGAGATGTTGGGAGAGGTTGCTTTAAAACTTCATCCCTCTTACATTTAGGCTGGAATGAAACTGAAATTTAAAAAAACCCACTAGAAGAACAATTCAGTTTGCAGCAACTGAATGTGAGTGTAGGAGGACACCAGAAGAGTGGAAGGAATGTAAAGAAGGTTGAATGAAAAAGGGTTAGGGAGGGCTACTGCTGGCAAAAGGGTTCTAATTTGGAATTTCTTTTTAAAAGATTCTTACAGTGATATTTCATTTTATCTTCACAGCAACGCAGGTGGGTAGATGCTATTAATTGTTCCTATTTTTACAGATGGGTAAACTGAGGCAGTTAGTCTCTAAATGACTTGCTTAGGGTCATATAACTAGTGAGTGTCTGAGGATAGATTTAAACTCAAGCCTTTTTGGTTTCAGATCTAGTGCTCTATCCAGGGTGTTACCTACTTGTCTTGGTTTCTTTTGTGTTTTATGGATTGAAAAGCATTATCCAGAGAAGGGGACCATAGGTTTCACCAGACTGTTAAAAGGGTCTATTACCCCCCTTCTCTCCATTAGAGACAGTGAATCAGACCAGCCAACCTAGAATCAACGCCCCTTCTAGAGGTGCTGGGCCTCAGAGATGATCTGCCTTTCCCCCTAGACCTCCCTCTGTCCTAGAGACAAAGCCTCTTAGATTTTCCAGAGAGGCACCAAGACACTTTCCTCTTTAAGAGACCCTCAGCCATAAAATTTAACTATCAGGACACAGTAAAACAAGACAACATCCTCTCTCCCTCCCTCCTCATGAAGCATAATCTAAATCTAATTATTAATTTAACAAAAGCTTTTCTATCCTCTTGCTGCATAACTACATTAATTCTTGAGGAAGTTGCTAATTTTAGAGTGCTGTCACTGTTGATTCTAAGCTGGTTGAGATCTTTCCTGGATCAATGGATGAGAGGGACGTTAGAGGTCAACTAAGCCACCATCTTTATTTTATAGATGAGAGAATCTGGGTTTTAGAGAGAGAGAGAGAGATAGTGAGAGAAGTGACTTAGCCAAGGTCACACAGAGGCAGAGGCAGACGCAAAGGCAGCATGTGAACATGTCGTCTCTCTCCAAATGTGGTTTTTTTCACTTAGCCATGGGTGCCTCTCTATTGAAGCGTTCCTGTCCCAGCGTCAAAGAACGACCTCAGGGACTCAAATACAATTGGTAATAATTACCGTTGTTCCTGAAAAGGAAGTGTGTCCACAGCCTGCTCTGTTACTTCCTTCACCATCCCTCTGACTTCCTCCACTAAAACGCCCTTCCCCTTCATGGCGCTCTCCTGCAGACGTCATGCAAACAATTATGTTAAACGAGATACATACAAGATAAATAGGACATTTTCAACACAGGGATGGCGCTAGAATTCAGAAAACTGTATAGAAGGCAAACCTCCTGAAGGCAGGGGCTGTCTCACCTTTGCTTTTGTATTCTCATTCCTTGGAGCACAATAAATGCTTAAATAAATGCTCACTCATTCATTATTCATTTCAGGTCCCCTCGGGTTGTGCTGGAACCAGCTCATGAGGGGAGATCGTAAAATTTTCCATGTGAAAATTACTACCTCAGGAATGGCCAAATGCTTGTGTAGACTTATCAAAGTGATGGAGGGAAATGTCAACAATTTAAGTTAAATTTAAAATGTGTTTTGGGCATATTTCCCTACCCACCCCCCCAACCCAGAGGGTCAGTTGTTAAATATTTACCAGTATGCCCCTGCTGTACCCTTGAGACCTAGGCCAAATGAACCTAATTCTCAATAACCTTGTACACGGGTGAGAAAACTGAGCCTCCAAAAGTTGAAGTGATGGCCCGAGACACCTGAGTAAGCTCTTGGCAGAGCCACAATGAAATGGATCTGGATCTGAAAACCTTTTGTCATTTTTCAGTCATTTCAATCATGTCTGACTCTTCCAACCTTCACTTGGGATTTTCTTGGCAAAGAAACTGAAATGTTGTGCTGAAATGGTTTGCCATTTCCTTCTCCAGTTTATTTTAAGATGAGGAAACTGAGGCAGACAGAGTTAGAGACTTGTCCAGGATCACACAGCTGGTAAGTATCTGAAGCTGGATTTGAACTCAGGATGATGAGTTTTCTTGATTCCAAGGTCAGTGCTCTATCCGCTATACCACCTTAGTGATTGTCTAGGCCGCTTTCAGAATAAAGAAGAGATGGCTCAGAGAAGGCAAATGACTTGGCCAGGGTCACACTGGGAGTAAAGAGTAGAACTGGGATTTGAATTCAGATCCTTTGTCTCCTAATCTGCTATTGGAGCACATGTTGAAGCAGCCTTGAACCCAAGCCTCTCACTTCCCAGTTCAGTACTCTTTCTTCCACTCGTGTCTACTCTCTCCCGTTTTGTCTGCTGCAATTAGTGTGACTGGTTTTCTTCTTTAAAAAAATTGTAGTGGTGTCAAAGGAGGGAAAGAAACAGCAGCTTCAGCTAACAGTCCCCTCCTTGCAAAAAGCTTTTTATTTTCCCCAAGTGTCAGAAATCATAAGCAAGGAAGGGGAGGAAGGGTCCCCAAACGCAGCTTGGGGAAGCGCTTTCTCTCTCTGCTGACTTTAATTAAGAGCACACAGCCTCAAGAAGATGCTGAGCACATCCATCACGGAGACTACCTCTCCCCTTCCTCCCCCTGGCTTCAAACCCCCCTCTCTGCCCCGAGCTCCAGTCACGCTAGCCTGGCCCAGATGGCGTCTCCTTCTCCTGGGGGCAGCAGTGACCAGCGTGGTGGGAGGGAGGCAAACACTCAGCAGCCATCATGATTTGGCTTGCGGTGGTCTAGGCTGCAGGGCACCCCGTGGGGCAGGGAGACTTCAAGAGATGGCTAGCCATGTCATGGGCTAACCCTCCCTCCTCTCCCTCCTTTTTCTCTCCCTGCATCAATCCTTCCTCTCTCTCTCCACCCTCGTGGGCTTGCTGATGTCTGCAATGACACAAGGAAGCCAAAGGAATGAAGACTTAGCCAAGGAGGCTTGGTCACGTGTGAAAATGCCCCTGGTGGGGCAAACACATGAAGCCTATGTTCTCCAGGGGGCATGAGTGGACATAATCTCTATTGGACATGTGGTATCAGGGCAATGGAAAAGGCATTGAATTTGGAGTCACAGGATCTAAGTTGTCTTTGTCTCCTACTTAGTACTTTTAAATTCCAGCTAAAATTCCACCTTCGAAAGGAAGCCTTTCCCAATTTCTCTTAATACTAGTGCCTTCCCTCTGTTAATAATTTCCTACTTATCTTGTATATATCTTGTTTGAACATAGTTGTTTGCATGTTTTCTTCTCCATTAGACTGTGACTTCCTCAAGGACAGAAACTGTCTTTTGGATTTTTTTTGCAACCCTAGTTCTTAGTCAGTCCTTGGTGCACAGCAGACATGTTATAGATGTTTGACCGACTGACATTGGACCAATCACTTAGCCCTTCCGTGCTTCAGTTGACTTGTCTGCAAAATGAAGGCATGAGCTGCATGATTTCTGAGGTCCTTTCTCATTGCAGGTTAGGAGTTCTTAATGGGGTACAGGGTAGATTTCAGGGATCTGGTGAACTACGATGGAAAAGAATTACATTTTTATTTCACTAATCTCTAACTGAAATTGAGCCTTTCTTTCAATTAAACAAATAATGCATTATTCTGAGAAGAAAGGCATAGGCTTCACCTGACAGCCAAAGGGGTCTGCCAGAAAAAGCTTCAGAACTCCTCTAGATGTACAGTCCTGTGATTCTTTCCTTAAAGCCTGTGTTCATGGAAGTTGCATGAGGGATGGGAAAAAGTCCTGCTCCCTTGGGGGAGAAGGAGCTGCAGGAGATATGACTGAGGAGAGAGAGAGGAGGGGAGAACAGGTGGCACCCAATCTAATAGTGGCCACCTACTAGATCTGTTTCTCAGACTACTGAACTTACATGTTCTTGGAGACAAGATGATAGTATTTGAGCTTATTGGTCTGTTTCACATGGCTGGCTGTTCTTCCAAACTATGTTATAAACTTGCGGTGAAGGACTATCTTTTTTCTTTTGTATTCTTGTCTGCATTTCATCTCTCCAGCACAGCTGCAGATGGAGGCAGCTCTCCATCACTCCAGTGTTTGCTGAGTGTCGGTGTTTGTCTGACCCAGTTTTCTAATCCGCTCCAGTCCATTCTCTCAATGAGGGAGTTAGCCGTGGTGCTGTAGAGGAGGGCCAGGGTAGCCAGTCAGTCTTCTTTTCTTGAATTTGAACAAAGTCACTACAAGGCCCAGGGGCAGATGCTCCCAGAAAGCTTCAGGCACAGTGACAATATTTTCTGAAACTCAAATTTGAACACAAAATGTGACCAAGAAAATCGACTTTTTATAAAGCTGTGTAAAAGTGCATTTTGTTTCCTCTACATCAGGTAATATGGTGGCTGAGATGCCTGGTGGGACACATTAGGGGAGAGGAAAAGGGGACTGTTTTGTCTGTCAATTCTAGAGGGTTAGGAAAAGCACCATCTTGAGTCTCTACAGAATAGTATGGAATATGGTTTGGGCTTTTAGGGAAATGCCTGATCACTTAAGAATGCTTATATAAATAAATAAAAATAATGATAATAATAATAGCAGCTTACATTTAAGATGCACTTTAAAGTTCAGAAAGCACTTCACATGCTCATAACTCATTTGATTCTCACAACAACCTTTTGTGGTCAATGGTATTTTTGTCCCTGTTTAGTAGGGGAGGAAACTCAAATTCAGAGAGATCAAGTAATTAGCCATGGGTCAGTATGGGCAGCTAGGTGGATAGAGTGCTGGGCCTGGAGACAGGAAGACCTGAGTTCAAATCTAACCTCAGACACTTACCAGTTGTGTGACCCTGAGCCAGTCATTTAACCCTGTTTACCTCAGTTTCCTCATCTGTAAAATGAGCTGGAGAAGGAAATGGCAAACTACTGTAATATCTTTGCAAGAAAACCCCAAATATGGTAATGAAGAGTTGGATAGGACTGAAATGACTGAACAAAAATAATATACAGTTACTAAGATTCAGAGGCAGGATTTGAACCCACGTGATCATGACTTTAAAAAGTCCTACTTTTATGACTCATTACAGAACTATAGTGAGGAATTCTTATGCTTGGTGCAAACCTAGTCTGGTGGTAGCAGCTATGGTGGAGGGCGTGAAGAGGAGAATGTGTCTAGGTTGGGTTCAGTTGAACTGGGCAACCCCCAAAAGGAAGTGGAGGGGGGAATGAAAGTGGTATGGTGGCAGGGTGTTAGAGAAATGGGATACGCATGGTGTATATGGGACAGGGGCAGGACCCTCTTCTTGCTGTGGTTCAGTAGGCCAGAAGACCATAAATGGAAGAAAGGTTCTCCTTGAATGGGGGTGCTCTGGATTATAAGCCTGATAACTTTGCTCTAGTAATAGTTTTGTCTCATTGTAACGTGAAGGTAAGTGTGGGCTATTTATTTTGCTATCATTCACTTTTCAAATTTTATTCTTTTATTCTGGACTTAAAATACTGCCTTGTCTACCCCGCCCCCAGTATTTCCATTTACACAGGAGAACACAGAAAAAGACTCATTCATTAAACCATGAGGCTCCATTTCATAACACTTGTTTAAGATAAAAATTGCATAATAAATTCCATGTGACTTCTAAAACTATCCTGCTTATATGTACTTTCTTCTGTTCACTTTTGTGAGTTTCAAAAAAAATGTTTCAATGGTCCCCCCTTTTCTGGTATCACTTTTGCTAACTGCTCCTCCCCCTAACCTCCCTCACAATTAAAAACAGACAAAAAATCTCTTTCAAGAAATCAACATAGTCAAACAGTGGCCGTGTCTAAAAATGCCTCTCTTTGAACCTTGAGTGCATCATCTGGAAGTAAATTACATACTTTCTCAAAGGTCCCCTGGAGGTGGGATTTGCAATTGTTTTGATTAGAGTTCTTAGGTCTGAGTCTATTTTTTGCAACGTTGTTTTTAGGGTATGGATTGTTCTCCTGGTTGTTCTCTCATGTCTCTCTGCATCAGTTCATGTTTCCTAGGATTCTCTGAAATCTGTTTTTCATCATTTCTTATGGTGTAATAATATTCCATTCCATCTAATGCTCAGATGTTTCCCATTGGTGGACATCCCCTTAGATTCCTCTTCCCTTCTTTCCCCTTTGTCTTCCTTCTCTTCCTCTCTTTTCTCACTAATCTAATGAAACTGCTTTATTTTTGGTTAGGTGATGAGGGTTAAGTGAGTTAACAGTCAAGTCTAAGAGGAAGGAGTTTCTTGTAAGATAGGCACTGAGCCACTTTAGAATGAATCTTGAGCATAGAACATGAATAGATTTGGGAGTAATGGGCATCCAGGAGGCATAGTATATACAGAGTGCAGGACCTGGAGTCAGATGTGGCTTCAGATACTTACTGGGTAAGTCACTTAAACTCTGTCTGCCTCAGTTGCCTCATCTGTAAAATGGGGATAATAATAGTACCTACCTTGCCGGAGTGTTGTAAGGATCAAGTGAGATAATATGGTAAAGTCCTTTGTAAACTTTAAAGTACAAAAGTGTGAGTCATTAATAAAAAGTGAGATTATCCACAAACCCTCTAAAGAACCTTGTTAGGTGATCTCCACAACAGCCATGAGAACATTCAGATATGAGTGTTATTTTGACCTTCACAGAGGTTTTGTGGCTCTGAGAGTTATAGGGAAGGGATTTGAACCCAGGTCTCTAATGAGTTCTGGTCTTCTTTCCATTATACCACATAGATTATGAACTCATCTTCAACTCTGACTTTGCCTAGAGTGAAACTGACTGAAGTGGGGATCCAAGTATTCATTGATCCCAAGAATCCTTCTCTCAGGACTATATCTGCACTCAAAACACTAAAGAAGGTCCATCATGGGGTCTGTCTTTAGGAAATAGTGGTCAGTAAACACCCAATCCTTTAAAGAGTGGGCTTCTGGGAGAAATTCCTAATTTCCTAATCATGCATGAGAAATAGGACCCTTCCTCCACTGGTTTGGAAACTGAGGAGGAATCAGGTGTAATAAGATGCTTTCTTTCTGCTATCCAAGGGCTCTCCATTCTCAAGGTTCAAATTCTGGCTTTGCAACTGGTTACCTGTGTGACCCTGGGCAAATCCCTTTATCTCTCTGGGCCTCAGTTTCCACATTAACCAAATGAGGGAGTTGGAGTAGGTTAGCCCTAAGCTTCCTTCCTGCTCTAAATCTATGACCCTCTGATTGAGCATCATGGAAAGTGTTTGACTGTTAATAAGGAAAAGATGTTCTACATAAATAATGAATATTTACTGAGCATTTATGTCCTCTCTCTCCTCACTCCTCTTTTGTCTCTGTCTTCTTTTCTCTTTCTCTCTTATCTCTCTCTTTGTCTCTGTCTTTCTCCCTCTCTCACTCTCTCTCTTCCCCTCTCTCTCTTCACCTTTTCCTTCTCTCTCCCTCTCTCCTCCTCCTCCTCTGTCTCTGCCTTTTCTCTAAGTCTCTCTTCTCTCTCCTTGATTCTATCTCTCTGTTTTTCCCTCTCTCACTTTCTGTAGTGATATACATATGCATATGTATATCACTGTCTATCTATCTATCTATCTATCTATCTATCTATCCATCTCTCTCTCTCTCCATATCTCTCTCTCTCTCTCTCTCTCTCTCTCTCTCTCTCTCTCTGTCTCTCTCTCTCTCTCTCTCTCTGTCTCTCTCTCTGTCTCTCTGTCTCTCTGTCTCTCTCTCTCTCATCTATCTCACTAAACTCCAGCAACTAGCCCTTGCCCTCAAGGACTTTATAATCTAACACAAAGGAAAAAGCCGGAACCACATTTGTTAACATTTCATTGTTCTCTATGTATCAGGGAAAACTTTATCAGACCTTTAAGGACAGGTGGAGAGGTAAGGGAGGGCGTTTAGAGCAGGAAAATTATATAGCCCTTTTAAGGCTGACAGAGTGCTCCACTAACCTTATCTCTTTTGTTCCAGGTAATAACTCCATGAGATAGATACTACAGGCATCATTATTCCCACTTTCCAGATAAGGAAATTGGAAAATGTCTTGCCTAGGGTCACACAGCTAACAAGTATTGTGGGTAGAATTTGAACCCAGGGCTTTCCTGTCTTCAGGTCCCACACTCTTTCCATTATACAACATTCCTCCTCTATATAGGGGAGTTAGCATGAGGGAAAAATAAGTGGAAGGGAGCAAACATTTATAAATACCTACTATATGCCAGGTTCTATGCGAAGTGCTTTATAAATATTATTTAATTCTAAAAACAGCACTGGAAGGTAAGTGATATTACTATCCTCATTTTACAGATGAGAACACTGAGGCAAACAGAGGTTAAGTGACTTGCTCAGACTTACACAACTAGTAAGAATCTGAGGCTAGATTTGACCTTAGATCTTCCTGATTCCAGGCTTAGAGTTCTAATCCATGGTGTCTTTTAGCTGAAGAGGAGGAAACAAGTATGACAGGTGAAAGCAGACAGAGCAGAATGGATTGGCTGTAATGGAGGGGGCATTGGGAGGTGTAATGGAGAGAATAATGGGAATGGGTGCACCTAGACTAGACTAGGGAAAAACAGAACTCAGACTCTCTGACTTGATGTGATGGGCAATAGGGTCTCATAGAAGGTCTTTGATTATGGGAGTGACATGATGAAAGAGGGAATTTTAGGAACAGTATCTAGGTTCCTACTAATTTCCCTCTCCCCTCAACTCCATTCCCAGCCACACTGCATGCTGTTGCCATACTTATCTCCTTCAAATTCCTCTTCATCGTTACTTTGCTATGTGTCCTTGGGCAAGTCACAACCTTTCTGGCCCCGAGTTTTTCATCTGTTAGGTGAGGATTTTGGATTGGATGTTACTTAAGGTCTTTTCCAAATCTAACATCCACTAACTCTGTGTATAGGGAGCTTAATAAACAATCACTGTCAACACCAGTAGCCAAGTCTGGCTTCCAGAGCTTGTCAGATTGGCTACATATGGTGTTCTGCTATTTGTCTACTTGTTTTCATGTTGCGTTTCTTAATTTAAAGTGGGAAATTTTGTATTCGGCTCCTCATCAATCATTTTTGTTAGCTCGGCTTAGTCAAAAGCATGGAAAACATTTATATTTGTTATTCAAACTGTTGGAAATGTAAAACAATTTAAATAATATTAACATTTTAACAGCTACAATTCATGGCTCTGTGAAATTAACCATTATCACTTGGAGTATTCGTTAAAATTCAGAAGCAGATAAGTGATGAGGACTGGGTTGTGTGCATTTATGAGGCCTGTGATGGATGATTTGTGGCATCTCTCTAGTGAGCTAGTGGTAGTCTGAGGCACCTTGAGGCTCATGGACATGTTTTTCCCTTTCTAAGCCTTTCTAAAACACTATCAATATTGTACGGAATGACTCTGGGCCCTGGAAGCTCATTGGCTCACGATCTTCCCTCTTCAAAATGGAGAAGGTAGGAGAAGCAGAAATGGCTAAATAATGAGCTGAATTGTTCTCATGCCAACTTAACTAATTATGTGACCTCAAGTAAGTTGTTTCCCTAATCAGGGCCCCATTTTCCTTTTCTATCAGATGACAGAGTTATTCTACTTTATGTTCTAGTCGAGTAGGAAACAAACTACCCTCTGATACCTGTCCCCAAACAAGGCCACCTCTCTAAGATCTGTGTGCCTTTATTCATCTCGTCCCCATGTCGAGAATATTCTCTCTCCATCTTTACCTGTTAACTTTGTAAACCTTGTATTATATAAACCTTGTATTATAGACTCCCTTTAATCTGGAGGACCTTGGTACATTTCGGGGACTCTCCACCTCCAAGCTTATTTTGCTCCTTGCCATTACCTAGGGGGAACATATAAATTTCAATATCTAATAGTACCCTAAGGGTGATCAGTAGTTCCTCTTACAAGCATTTAGGCTCACAAAGCTTCAATGCAAGCAATAGTTTTATTTGTGCAGTAAAGGATGTGATTCAATACATTTATATTCCAAGTATGTATTAAGTACCTAATACATTCAAGAAGACTAGTTGCTGATCCCACAAGGAATCATAGACTTCTTGTTTCTAAAGGACTAGTGTCCTAATCTCCAGGACTATACAGGTCTCTCTCTCTCTCTCTCTCTCTCTCTCTATATATATATATATATATATATATATGTATATATATATACATATATATATATACATATATATATATATATAGTTATATTCTCTATAACAGGTAATATTGCATAGAAATGGTCTCTGTAAGAGAAAGACTCTGGTTTGTTTTTTCACATTGGTACACTGTGCCTTTTTGTTCTTTTGCCAGGAGCTCATCATGGGTCAGTGATCCACTATACTTTGTTCCTGATGGGATCATGGGTCCTTCTAGAGGTTGCTCTCCTCAGCTTTGCTTTAATTCTCTAACATTTAGTGCCAGGGATGACCACAGAAGATTTGTGATCGCCACACTGACCCAATTGAAAGTTACAGTTTTTTTCCTGCATTTAAGGAAACTTGGAGATCCCTGCTTCAGGTATTTCCAGTTTATTTGAAAATGGATGCTGTTTTATGCTTAGGGGGCAGTACATAGAGTGCTGGGCCTGGAGTCAGGTGTTCGAATGTGACCTCAGACACTTCCTAGCTGTGTGACCTTGGCAAATCACTGAATCTTGTTTCAATTTCCTCATCTATAAAATGAGCTGGAGAAGGAAATGGCAAACCACTCCAATGTCTTTGCCAAGAAAACCCCAAGTGGGGGTCATAAAGAGTCAAACACGACTGAAAAACTACTGAACAGCAGCAATTTATGACCTTCCCTTCTATATAAAAGGTGTCTCCAGATGATGGTAAGAATATTTTTCTCAGAGTGTCCCAAAATGGGTCTCATTTTCTTGCTCCATGTCTCTCATGATGAGTCTAGGAATTTATCTCCTCCCTCCCCCAGTGCCTGAGTTGTGCGCTTCTTGCTCAAGACAGCACCTCCCAATAAGTTTATCTTTCTTTTATTTTCTTCTGGAGTGATACTAATTATAATAACGATGTACAGCTAACATTTACATAGAGCTTACTATGTGCCGGACAATTATCTTTACAATTATCATCTGATTTGATCCTTACAACAACTCTGGGAAGTAGATGTTATTATTGTCCCCATTTTATAGATGAAGAAACTGAGGCAAATAGATTAAGTGATTTGCCCATGGTCACATAGCTAGTAAGTGCCTGAAGTCAGATTTGAACTCAAGTCTTTCTGACTCCAGGTCCAGTGCTCTATCCACTGAACCACCCATTTGGGATAGACAGTTCAAATTAATCTGTGGCTGTTCCTTACAAGACTTCTAAAGGGAAGGGAGAGGAGAAGATATGGTGATTTCAGGTGACTATTCCACATGTAGAAAATGTGTGATTCAAGAGGGAGAGAGTCTCACAGTCACCTGAAGGGATTCTTTGTACAGAGGGTGAGGAGTGGGGCTCAAATGTGAAGCAGCAAAGTCTCTGAAATAGGCAGGAACAAGCAGTAACACTGATGGCTGACCCTCCAGCATGATATCATCACTGGCACTATCAGCTGGAGGAGAGTTCACCAATGGGGACCATGAAAGGAAAGTTGACGGCAGTCCCTCCTTACATGTTCACGCACATTCTTTAAAGCCCAACTCAGACACTACTTCCATCACTAAACCTTTGCTAATCTCCTTGTTTTCTCATTTGTAAAATGGTACAATAATGACTGCAGTATGTACCATCTGGTTACATTCTCTTGGGACCAGGTCTGTTGCATTTTACTCTTACAGGCATCTCTAGTGCCCTGAAGGAGCTGGGGAGTCTATTTTCTTTGCCATTGGTTCAAGGTCCACTGGCTATGTTCCCCCATTTTAAAGGGACTCAGTGACTAGAAATCCAGTTGCATTTAACAAATTAGCATCAGGAAGCTTTTACAAAGAGATATGATAATAAATAGATAGCATTTACATAAGCATTTTAAAGTTTGCAAAATGTTTGAAAATATTATCTTATTTGAAGCTCACAACAACTCTAGGATGTAGGTTGTATTATTATCCCCATTTTATAGATAAGAAAACTGAAGTAGTAGGTTAAGTGACTTGCCCAGGGTCACACAGCAAGTAAGTGTTTGAGACTGGATTTGAACTCAGGTCTTCCTGACTCCAGCCCAATGTACTAACTGCTATGCTCCCTAGCTGCCAATAATTTTCCTCAAAGACAAAGCAAAAGCAATTGTACAAACACTTCCCTTAGCAATCCCTTCTCCCTCATCTTAGTGCTGGTGATGGCGGGGTGGAATCAGACTCATAATTTAACCCTGTTCCAATGTAGGCTGTTGAGTACTACCAAGTTCATATTTGAAGCTGGAATCGCTAGCTTTGGCTGATTGCTCTTCAGGTCCTCATGATGGACCAAACCTGGATTCCTAGACTCTTAGATCTCCATGAGTGGAGCTCCCTAGCCATGTTAGAAACTCCACTCCCTGCACCCAGATAGGAAAAGAATAAATGGATAGGTAAAAAAAAAGATCGTGTCCCTTTTATCAGGGACACTGTGGCCTGAGACTGGGAAGGAGGCCTTAAGAGTATCTCCTTGTGAAATTGAAGCCCTATGAGGTGCTAAGTCAGGCTGTTTTAAAGATACTGACAGTTGCAGCTATGCAACCAGTGGGATGCTTCCAGTCACCGACTGCCTGGCCAGGCAAACACAGAACAAACATGGCAGAATGATTATGCATGCTCCATTCCTCCAAACTTTTGAAAATAATTTCCAAGCGTCTTCCACATGGATGAAACCATTTTAGCAAACTGATGGTACCTGTGACCCTTACAGGTGTTCTTCTCAAGGGTTTGTTAAGAGGGTTGTTAATCCATTGAATGGAGTTTTATAGACAAAACACTTTGTAAACCTTTAAGACTGATGTATAGATCTCTTCTCCTCCTGGATCACTGACTTGTCATGGCAGAGGATCTCGCATAGCTCAATGAAACTATGAACTATCCTTTGCAGGCTTCCCCAAGACAGACAGGTCATAGTGGACAGTTCTGGCAAAAGGTGATCCACCGGAGAAGGAAACGTCAAACCACTCCAGTATCTATGCCAATCTCTCCCCTCCATGGACGGTATTAAAATGGTAAAAGATGTGATAGCAGAAGATGATCCCCTCAGGTTGGAAGGTGTCCAATCACTACTGGAGAAGAGGAGAGAACAACTGTAAGGAGTTCCAGTACTAATGAAGCAGCTGGGCTAAAACCATAAGGAGGCTCAGCTGTAGATGCATCTGGTGACCCAAGGAAAAGTCCTATGCTGTCAAGATTAATACTGCATAGGAACCTGGGATGTAAATCTATGAACCCAAGTAGCCTGGCTATGGTCAAACAGGAGATGGAAAGAATAAACGTTGACATCTTGGGTATCAGTGAACTTAAATGAATGGGAATGGCTGAGTTTTATCACCAAACATACTGCTATGGGCAAAAATCCATTAGAAGAAATGGAGTATAGCCCTCACAGTCAATAAAAGCACGAGAAAAGTAGTACTGGGGTATAACCTCAAAAATGTCAGAATGACATCCATTTGAATCCAAGGCAAACCATTCCATATCACAGTCATATAAATCTATGCTCCAATCACTGATGGCAAAGAGGTCAAAGTTAACCAGTTATATGAAGACCTACAACGTCTTCTAGAATCAACACGAAAAAGATGTTACATTCATCATATGGATTTGGGATACTACAGAAAGAAATCAAAAGAGAATCAGGATAACAGGTAAGTTTGACCTTGGAGTTAAAAATGAAGCAGGACAGAGACCCACAGAATCTTGTCAAGATAACTCACTGGTCATGGCAAACACTCTTTTTCAGCAACCTAAAGGGTGACTGGACATGGACATTACCAGATGACTATTATGGAAATCAAGTTGATTATATACTTTACAGCCAAAGGTGGAGAAAATCTATATGGTAAGCTGAAACAAGACCTGAAGCTTCCTGTGGCTTAGATCGTGAGTTTCTTATTGCAAAATTCAGACTTATACTGAGTAAAGTAGGAAAAACCTACTATCAGACTGTATAGGTATAACCTAAATAACATCTCTTATGGATATGAAGTAGAAGTGATAGATAGACTTATATGATTAGTTTTGGTAGATAGAATGCCTGAATAACTATGGACAGAAGTTCACAATATTGTAAGTGAAGTAGCAACAAAAATCTTTCTCAAGAAAAAGAGCATGAAAGCAAAATGGCTATCTGACAAGGTTTTACAAATAGCTGAGCATAGAAGGAAAGTGAAAAGGAAAGAAGAAAGGGAAAGATATACCCAACTGAATGCAGAATTCCAGAAAAAGAGTAAGAAGAGATAAGATTTTTGTAAATGAACAATGCAAAGAAATAGAAGAAAACAATAGAATGGAATAGATGAGATATCTTCAAGAAAATTAGAGCAATTAAGAGACCGTTTCATGCAAAAATGGGTATGATAAAGGACAACAAAGGTGGGCATTTAACAGAAGTAGAAGACATTAAGAAGAGGTGGAAAGAATATACAGAACTATTACAAGAAAAATCTTAACATTACCAATAACTATCATAGTAGGATCACTGATCTAGAGTCAGACATCCTGGAGAACGAAATCAAATGGATGTTAGGAACCATTGCTAACAGCAAGGTTAGTGGAGGTGACGGAAATCCAGCTGAACTATTTAAAATCCTAAAAGATGATGCTGTTAAAGTGTTGTACTCAATATGCTAGCAAATTTGGAAAACTCAACGGTAGCCACTGGATTGGAAAAGAGCAGTGTACATACCAATTCAAAAGAAGAGCCATGCCAAAAAATGTTCAAATTACTGAATAATTGTGTTCATTTCACACATCAACAAGGTTATGCTTAAGATTCTACAAGCTAGGTTTCAGCGATATGTGAACCAAGAATTACCAGAAGTACAGGCTGATTTTTTTTGAAGAGGTAGAGGAGCAAAGACTGCCAGCATTTGCTGAATTCTGGAAAAAGCAAGGGAGTTCCAGAAAAAAAAAAAAAAACAAAACATCTACTTCTGCTTCATTGAATACACTAAATCCTTTGACTGTGTGGATCACAACAAAATGTGGTAAGTCCTAGAAGAGATGGGGACTAGATCATCTCACTTGTCTCTTAAGGAACCTATTCGTGCGTCAGGGAACGACACTGAACTTGGAACAACTGATTGATTTAAGATTGGAAAAGAAGTACAGCAAGGCTGTATATTGTCACCTTATTATTTAACTTATATACAGAGTACATAATGCAAAAGCCAGAATTAAGTTTTTTGGGAGAAATATCAACAACCTCAGATATGCAGATGATATTGCTCTGGTAGCAGAAAGGGAAAAATTAAGAAGTCTCTTGATGAAGGTGAAAGAGGAGAGTGTAAAAGCTGGCTCGAAGCTTAACGTTAAAAAAACTAAGAGTATGGCTACAGATCCCATTACTTCCTGGAAAACAAAGGAGAAGCAGTGTCAGATGAGAGGACAGAAGTCATTGGAAAAGATCCCGATGTTAGCTAAAATTGAAGGAAGAAGAAAAAAGGAATGGCAGAGGGTGAGATGGATAGTGTCATGGATACGATGAACGTGAGTCTGGATAGACTTAGGGAGATAGTGAAGGATAGAAGGACCTGGTGTGTGATGGTCCATAGCACCACAAAGAGTTGGACATGACTGAATGCCACAACAACAGTGTAAATTTCTCCTCTGGATTCTACCTGGGACTGTTTTGCAGCTCTCTAGTGCATGTGACATGCCATATTATGTATTATAGCAATTTCTGATGATGTCTTATCCTTTACCTAGCATTTAAGCTTTCCAAAAACTGTCTTCCACATGCTTCCCCAACCTTATTTGATATTATTCTGTTGCTCACATCCTACATTTCAACCAAATGGAGCTACTAACTGTTCCCTGAACTCAACAAGACATTTCTCAGATCTGTTCATTTATGTCAGCCTAGAATATACATCTTTCTTATCTCCAAGAATAATAATAGTAGTAGCTGGCATTTATTATAGCACCACAAGTTTGTAAAATGCTTTATAAATTTCATTTAATTTTATCTTTGCAATAACCTTGGGAGGCAGGGATTATTTTTATCCCCATTTTTTCAGATGTGGAAACTGAGGCAGGTAGAGATTAAGTGACTTGTCCAAGATCATGTAGTTAATAAGTATCGGAGGCCGAATTTGATCTTAGGTCATCCTGTGTCCAGAGCCAGCGTGTTATCCATTGCATCATCTTGCTGTCTATTTTTTTAGAATCCTTCGAGCCCTTTAGGTGTCATTTTCCCTGATCCCCAAGCTAAAATGGATCTTTTCCCATTTAAAATTTCCAAGACCGCTTCATAGCTTTCCATTTTCCCCCATCACTGTCTACCTTGTATTATACTTTTCTGTGTATATATCATCCCCTATAATAGAATATAAGCCCCTTGACAGGAGGGATTGTATAATTTGTCATTTTTGTATCCACATGCAGCACCTAGGCCAATGCTAAGTGCATGGCAGATTTTATCTGTTTGTTGAATGGATTGGAATTTCAATAAAAGGTGGTAAATTCCTGGAGGGCAGGACTTTCCTGTTATGTAAATATTATCCATCCTAAGCTAGCCTTGATTTATCCGTAGCTCACTGACCTTTCTCCTCTGGAATTCCATTGCATTTAACGTGATAGCAACTCAGTCATTGTCAGACAAATTCACCTGCTGGTGATTGCTTCTAGCTGCTAGCTCAGTGTTCTGCAGTAGACATTTAATAATTGTTTATTGAATGATTAATGGAAAGGAAGATTTACCTGCCAGTGAGTTAGTGATGGATCAGCCACAGCTGGAACCAAGTCTTCCACATGAAAGTGGTTAGATGACAATATCTAGAAAACTCAGCATGGAGGTTTTGTTCTTGATCAGGCCAGTTACCAGTTTCTCTGGGAAATTATTAGTTGAAGTTGCTATTGACCAGTTTTTCCCTTTCCCTTTGCAAACAGAGATAAATGATCTGCCCAGGGTCACACAGCTAGTAAGTGTCTGAGGTGAGATTTGAACTCAGGTCTTCCTGACTCAAGGTCAGGTGCTCTATCCACTGTGTCACCTTGCTGCTTCTTATAGAATCCATACATACTTTAGAGTCTCTGAAGTGACTTTCAAGGTCATGTGGTCCAATCTTTACAAAAATAAGAATCCTAGCATCACAGACTATTAGAACTGGAGGGAATTTTAGTATTTGTTTAGTCTAGTGGTTCGCAAAAGTATATTTCAAGGACCCTTGGGAAGTCTCTGAGAACCCTTTAGGGGGTCTGTGAGATTAAAAATGATTTTTGTAATAATATTAAGAATTTAAAATGTGGTAAAAGATCACCAAAGAGAAATAACCAAAGGAAGACTCAAGAGAAATTGGGCTGATTCAACTAGATCTGAATCTCCAACGGATCTAGAACATTCTGCTTCTGCAGGATGCCTGAAAGGAAAAGGCTTTTCTCTCTCTCTCTCTCTCTCTCTCTCTCTCTCTCTCTCTCTCTCTCTCTCTCTCTCTCTCTCTGTCTTAATAATGTACTTCCTTTCTTTCCATCTGACATAGAAATAGTCCAGGCAGAAGGTCTCTAGACAAAGCTCATTTATCTGCGTTGTAATGCCAATTTCTCTTTCAGCCAATTAAAAAATTTCCTGGTAAATAGCAGGTTTGAAGTATTCCAACCATATCATTCCACTTAACCATTTTTAAAACTAAGTAACCATGTTCATCACAAGACTATCCCATGACTCAGGAGACAGAATTAGAGGGGTTGACGCTCTGTAATAACAATAGTAGCATTTATGTCATTCTTTCTAAAATTTTAATTGTTTTCAGTGTTCTACAATCACTTCAACATAACTTAGATTTTTTTCCCCCTCCCTCCTCCTCCTTACCCTCTCCCTCTCTGAGACAGCATACAATTATATAGGTTCTACATATATATTCCTATTAAATACATTTTCACCTTAGTCATGTTGCATAGAAGAATTAAAGTGAATGGGAGAAATCATAAAACAAACCAAAATGAAATACAAAAGAAAATGATCTGCTACATTCTGTGATTGAATTCCATAGTTCTTTCTTGGGATGTGGAAGGTTCTTTGCCTTAATAGACCATTGGGAATTTTTTAAGTCCTTGAATTACTATGAAGTACTAAGTCTACCAGAAAAAATCCTCGCACATTGTGGTTGCTGCTGTGTATAGAGTTCTCCTGGTTCTGTTCCTTTCACTCAGCATCAGTTCATATAAATCTTTCCAGGCCTCTCTGAAGTCTTCTTGTTCATCATTTCTTATAGCACAATAGTATTCCATTACATTCATATACCACAATTTATTCAGCCATTCCCCAGTTGATGGGCATCCCCTTGATTTCCAGTTTTTGACCACCACAAAGAGTGCTGCTATAAATATTTTTGTATATGTGGGACTCTTTCCTATTTTTATGATCTCTTGGGGGTCACAGTCCTAGAAGGGATATTGCTGGGTCAAAGGGTATGCATATTTTTGTAACCCTTTGGGCATAGTTCCAAACTGCCATCCAGAATGGCTGGATCAGCTCACATCTCCACCAACAATGAATTAGTATTCCAGCTCTCCCAGATCTTCTCCAGCATTTGTCATCATCCTGTGTTGTCTTGTTAGCCAATCTGATAGGTGTGATGTGATATCTGAGAATTATTTTGATTTGCATTTCTCTAATAAATAGTGATTTAGACCATTTTTTCATATGACTATAGATAACTTTGATTTCTTCTTCTGAAAACTGCCTATTCATATTCTTTGACCATTTATCAATTGGGGTGCCTGTTATATCCTTTGATCATTTATCAATTGGGGGATATCATTCTTTAAGGTTTGCAAAGTGCATTACAAACTTTATCCTCACAAAAGGGCAGCTAAATGGTGCATTGAATTGAGCCCCAGGCCTGGAGTGATGGAGACCTGAGTTCAAATCTGGCCTCAGACACTTCCTAGCTGTGTGATCCTGGGCAAGTCACTTAACCCCACCTTGCCTCAGTTCCCTCTCCTGAAAAATGAACTGGAGAAGGAAATGGCCAATCACTCCAGTATCTCTGCCAAGAAAATCCCAAATGGGGTCATGAAGGGTCAGACATGATTGAAATGATAAACCACAAAAAAACTCTCACAAAAATTTTGGGAGGTAGGTGTCATTATTATTCCCACTTTATAGATGAAGAAACTGACTTGGAAAGAGGTTAGGTGATTTGCTGAGGAGACTGGAGTGGAACTCGGATATTCCTGAATCCAAGTCCATTGTTCTATCCCTGCACCACCCAGTTCATTCTCCATGTTCACTGTCCAAAGGCTTACAATGAGCTTGCTTTTTGTTCTAGCCTCTCAAATAACATCCTGTAGAGGGAAGGGGAAGGGACCAAGCATTTGTAAGGTACCTACTTGGTGCCAGGCACCGTGCTAAGTTCTTTACAAATATTACTTGTTTGATCCTCACACCCTGGGAGTAGGTGCTATTATTATAATCTCCATTTACAGATGAGGAAACTGAGGTGGAGATTAATTAATGTATCTAGGTTCATACAACTAGTAACTGTCTGAGGACAAATTTGAACTCAGGTTTTCCTGACCCTCGATCCAGTATCTACCATACCACCTCGCTTTCTCTTTCACAGATGCTTAAGGCTGGCCCAACTTATGTCTAGTTGAACTTAAAGCATGTCATGGGGTAAAAGTATCTGTTGATCTGATAATTAATAGCATAAAGAGATAAAGAAATGTACTTATACAGGTTCTGACTTCTGAAGCATCTCTCTGCAGGGTTGCTGTGTAGAGTAGGGGTTCCTAACTTATTTTTGGTAATAGGCCCCTTCAGCAGTCTAGTAAAGTCTATGGATCCTTTCTCAGTAGAATGCTTTTATGTGCATACAATGAAATACACAGGGTTACAAAGGAAACCAGAAATTTGTGAAAATAAGGATATATTTTTTTCCTCCATCCAAGTTCTGGATCCCAGATAAAGGACCTCTGCTGTAGCGGGAAGTCCTCTAATGGTTGGGAGGTTGGATGAGATGACTCTGTCTTTCTGATGCTATGACTCAGTGCTGCTGTGACTAACTTACTGTGTTACAGCTGGCAACTCATTAACCTCTCTGGACCTCGTCTTCCTCATTTGGGTAAGAGGGGTAATAATAACCACCCTCCCTCTGTCTCAGGGCTCTTGGGAGGTTCAAGTAAGATAATGCATGTTTAAGCACTTAAAAAAAAAAACCTCCAACCATAAAGGCACCATAGAAACAAGGTTTTATTATATAGCTGTCCTTACTTCCACAGTAGAATTGGCTGGGGCCAATTGAAGTCTTGAGGGATGTCAGAGAATTGGCTGTTCACTAAAGCTTGTCAGAGGAAGCTTTTTTATTATACTCCTTTCAGATCACTGTTGGCTGGATGAAAGAAGGAGGGAGACTCTTTGATCTGTCTAAATAGTCTGGCCCCACCCAGGTGGATGGAATTCTGAGGAAGAGGCATTTTAAGAGGCTGAGCTGGAAACTAGCCCCTTTGGCAAATCAGAGGCTGTCAATGTGGCTGCCATGTCAGTTTGTCTCAGATGCCTCCAGAGCTGAAGATGCTCGTCTCCATCATGTTTGCAACTCCCATCTCTCCACCACAGGAAAGGAAAGGTGGCCTAAGTTCTTGTGTCTAGGGTAGGAACATGGCACGGGGGAAATAACCCTAGTCAGCATTTGTTTCCCAGATCAGTACTGGCTTGCTGTGTTTGGTTGAGAAGATAGATGCTGTCCCCATTTTACAGATATACCCCATGGGATGAAGGCATTCACTTAACTCACATGCAGCAGCATCACTGTAAGGATAAAATGAGATGTTTAGCAGAGATTAAAGTGCTCTATAGTACAAGAAGGGAAGCTAGGTGACATAGTGGATAGAGTGCCTGCCTAGAGTGAGGAAGACTCATTTTATTGAGTTCAAATTCAGCCACAGACACTTATTATGTGACCCTGGGCAAGTCACTTCATCATGTTTGCGTCAGTTTCCTCATCTGAGTTGGAGAAGGAAATGGCAATCCACTCTAGTATCTTTGTCAAGAAAACCCCAAATAGGATCACAAAAAGTCATGACTGAAACAACCAAATAGCAACAAAAATGGTATAAGAAATCAGATTGGAACTGAGCAGCAGTATGGTGTAGCAGGGAGAGCACTGACTTGGGACTCGGAGGATCTGTATTCTAGTCCTGGCTTAGTGATGTTCCAGTTGGGTGAAGTCATTG
Organism: Bettongia penicillata ogilbyi; assembly: GCA_023548195.1. NCBI lineage: Eukaryota > Metazoa > Chordata > Mammalia > Diprotodontia > Potoroidae > Bettongia > Bettongia penicillata. Next base: position 14,900,232 of record JAJHZJ010000027.1, read on the forward strand.
CATTTTTAGAGGGTCTCGGTTTCCTCAAGAGTAAAATGAGAACGTTGGACTGGATAATCTTTAATGGATTTTCTAGCTCTAAAGCATGATTATTTGAACTACGTCATGCCCTGGAGAATTCTCTCCCTGTGGATATCACACTGCCAGATAATGAAAGAAGAATTTAAGGAAACACTCATGACAACCTTTGTAAGACATGACTGGTCCATGGAAGTCATCTGCGTCTTCATTTAAGGCAATATGGCTTAGTGGGAAAAACCCTAGATTTAAAGTCAGAGCTCTAGTAAAGTTAAATTTACTAGCCATGAGACCTTGGACAAGTCACTGATTTGACCTTCAGTCTCTCATCTGCCAAATGGGGTCCAAAACATTAAAAAAACTGAGCCTTATAATATAGTTTTATTTTCGTTTTGTTCTGAAGCTATAATTTCATCACGGTCAGATGTCTCCCCCAATGCAGGCATTCTTCAATTTGTAGTGCTGGAGAGTTGGTTGAGAATTAGGGAAGTTTCCCTGAGTCACCATCAATATGTTCCAAGGCAGACCTTGAACATAGGTCTTTTTTACTTCCAAATCAGTTCTCTACCATGTTGCCTAAAGGAGGAAATACAATTTCCAGGGAGTAGGGTAGTGGAGAGTCATCAATTGATGGCTTCCTTTTGTTTATCACATTCAGTGTCAGTATTTTTCAGAGAGTGGGCTGTGGTGGATGAGTGTGCACTGAACTTCCCTTGTGAAATTTTGGAGGTTAGGCTATTGCACATAAAAGAAAATTTCTAAACATTGTGTTTGATATAAATTTTAATTACTCACCATTCATTTTATGGTAAGGGTAATTAAAAAAAACACATAGCCCCACAAAACTTGCCTATTGCATATGATGCACTAAGTTCAAAATATGCTAGTTTATAAAGTCACAAAGACCTCACAAAAATGTCTGCTCTTACTGAAGGGAAGTGAGTCTCCTATGGGTTCTCCTATTTAAGCTGCCGTCTTAAATGACCAAGAATATATGACATTGACCTTCTTGCTGTTCCTAGAACTTGACACTCTATTTTCTGACTCTGCTTTTTCAGTGACTGTTCTCCTATGCCTGGAATATTCTCCTACCTTAACTCTACCCCTGAGAGTCCCCATCCTCTTTCAAGGCTCAACTCAAATCTGACATTCTATAAAAGGTCTTTTCTTTCCCTCTCCCCTGCCTCCTAACCCTCTCAGTGCTTCCCTCTATTTATGTTGTATACAACTTATATGGATAATTTTCATGTTGTCTTCTCCATTAGAATATGAGCTCCTTGAAGTCAGGAACAGTGGTTTTTTTTTTTTCTTTTTTTTTTTTTTTTGCCTTTTTTTGTATTGTCTACACTTAACACAGTGCCTGACCCATGATTAACTACTTATTGACTAATATATTGACTACCTTGATTCCTCATGACAAATTCTACTGTGCTGTGAGCAAAATATTTGAGAAATAGTCATATATATGTACATATATGCAGGCATCATATCCTCCTTCCTATTAATAAGACATCAAACAGAAAGCCTGCAAACTGTCTTTTGTTGCTGAAGTCTGACCAGCATATTTCCTTTCCCTGCAATGCTAGCCTCGAAATGAGAGAGATCTATTTCATTAGCTACAGGCTTGCTAGGGAACAACAAGGCATTTGAACTAGACCAATACATGTGAATTCTTCACATCTGAAGAGAACTTCATGTTTAACAGGTCACCTAATAATTACAATAACGATAACGATATCCCACACACGTGATGCTTTATTGATTTTATAGCACATTGTGTACACTATCGAATTGGATCCTCACAACAGCCTTCTGAGGCAATTCCCCTTTTATAGAAGAATAAACCAAAGCCCAGTGACTGACTTAATGTCCCATTTTTCTGTTGTTCATTTATTTCAGTTGTGTCTGACTCTTTGTGAGCCTATTTGGGTTTTTTTTTGGTAAATATAATGAATTGGTTTGCCATTTCCTTCTCCAGTTCATTTATAGAAGAGAAAACTAAGGCAAACAGGGTGAAGTGACTTGCTTAGTGTCACACAGCTTAAGTGTCTAAGACTGGATTTGAACTCAGATCATCCTTATTCCAGGTTCTGCATGCTATCCACTGTGCCACCTAAGTGCCCTAATACCACATAGACATTTATTATTATTAAAAATTAATTTTATAAATAACTTTTAAAATAATATAGACCATTGAATCCTCCCTTGAAACAAAGAAAAATAGTTAAGCAAAACCCATCCAATAGAACAACTCTGTCAGATAGTGTATATGACACTCTGTATTTCAAGTCCCTCCAACCTATCTGCTGAGAAGATGGATAAGGTTTTCATCCTGTCTTCTCCAGAATTAAGATGGATCATTTCAATTAATCTGAGTTCAGCAGTCCCTTTTGTGTTATTTTTGCTTGTCGTATTGTTTTAATTATATGGATATATTTATATATACATAATGTATGTATATATACATGTTTATATACATACACACATGGGCATATTTCTCTTGGAGCTTCCTTCTTCACTCTCCAAGAGTTCATATAAGTCTTCCCATGTTTTTCTGAATTTTTCACTCATCATTTCTTATGTCACAATAGTATTCCACTACAACTATATATCACAATTTGTTGTGCTTCCACAAAGGGAGCTGATATGAATATTTTGTTGTATATCATTCATCATTATTATTGAAAGACCTGGAATTAGAAATCAAGTTCTCTGACTTTTCACCACCCTACATTACATTGTTTCCTTGATATAGCTATCATAATTTCTCTAGTGACTGGGGAGAGATTACTTGGGAAGAGGGTAGGATGAGGGCATTTCAGAGGATAGAAAATTTTATAAATTTTCCTTGGGGGTCTGAGAACTTAAAAAAAATGTCCCTTGTCATTTCTTCCAGAGACACTTTCTCTGGGGGCTAAGACTGATGCACTATAGACTATAGGAAGAATTTCTCCAGAAAAGATTTCCAAGTTAATGATATCCCGTAAGAATACAAAGTCTGGTTGCTTATGTTCCAGGCTAAGAAACATAAAGTATGAAATTGCAGAGCTGAAAGGGATCTCAGAGATCACTGTGCCCATTTTACAGATGAAGAAGTTAAGCATCAGAGAAATGGACTGACTGATGCAAAGTCATATGATTCATGGTAGATCTGGAGCTTAAATCTAGGTTTCCTTGGTTCTGGGTTCAGGGCTCTTTAGAGCACAATCATTAAAAGTGGTGCTATGGGTATAATGAAAAGTTAGACCCGGCTTTGAAAATTCATTGGGTTGAGAGACAGGAGATAGGTTCTATACCTAATTTTTCATCAGCTCTGTGATCTCAGGCATGAGATTCACATGTTGTCTCTCTGGGATATTCCCTGGACAGTAGCATGATGCAATGGAAATAGTTGCAAGATCTGAATTTAAATTCTAATGCTTCCATTTACTACCTTCGTTACCTGAGATAAATTACTTCCCCTTTTGGGTCTCAGTTTTCTTACCTGTAAAATGAGACAGCTGGATTAGATGAGTTCTAAGTCCCCATTGAATTCTATGACCTATGAGTTCCCTTCCAACTCAATAGATTCTACTATTGGTCACTTAAGTTGCTTCCAGCTTTTTTCAACTACAATTAATTCTGTAGACTCCTTATGATCTTGTTCTCCCTCCTTCCCCAAATTATTTTACAGATCATTGTGGCACTAAAAGTGACCTAAGAGATTTCTCAGCCTCAGTTGCCTCATCTGTGAGGGAGTTGGATCCATGGTCATTAAAGTCTCTTCCATCTGTAAATCGGTGATTCTCTCATCACCTTCTATAGGGTTCTATGTTCTCAGGGACTCTTTCCCAATCTTTACTCAAATGGAAATATGGTATCTAAGGGAAAAATTGCTTGTTTAATGATGTGGGTGAGGGGGTTGGAAAGGCATTTCCCATTCAAATTTAATGTTATCATTGCCAATGGAAAGCTGAAGGTCCAGTTGGGTTAGGGTTTGTCACCTTGTCATTCCATTAAAATGTAATAACTTAGACTTACTCTCTGTTACCCAAAGCAGATTTCTCAGAAGGAAGAGAGTTGTTTGACCGGTGCTCTCTTTAAAAACTTGACTCAAAGTCCTCAGTGGCAGGGATCAAAATTTAGGGAGCCAAATGAGAACCTGAGATTTGGAACTTCTGTCTTCTGGAACCAAATGAAACAAGCTCAGCATCTGCAGGTCCTTCAGGAGATTGATGACAGTTAGCATGTCTTTACTAAATCGTTTCTTTTTGTGTCAGAAAATTCTGTGTTCCTTCCAATGATCCTTTTATGACATGGTCTCCAGCCCTCTCCCCATACTCCCCATTCCTCTTGACATACTCTGGTTTGTCAATGTCCTTCCTAAAATATAGTGCCCATAACTCAATAAATACTCCATATGTAGTTTGACCAGAGTACAGGGGGAACATTACCTCTCTTATTCTGAGCACCATGCTTCTACTAATGGATCCTGAGATTTCCATTGGCTTAAAAAACTCCAAATTACCACTTTCCACTGTTGATTCACAGTGAATTTTACGTCCTTCAAAACCTCTAAGTCCTTTAATGTGAACTCAACAGATACAATATCATGGGAGCATGACTAGGCAAGAATTTTGATTTTGAACTCAATTATCAGACTTTTCCACTGAGGAGATAGCATAGTATAGTAAAGGCGCATTGCATTAATACAATATACAATAACAACAAAACTATCAAATTCTTGGGCATTAAACTACCTAGAAATACATATGACCTGTATAAATAAAACTATAAAACTTTAATGACTGAAATAAAGGAAGACATAAATAACTGGAAGAACATTCAGTGTTCATAGGTTGGATCGATGTAGTAAAAATGATGATACTTCCCAATAAATTTATATATTTAATACTGCAACGCCAAACAAAATACCAAAGGGTTTCTTTTAATAGGAAAAGGTTGTAATGAAATTTATATGGCAAAACAAATAGGCAAGAATATCATGACTGGATCCCATTTATATCTCTACCTGAGGTGACATGGCTTGATAAAAAAATAATTGAAGATGAATTTGTACTCCCAGATTTTAAAGCATATTACTAATCGGCTATCAAAACTATATGTTATTAGTCAAAACCTAGGGAAATAGATTTATGGAACAATAGAGACAAGAAGCATTTATTAAATACCTTCTATGTGCAAGGTATGGTGTTAAGTTATGGGGATATGAAGAAAGACAAAAAGATAGCTCCTCCTCTCAAGAAGCTCCCAGTCTAACTGGAGACAAGAAATGACTTTGTATAATACTATATATAAATATTATTATATTATATACAAAATATTATATATAAAATATGCTGGAGAAAATGAAAGGCAATAAGGCACTAGTATTAAGGGAGATCAGGAAAGACCTTGTAAAAGGTGGAATTTTAGTTACTACTTAAAGGAAACTAGGGAAATCATAAGGAGAGATGAGGAGGGAGAGAGCAGCAAAAATTCACAGAATTCAGAGAGGGATGATCATATTAAAGAGCAACAAGAAGCCGTTGTCTTTGGACTGTAGAGTAAGGGGTGAGTAAGGTGTAAGATGATTTGAAGGGTCGTAGGGGGATAACAGACATCTAACAAATAGATATAAAAATTAGCGTTTGAAAAACAAACACTATAGTAAATAAAATCTAGGGAAAAGATTTCTTGCTTAACAAATGTACCTGGGAAAACTGGTCAGCAATATGGGAGGAAATAGATTTAGACTTTCATTTTATACTATACAACTCAACTAATTACATCTGAATGTTAAATAAATATTTACTACCCCCCCAAACCCCAACAAAACCCAGACTATATAACTGGAATAAAAGGGAATGATATTTGGAATTATCTTAATTTTGGGAGGGAGGTAAGTTTGATTATAGAATGAATTATTAGGGGCAAGATAGTTGTATTTGATTACATTAAACCAAAAACAATATAAAATAAAAAATAACAGATGAAGTTAAAAATTTGTGGGAAATGTGGAAATTTTATGGAGAATTTAAAATCTTTTTAAAAGATTAAAAAACACACACCAAAACATACTAGGAACTATTAAACATTTATAAAGCAACTCCCATTGGATAAATGTTCAGGGAAGGTGAATACTTAGTTTATGAAGGATAAAACATAAATGGTTAATAAACTCTTGAAAAATGTTCATACTCATTAGTTACCAAAGAGAGGAAATTAAATTAAAGGAAATTAAAATAGCTCTGAGGCACCATCTCACATTCATAAAACTGGCAAAAATAACAAAAAGTAATAAAATTCCATTTTGTTTGGATTGTGGGTAAAACAGGTACACTCATTTATTGCTGGCAGAATTAAAAACTAATAGAATCTTTTTGGAAAGCATTTTGGCAGTGTGCAGGAAATCTTAGAAAATAATCATATCCTTTGATCCAATAATTCCATCGTTGGGAATATACCCTGGAAGTTTATCAAAAATTAAAAAAAAATTCAACTATCTGTTGAAAAATTTTTATATTGGCACTAATTGTGATTGGGAAAAAAAACTGGAAGCAACTTAAATGTCAAATAATAGAGGAATTATTAAATACATTTTGGTGCATGTATATAATGTAGCTACATTTATCGATGCTGAATTTCATCTTGTTAGATTCAGCACATGCTCCATTCTGTCAAAATCCTTTTGAACTTGACCTTTTTATTTAGTGTGTTAACTGTCCCTCCTAGCTTTGTGTCATTGGCAAATTTGATGAGCATTCCATTTATGTGTGCCTTCATTCAGCTCACTGATAAAATCATTCAACCACACAAAGCCAAGCACAGATACTTTGGTCACTCCACTGGAGCCCTCCTACCACATTGACATTAACCCATTAACAATGACGCTTTGAGTCTATCCATTCAACCAGTTCTGATTGAGCTATCTAAATCTATTATGAATAAATGCATATCCATATTTTCCATAAGAACAGCATGATATGCCATGGTGGCAATGTTTGTGAAGTCAAAAGCAGAGCCAAGAAGGGAAGGAAGTTTACCTGGTCTAGGCTCCTCCACAAAACGGAGGCACCAGAAGGAGCTCATCAGTGAGAAAAGTAGGAGAAAATTGTGAAAGGATGTTCTAGTATGAGAATGCTACCGGGGAATATAAATGTTTCAGGTTGAGGAACTCACCAGGCATTGAGGGAAGTTTCAGGGTGAATTTCCTGTGGTGGTGTGGTAGCAAGGGCCAGAAATTCAAAAGTAAAACCAGCAGGGAAATAACATTTGCCCTTCTCCAATCTTGTGGTAGTTCTCCAATTTTCCACTATCTTTCAAATCTCATTTCTAGTGGTTCAGCATTCACACTTGCCAATTCTTTCAGTTCCCAAGAACATAGTTCACTGGGATTAGGGGACTTGAATTCTTCAAGGGCAACTGAGTGTTCCTTGACTATTTCCTCACTTCTTTGCAGTATCAACTTCCCTTTATGAAATAATGAATTTGGAAAAAGCAGATTGAGAAGAACAGACTACATACCAACTACAACCATCACAGTAATTGACAGGGAAAATCAATACAAATAACCAAACAAAGAAATCCAATGGAAACTCAGATGGATTGACTGAAATGTTATGATATCTTGTGTATCAAAATTAACTTATTTAAATGCAAATAATTGCAAAGTCAATTTAATCGGCTGGATTGATACTTAGCATTGTTTATATTAAATCATTTTGGAAAAAAAGGAAAAAACTAGTACTCTGGAGTCAGAAGTCCTAAATTTGAATTTCAGCTCACCTATTTGCTGGTGACTATAAGCAAGTCATTGAATTTTCCTGATCCTCAGTTTCCTCTTCTGTAAAAAGGACAATAATTCTTATATTGCATTCCTTACAGGGTTATTATGAGGAAAGCATTTCATAAACTTTGAGTAGCTTAAGTTTTTATAGGTTTTTATTATTTATTCCCACTAAACTTCATTTTATTAGATCCGTCAATTTATTGGATTCATCATTTTCCATATAGTCTTCAAGATCTACCTTCTCCATGAAGCCACGCCTACCTACTTTGACTCACTCACAGTTTATTGATTTTCCCATAGCCCTTATCCATCTTTGGAGATGAGTATGTTTCCTGAACACAATCCCCATTGCATTGTAAGCTCCTTGACAGTAGGGACTGTCTTTTGTATTTTAAAAAATTTATATTTGTATCCCCAGCACTTGGCACAATGCCTGTTACACAGCAGGTGCTTAATAAATGTTCATTTATTGATTGAATATGAAACACCATCCAATGGAGAGACTAGGGACTTATTTCATCTTTTCCAAATGCTCCTTGGGGGGATTGACAATACATTATACTTCCCATGTACTCTCCGTAGTGCCCTGAAAAGATTTGGGCACATGGAAAGTACTTGTTAAATAGGTGAACTGAGATGAATTGCTTTGAATGTGACTGGCCTTCATCATGATCCTGGGCCAGGTGTGGGAGGTGAGAGGAAAGAAGAACCTGATCTCTCTGTGTTGGAAAATGTACATTGCTGAGATATCGAGGAAAATTGTAAGTTTTAGAAGATAAAATGTGAAATGGGCTCCCTTGGAAGGTCTCTGAGGTCATTTTGTAGTTAGCATTAGATTTATGTTGAGATGGGGAAGATATGGTCATGATAGATGATCTGTGTCACAGGTGGGTGGGGGGTGAGGGATACTATCTGAACTTGACAAAAAACCATTAATAGCTTGGGATAGAGACTTTGGAACAGAAATGAGCAGAGTGAGCCCTATTTATCTGTGATCACAAAGGAGGATGGATACTTACATGTGCACCACACCAGACAGCTTCCCACAGGGTAATTACAAAATGTGATCCAAAGGAATCCTATCCACTTTATGTATATTCCCCACTGTGCTTCTACTTCTATGCTAAGAAAGATATGGTGAGGAAGAATCAGAGGGAAAAGTACTTGTGATTTTATTCAGGTAATTGTAATTATTAATTTTAGTCCTTATTTCCTCATTGTCAGGTATTTAAGTTCAACTTCACCTTTTTCAAGATTTATTAAGAAAGTATGGATTTGAATCCAAGCTCTGATACTTGTTATTGATGATCGGGATAAGTGATTTTTCCTTCCTGGGACTCAGTTTCTTTACCTGAATGAAAAAATCATTGATTAAGAAGAGAGAAGAACCCGTGTCTCTGTGTTGGGAAGTATAGACTGCTGAGATATCACGGGAAATGGTGAATTTTAGAAGATAAAACAGAGAAACGCACAATAAGCCAACCTTGGACTCTGTGCCCCAGGATGTTGCTTATATGCGCCAGGCATCACACCCAGCCTTTAATTCAAATAAAAAAGCAAGACAATCCCTGCTGACAAGGAGTTTTCATTCTAACAAGAAACAACACGCATACAGGTTGGTTGCAGGCGAATTCTAAGGACCCTTTTAACTCCAAATTCTGTGATCCTGTGATTGTTCATGTCAGGGGCTGACAGGGGCTGTCAAATACCCTGTGAGGTTCTCAGCCTTGGCACTAGGGAAAGAACCGGGAGGTGCTAATCCTGGAGAATGTGTCCCTGGATGACTGGGTCCTTTCATATTATTTAATTGGTTCATTAATTCAACAACCCTCTATTAAATGTCTTCTGTATTTTGAATTTGCAATTTCAGTAGAGTAAAAGAGTACAAAACCCACCCAACTGTAATACACAATATGATGTGATAGGAGGCAGCTTGGTAGGGTGTATACTGAGGAAACCTTGGAGTCACTGCCCCATAATGGCTCTCAGTGATAACTGCTTCCCTTTCTAAATGCTCATAAGTCATTCTTTTGATAATAAGTTCAAGAATTTTGTCAGTAATCTAAGTCAAGCTCACAGGCATGCAGTTTAGTACTCAGTGTTCTTTTGGGGACTCCATTTCTCCTTTTCCAGTCCTATAACATCTCTTCTCCCCTTGTTTCATCTTATTTTTCAGAGATCATTGAAAGTGGCTCATCAGTTGTATTTTTCAGTTCTTTCATTACTCTGTGATACGTAGAAGCAGCTAGTTGGTACAAGGGATTAGAATGCTAGCCCTGGAGTCAGCAAGCTTTGAGTTCAAATCCTGCCTTAGACCTTTACTAACTGTATAACCTTGGACAAGTTACTTAACCTCTCTTAACCTCACTTCCCTCGTCTGTAAAATGGGGATAATTATAGCATTTCAGTTGTTTTGAGGATCAGATAAAATATTACATGTAAAGCTGTCTTTGAAGCACTATATAAATGTTAGCTCTTGTTATTATATAGTTCATCCTGACACGATGACCTGACCTCACTGGAGGCAGCTAGGTGTTTGTTCTCTTACCATCTCTCATATGCAAAAAATTAATAGCATTTATTGAACAACAGCAATGTCCCAGTAGGTTTCAACCCCCTCTTAACAACATTTTTTCTCTCCTCAGTCGGAAGATTATTTTCCTCAGCAAAGAAAATGAGCGACCAAAGAGAGAAGACGTTGCCTTTTCCTTGTCATTTGTTGTCATCATTTTCTGGACCCCACAGAGAAGACTGATTTATTTTCCTTTGGTCTCCAACACTGCTAAAAGAGTCTTTGTGACTGCTACTGTATAGTGGTGGACAGAAAAGTCTCAAGATCATGTGTCTGAAGGCTGTGCATGAACTTATATGTCTTCTAGTTTGAGGAATTTAATAGGAGGCTGGGAGAATCTCTTGAAAGGTGAGATGTTAAGTGGGTGACTGGAACACAAGAGTAGATTTTCATTCCAACAGTGGAAATGAAAGTAATGACTAAATGGAGTAAGAGAGTGTGTGAGGATGTGGCATGGTGTTCCTATATGTCAGAATTCCCTTTGGACCCTGACAATGGTGACTGGTCATCAATCAATCAATTGTCAACCAATCAATCAATATAAGGACCTACTACATTTCAAACAATGAATTGGGTGCTGGGAATATAAATTTCCTATCTCTACCGTCCAGGAGGTTACACTCTACTAGATTAGACGAATGCAACATATCCACAATTAAGTAAATAAAGGATATATTTTTTTAAAAATAGTCCCCAGAGATCCAGGAATCAGTCGTGGCTTTTTAAATGAGATATACTTGAGCTGATTGTAAGATGAACACTTCCTATCTTTCCGGGTCAAGTTTAGGCATCATAGCTTAGAATCTTGTCCTTCTTCTGTTACAGAAGCTGTAAACTTTTCCTGTTAGGTGGGAGTAAACGTGGTGAAGATTAAATGGGAAAGTGATTTCCAATCTCCCTTGGAAGCTTAGGAGGTAGCCATCCAGGTGTGGGTACTGGTAATGCTGTTAGATTTACTTTCTTATTTTTAACTTTTTTTCCTTTGAAGTTATGTATTTGCTAGTCTGATCTGGTGAATTTCACTGTTAAAGGGGTTCAGAACTATCAGTTTTTAGTAGTGATGGGCTCTTGAGTAGATAATGCTTTTCTTTGTATCCTTAGACTGGCACATAAAAGACACAATATATGTTATTTGACCGACTTAAAAAAACCATGATACTGAGGGATAGCCAAAAGGGAGGTGAGGGGCCTGTCTCTACCTTAGCCCAAAGACACCTTATTTCACACTGAGTATGGGGACACCAAGCCTGAAGAACTATCAATGGGTCATTCATTGCATAAGTGACTGTATAGTTCAGTTAGTGACCAGATCTGACAGGTATTCTGGGCAAGAATGCTATTCATGGAATCCAGTGGTACTTACTGGTACAGACCACATATTATTTCTGGGGAAAAATGGTACCTGAAAATTTAAAATTTAATGCATTTTTGTTATGTGATGCTGCATGAACTTTGTCAATTTTATATACAGTAAATATGCTTTTTATAATCTATACCTGTGGTTCAATGTGTACCTGTAATACCCAGTGAATTTTTAGGCACTAAATATTTTTTTAATTTAGGGTAGAAGATAGCAAGATTAATTAAGCAGCCCTCTCCTCCAATATGGGGTCCTATTCAATATTTTTCTTTTTATTGTTATTACCATTCTTTAATGTTTTCTAAGCCTCATTACATGCGGGGGAACAGTATCAGGAGAGCACTAATCATTCCCCTTAGAAAGATGTAGGAAACATTTTGCATGTTTCCATGGTTGAATCTAGGTGGGGGCTGAGCCTAAAACTCTGTTCTTATGAATAAAGTCCAAAGATTGAACCTGGTCCATATGAGTCCAGATCTGACACATTATGCCTCTAAGGCTGGATTATTATTATTATTTTTAACAGATCTCTAGTTCATATTGCTGCCTGCCTTTGTATATAGATATCTGGGGCTATGGATTTTATTGTTAGCTCTGCTCTTGGATATTATTTTCTGTTGTATTGTGCTATTGGTCATTTCTCTATCATTATTCATTTTCCTGGTCAGTAATGCTGCGTCTGCTACTTTCTATGGTATCTGGCATCATAGATACGTGTGGACAGTTTTCACCAGCCTCTTTCATTTTTGGTTAAAGATTTCTTGATGAGATTTGCAAGACTCTAGGCAAATATGCTTTAAAAAATTCTGAACCCAACAAACAATAAACAGGAACATTTCCTTACACAAAGAGAAACAGAAAAAGAAGATTGCACATAAAACTGTGAATTTCCACCATATACAGCTTACTTTTCCCTCCAAACATATAGCAAATTCAACTTTCAAAGTTGTCCTGCTTTCCTGTGTTTCCGACTGGCCTTCCTACTGTCCTCTTCTGAGCATTTAAAAAATGTGTCAATTACCCTTTCCTTCCTTCCTTCCTTCCTTCCTTCCTTCCTTCCTTCCTTCCTTCCTTCCTTCCTTCCTTCCTTCCTTCCTTCCTTCCTCTCTCTCTCTCTCTCTCTTTCTTTCTTTCTTTCTTTCTTTCTTTCTTTCTTTCTTTCTTTCTTTCTTTCTTTCTTTCTTTCTTTCTTTCTTTCTTTCTTTCTTTCTTTCTCAATCACTGCTGTCCCCTTTTCTTTTTAAAGAATACATATAATCAAGTAAACATATTTCCAAGGGGCCACACCCCAAAGTCTGTCTTATTCTATATCTTGAGTCCTTATTCTGTCTGGTCAAGAGGTGGTACTTCATCCCTGGTCCTCTGGAATCATGGATACTCACTGCATTGATTACAGTATTGCAGCACTTTAAAGTTATTTTTCTTTGTAGTGTTGTTATTATATGAATTGTTTTCCTGTTTCTGTAAGCAAATACATTTTAGCAGCTCTTGTTATTTACATTCTATCCTTGGCCAAGAGCTCATCATACTTAGATCTGAGGTTGTTATAAAAATTCAAATACTATTCTTAGGCACCCTCTTCTTGGCCAAGTCTTGACTTTCCAATTCAAACTTTCCCTTATGAAGCCCCTCCTTTCAATCCCAGCCTTGATGCAGGCATCATCTGTACTATGGAGGTCAGTACCTCCATACTGAAGGAGATAATTCTTGCTGAAGATATAATTCCTATTAATATTTTCTTTGTAGCTTATTTGGTCTGGCTATCTTTATATTATATATATATATATGTATGTATGTATGTGTATATATATATATATATATATATATATATACACCTTTAATTGCCTTCTTCATACCTTTTGAAGATATAATTCCTATTAATATTTTCTTTGTAGCTTATTTGGTCTGGCTATCTTTATATTATATATATATATATGTATGTATGTATGTGTATATATATATATATATATATATATATATATACACCTTTAATTGCCTTCTTCATACCTTTTGTGATAGTTGTAGGCTTCTAGTAAAAGTAGATTTCTGTCAGTGTACATCTTTGGTTGTATCCCTGTTTCTGATCTCCTGTTTCCCTGGCTATGTAGGTGAATCATTCTCATTTTCATGGATTTCCCAATGGACAGCAATATATAGTATGTAATTCTTTTGCAGATAGTTTGGAATTTGGATTGTGCAAAGGTAAAGTTCAATCTTTACTTAATACAAAAATGTTTCATGAGCAAATTAATAGTGGAGACAAGGTGTTATCTAACCTAGCGAAGCTATTTGAAACATTTTGATATTACCAATTTGCCAAAATTGAAGGTGTTTATTGAGGAGTTCTAGACCCATTGAACTCTAGAACTAGAAGACTGACTAATCCAGACCTCACATTCTATAGATATTGCAGAAAACTGATCCAGAGTGGTGAATTAAGTTGTTAAACGTCACCCAGCTAGTCAATGAGTAAAGCCAAAGCCCCAGAGCTCATTCACTGGCATTGTTCTATTAGTCAATATTGTTGCTTCTCCATGAAAAGAATAAAATAAAGTGAATGAAAATTTTAAATTATATAATGCTCACCAAAAATACTGATGATAGGTTTGGTCTCCATAGTCTCTGAACGAGTAAGGATGGTGAGGGTTTTATTGGAGGGGTTGAGGAGGTACTTGGCAATTCATTGATGCCTGAATCCCAGCTAGAGATTTTCTCTCTGTAGCCCCCTTTCGTTCCTTCTATTTTGTGTTCCCACAACTATTTGGGGGCCTAATTAGGTTAGGAATTTTTTGCAGTTTTGGATTTAACTTTCAAATCAACAGCAAATTTTCAATAAATTTTGGTGGATTAAGGAATCAGCCAGGTGCTCAGCACTGTGCTAGGGGTTATGGGGAGGGCAATGATGTAGGAGATAGATTCTCATTTAGGCTGCAAGCACTTCAAGGAATGGATTTAACTCTATTGACATCAATCAACCAGTCTACAAGTGTTTCTTACCCCCATGTGCTAGCTAAGTGCTGGGGTTATAAGTGCAAAGAATGAAACAATCCCTGCTTGCAACATATCCCAGAATCACAAGATTTAGTAGGGGAAGCACCTTAGGTATCATAGATGTCAACCCTCTCATTTTACAGATGAAGAAGGTGAGACTTGGAGTAACTTGCTTGAGGTCACACAGCTAATGAAAAGCAGACATAATCTGAACATTGTCTTTGACTCCAAATCTAATATTCTTTCTACCATACCAGTTACAAAAGGCAATGTAGTATAATGAAGAAAAAAAACCACTGTCCTAAAAGAAGGCCCTAGTTTGAATCCTAGCTATTCAACTTACTAACTGTGTGGCCATGGGTGAGTCAATTATCCTCCCTTTACAAATGAGGAAACTGCCCGAAGAGCAGACCCAGCAGGATGGATAGGATTTAATGGGGGAAAAGGAAGGGAAAGGTAATAAAATTAAATATAGGATCCTAGTTTAGAACTGAAGGCGACCTTAGGGGTCATCTAGTCCAACTTTATCTTTTACAGAGGAGGGAAGCAGGTACCAGAGAGTTCAAGCGTCATACTTAGGATTACACAAGAAGTCATTGGTAGAGATTAGCAAACCTAGGAACTCTGAGCCTAATCCTAGCATATTTCCCACAAAATCAAGGTAGAGAATTGAAAAGAGCATAGGAGTGTTCATGGGTCAGTCTAGCTGGCACAGAATCCTGGTAGGGGAATAGCGAGAGAAAAGGATAGATTGGGAGTCATATTATGTGTGTTGGGGGTCTTGAATGCTATGCTAATTGCTTTGTATTCATTTGGTAGGCACCAAAGTTTAACAAGTATCCTAATGTTGTCTGTGACTGGTATTCTTACTCTGGTGGGAGCTTCAAGGAATGTCCTATCCTGCTTTCAAACTCACTTAATTAGTGCTATGTGCAGCATTGTGCCCTCTTTACGCATACCCTAGGACCTTTGTGGTCAGCAGGAATTGCAGAGAAATCCCCAGAACACTGGCAAATGTAGTGAGAGATGACAGGTGCAGTACCTTGAGGGAGTGGATAAAAACAGACATTGAAGACAGGCAATTGCTTTTCTTGTCACAGAGAGCATCCTGGAAGGACCAGTCCCTGATAAGAGGCCAGGCAGAGAAATAACCTGTTCCTTGGTAATGCCCTGTCCTAGATGACTACTCTCAGTGACTCACAGTCACTGAGCTAAATCACTGCAGAGGAAGCAAAGTCAGAGCTTTAGTCTTGGGGCAAAAAGCAGTGTTTTTCCGATGAGATTTGAGAAGTAATGAAGATTTGATATGGTGAAGAGATATGCAGAAGCTACTTTGGAGAACCGATGGGACAGATCCCTAGCTCTTTGGGGGTTGGCAGGAAGGTACCAAGGAGCATCCCTTGGGGAAACAGGAGGGATGAGGCAAGGTTGAAAAAGCTGAAGATATCATGAATGCCCCAGCCCCTCCTTGCAGAGCCAGGTAGAGTGGGAGTAGCATCTTAAAGAATCATAGAAAAGGAGAGGTAGAAGGGACCTGAGAAGGTGAGGAAGAGGGCACTGGATGGGAAGTCAGAAGCCCCAGATTCTAATTCTAGGCCAACTAGCCTTGGGACGTTGGGCAAGCCATTGGGCTTCGATTTTCCCACCTAACAAAGATGTGTTAGAGTCAGCTCTAAGAGTTTAGGGATTGAATTACTGTTTTGTTGATCGTGTAGACTTAAGAGAGTGTTAATAATCCAGAATAAGCTTAAAAATCTGTGTGTATGTATTTTTTCATCCTCTGAGATCCTGGTTGTTAACCTTTGCCAGCACACCCCTGTTTTTCTGTGAACATGACTTGAGGTTAGCGGGAGTTCAGTAGAAGGTTTTCAGGGAATGGTGTCTACACTGGACTGGAGGCCAACAGCAACAACCACTGGCATTTGGATAGAACTTTAAAGTTTGAAAAGTGCTTTTCATCCATTTGACCTCATTTGAGTCTCATTACACCCCCGCCTACACAACAGGGAAAATGAGGCCTGTTATGCCAACCTATGCCAATAGAATTGTTGAAAGATAAGACCGTGGATTTGAAAGTGTTTTAAGAAGTGTAACTGATGGGGTGCTTGGGTGCATGTACTTGGGCCCCAATTCTAAAATCCCATTTCTCTTTAAAAATCACATTTCTCCCTAGCCTCAAAATACTGTCTCAGGCAGTTTCTCCCCAGCCCAAGGACACAGCCTGCCCTTGCAATAACCCTTATCTCCCTTCCTGCTATAGTAGCCAGCTGCACCTATAGAACTCATTAGTTTGCACCAGCTGTGTACTGAACTGGCTGTGTACTGGGTCATAGTGACATTTACTACTCACTGACCAATCGTATGTACTCTAGACTTAGATGTACCTATACTCCTTTACATTAATCTTGTTTAACAAGACATTGACGAGAGAAACCTGATCAGCCCTAACTGTTGGTTGGCTTAGTGGCATTTCAGGCCTAAAACCACACCTCCAGGTAGCCCCCCTCTTGGGCTATTTCTCAATGAATTTTGGGTAAAAAACCTGTGCAGTAGATACCAAAAGTGCATGTTCTTTTAAGAACTGACCACTCTTTAACCACTCCCTAAACCCACCCCAAAACACCTAGTTAGCATATATGGCACAAGTGATATTATAGAATATCCTACATAAACTTTCCCTGTACCCCTTTAAGGCTGCAGGTTCTTTAGGAACTCTTGTCCACTGAAAAGTTCAATAAATCTTTACCTTGACTTAACAATGTTTGAGTTCATGACTTCAACAATGTTTGAGTTCATGACTTCTTCTCCAGACGACCTGCTCCTGGTACCCCCATCTTTGTGGGAGTCTCCTCCCTCATCATAACCGCAGAATCATACAGTCACAGAGTTGAAGGAGATCTCAGAGGTCATCTAACCCAGGATTTCCTCTATAACATTGAACCTAAGATTCTTGAAGGTGGGGACTGTTTTTATTTTATTTATTTTTTTTCTTTTAGAGAGTTGTATCTCTAGAATGTGGCAGAGTGCCACGCACATAGCAGCTATTTAATAAATGCCTTTTGGATTAGATGGAAATTTTCCTTGTGACACCACTAGAACTTGGGGATGTATTTTCTCTAAAATCAGACTTTACCATTTTTTTAATTGTTTACTCATTTCAGTTATGCTTGACTCTTCCTGACTGTTCAGGATTTTCTTGGCAAAGATGCTGAAATGGTTTGCCATTTCCTTCTCCAAATAATTTCACATGTGAGGAAACTGAGGCAAATAGTTAAGTGACTTACCCAGGGTCACATAGCTAGTATCTGAGGACAGATTTGAACTCACAGATGAGTCTTCCTGACTCCAGCCCTGGCACTTTACCCAC